>CM074290.1:20937872-21210372 GCA_037194245.1 Opsariichthys bidens | reverse complement strand
TTCTTCCTGAGTCTCTCCATCAGTGTCGGTTTGAACAATGTAAGGATGAACACCGTCATCATTTTGTCTGTGTGAGATTCTCCAGCTTTGTTGTTGTTGAGCTGTTAAAGCTCCGCCCTCTTCTGGAGCAGCAGCTCATTTGCATTAAAGGGACACACACACACAAGCGGTGTGTTTTTGCTCACACCCAAATAGGAGCAAATTTGACAAGCTGTAATAAATTATCTTGAGCTGAAACTTCACAGACACATTCTGGAGACACCAGAGACTTATTACATCTTGTAAAAGGGGCATAATAGGTTCACTTTAATACATTATATGTGAGCGAAAGTGTCTGATATTAGTCAGGTTACTAAGATAAAGTGAACAATGTTTAGCTGGCCATTTGATCTCAGAATGGAGTCTCTCATGATGCTACCGCTTCATACACAAATAAACATTTTGTAGGCCAATTATATGCCTGGAGTCTTTATGTCATGTGAGGTGTATATGCTTTTAAATATGTTTAGAAATATTAATGGGAAAAGTGCACTTTTAAAAGCCCAAAACTCAGGCTTTCCCATAAATCAGAGATCAGAGAGATCAAGAAGGATGTCATGAACGTAATGGAAATCTGGTCTGAGAAAACCACCAATGATGTGTGCACTGCCAAATGTTGTTTTGTTTTTAAGTGTTTATGTGGTACTGTTGTAACTGCAGCTAGTTATTGATTCTGAAGACACACTGATCCTAAAATGGACTCTGTTGCCCCCTGGTGGTCAGAACTAAAAGCATAAGAGGAAAAACAGTGGAGTGACGGTCGGACAGCTGACATGTGAAATGCCATTGTGGAGTGAAACACATATGATGCACAACAACACTTACAAATAGACGACATATAAAGAGATTTCACCATCCTGAAAGCACTTGGCGGGAATGTATGTGTTTGTGCAGTGTTTGCACACACACTGCTGTTATCCTCCCTATAATTAAAGTGAAAGATAAATGAGCACACACAGATGTGATCGCAGATAGGGAAAACCAGAAGAACAGGCACAATATGGTCTAAACAGACTAGATCCAAGATAGAACACACACACACACACACACACACACACATTTGCATGTCACTGTTTGTTCCTTCTCTTGATCCGACACCAGTTGGGCAGCTCTGTTCTCAATCTCCTCTCATCCATGTTTGGCACTAAGGGGGTCTGTAATACCTGGAGGGAGCAATGCATTAGCATTCACATTCATGCAAATGGAAGTTGCAAGGCTGGTGCATGCATTAGAGCCACAGGAAATGACATCACGACAATGCTAATGGCACCACAAAAACGAGCACAGTCGCGAACCCTTCATTAATGACTCTTTTTGACGTCAAAGACAGCAAATAGGGAAAAGTGTAAAATATTTATTTAATTAGGATTATATACACATCAAATTCAGATTTAATTCACATTCAGCTCAATTAGTTTATGATCAAATAAGTTTCAATACACGTTTGATTCATATTCAGTTCGGATTGTTTAATGCAGATTCAATTCATATTTAATCTGTATGAAGTTGTAATTGAATCAGATCTGTACTGAATCGTATTTATCGCACATTCTGTTCATATTTAACTCGCATTCAATTCGGATTCATCTCTGCATTATAAAGTAATACTTGTTTGAATCGATACTGATCTGCTTTAGCGGATGTTGTTTTATACATACATTTCCTGTTCAGCAGGGCAGTTCATGTGATGGGAAAGGGACGGAACACGTGTTCTAAACCAGGTACTCTTCCACGACGCTCTTGTTGAGATTTCATCAGATAACACACCCTTATTGCTGAGTATATTTGCTCAAGCTATTGTTCTGCACGTACTCATAAAGCTGACTACAAAAGGATATTTACTCTTGACCTAGAATTGTCGTCATACTGCGCATACATACAGCCACGTGCATGCTTGGGAAAATCGGACAGCTCTGATGCTAATGCAGAACATCAGCAATCTCGTACAAACTCATTATTTCCCTCTGTGTCCTTCATTTGCCATTAGTCTTCATTTTGTCTTTCAGTAATTACCGCTGTGTGTGTGTGCATTTATGATTGTATGCATATTATTTTACTCTCCCTCTCTCTGTATATATATATATGTGTGTGTGTGTGTGTGTGTGTGGGTGAATGAGGTGATGGGTCATTTTTCTGTTCAAAGGTCTTAATAATAATAAAAAACAAAGATATGACATCCAATGTATGGAAGGTAGTACAATTAGATCTCTTTTAGTGAAACCTAAAGTTTTTAATTATATTTTGCTACATATAAAGGTGTTTTGAAGATTTTCAAAAGGTAATTCGGTTTAACCATCCAAAGGCCAATACAGCCATTTCATTTGTGATTAAAATATATTAAAATGTAATTAATGTATATTTGGCATGGTGTTATAACGTCATATATTAACATAGTGCAAAATGGTATTAAAAGTATATGTAGAAGTCATTGCTTTGTTATGAGAAATAATGTCCAGAAAAATGAATTTCATTGATGTCATTTGGAGTAACCAATATAAAGGGACCATTTTGGATCAAGTCATGTTGTCAATATCATGTGACAGGATGTGACATCATTCAGACACCTGCAAAGGACCACACGGTCGTGAAGCAGAGTTACTCACTCTCACTTAACTATTTGACAAATTCATGTTTTCACTTGTTCATACGTGTGTCCCGAAACATCAGGTCATTTGGTACAACCGCTATAAAACATGTATATACCATTTTATTTACATGTATATACTGTATATATATATATATATATATATATATATATATATATATATATATATATTATTATATTATTATATTACCTACCGATGTTATTACCTACATTTAATGCATAATGTTTCATTACAAATTATCAGCTTGCAAAGATTTTATTTGCACTGTTGCCTAATTTGCTATGAAAAATATATAAAAAGATAAGGATAAATAATTTGCACAATTGTTTCTATGCATTGTCTGCCATCTCTTTGTTTTAATCATTAATTGTGAGACTCTTGTAGGTGTAGATGGGATGGAGTGATTGTGTTTTTGACTTAGATATTTATAGAGAGCGAGAAAGAGACGAGAAGATGAGAAAGATGGAGAAAGCAGAAAGCTGTGTGCGTTCTGCAATTGTGAGAACGTAAAATGAACACAGAGATTACATAACACACAGAGCACACACACAGAGAGCGTATAATCACACCGCGAATATTATCTGTGTAAGAGGGATGTTTTTGCTGTCTGGACTCACCATGATACAGCTCATCTGTCACATAATGGACGTGTGCTTTTCGGGTCAGGTGTGACTACGTTTCGGGGACCAAATGTCACCACAAGAATGGTAAAGGCTGAAATAATCTACTCTGTACAGATCAGCTAACAGTCCCCTTGAGGAGAGCATCTTAATACACATGCTAAATAATGTTAATGAACGTTTAAGAAATGTCCCCATCATGATATAAATGTGTGAGTGACATTAGTAGAGCTTTAGAATCTCTTTCAATCTTTGTTGCCATGAATCCCCCATGTGTTTGATGTTAAAGCATCTGATCCAGCAGAATTTCTCTGATGAACTGGGCCGAAACCCCGTCTTAAACCATTATTGACCAATCCTGTCTTGTAACGGAGGCCAGCTAGTAGTTGGTGCGTTAGAGCGTCCGACTCCCATGCCTGAAGACCCGGGTTTGTGGCCCACTCAGAGTGGGTTGAGTATGACCCAGGTAGAGGCGTTATATTGGTGCCGTGACCCGGATGGGGGTGAGTGTGACGGAGGTCAGCTAGTAGTTGGTGTGTTAGAGCGTCCGACTCCCATGCCGGATGACCCGGGTTTGAGGCCCACTCAGAGTGGGTCGAGTAGGACCTGGTTAAAGGGGTTACACTGGTGCCGTGACCCGGATGGGAGTGAGGTTTAGGGGGGTGAGTGTAACGGAGGTCAGCTAGTAGTTGCTGTGTAAGTAAACCTCAAGAGATGCTCTGGCGACAGATGTTAGGGATTACGACTCCCGACTCCGACTCCCATGCCGGAAGACCCGGCTTCAAGGCCCGCTCAGAGTGGATCGAATAGAACCGTAGTCATTTGCCATACCATGAGACAACATGTAAGTCTACAGAAGTCCTTTGGGTAGTTTTAAACATAATATTACAGAAATCATCTGAATACTGTACAAATCCTGTAAAAGTCCTACTCTACATATTCTCGTCGTTTGTTGTCATTTTAATCGCATTGCTGTCTCAATTGAGACATTAAAGAGATCTCATTTGTGATTTTTATTTCCTTTGAAGACACCTCAGGATAAATGGAGAGAGATAATCATATCCAAAGACAGACGAATCCATATGTACCAGTGAAACCTCATGAATATTTCAGGACAGATGGTGTTAATTCATGGACACGCTACACGCAGAGATCATCACTGAGACACTGATCTGACTGGTTCACAACACCCTTGAGATCAAAACCACACACACACACACACACACACGTCAGTGAATCTGCTAGTAATCACCTACATTGACAATCCAAGTCTTCATGAACACGACCCCTGGAAGGTCACCAGGTCAAACGTATTAGCTTCTGATTTATGAACCAATGGTTGGTGGTGTTTGCTAAGGTGAGCGTATCTTGCTCATACTTGGTGTATTTAGTATTTAACTTCAGTGTACAATTTATCCTGCGGTGTTTGTTCTACAGACTCAAGTCATGTGTTTTGTTGAGGACAGGTATTTTATTTCTCTTGTTAAGCTTTTTGTTGGGCGGACGATAAAATAATACATATTATTCTTAACCCTGTTGGGTCGTTTTTGACCAAATTTTTTACTTCATTAGAATGGTACACAACTTATGGACATGATTCGAAAAGGTTAAATGGTCCTGAAAAAAATTGTCACACTTGTTTCGTTCAATTGTTCGTGGTCAAAAAGCGCTTTAGAAATGGGAGACGAATTTCATCTAGTGGAAGCGTTTGGTACTGTGCCCAAACAAAATCTTACTAAAAAATCATTTTATGAGAAACCAATCTCAGATTTGAACACAATGTGTTTAGATTTATGGCTTAGAGTTTCTCACAGTTTTAATAAATTATAATAAAATAAAATATATATTTCATATAAAAATTGAAAATGGTGTTTTTGTGCGTTTTTCACAAGAATAAATGTAAAATGTTATAAATGTTTTAAGTTCACCTTTTAAAACTTTTACCACTTCAGCAATAATCTGCCAAATGACTTCTTTAAAAAGAGACCAAAATTAAGTCTGTACACCAAAGTAGAGCTAAAAATACAGCAAACTACCGTTACTATTTCTCACTTGGCGCGTCAAATAACGGTTGTATCAATTACATCTTATTCCACTAGGTGGCGACAAGTGACTTACATTTATTTGTCATTGAATCATTCATCCAAAAGATTTGTTCAAAAACACTGATTCATCCAGAAATGACACAAGTATTTATTAATGAGTCAGTGACTTCATTCAAACATCTTCCAGCAATTCATATGTTGTCAGAACCTCTAGTAAATTACATGTCATTTTGTTTGGCTGTATATTCACAATTATGGGAGAATGGTGATCTCTATTTGAATACAATCATTTTATTGAAATCGTTTTTGACCAACACCACACTAGAGGGTTAAACTTTGTTTGGATGTCCACCATTAACACGACAGCTCCTGCTTGTGATGTAGAACCAAATGCCGTCACAACCTTATACACACCCATGAAATATTTACACGTTCAATCCATTTAATTATTTGCATTTCACAAAGCTCCTGACATCTGATCCTGCTTCTTAGAGTTTATAAATCCAGATCGAGAGTGAAAGAGAAAGAGTCTGAATGGAAAATGTTCAAAAGTTTAAGATGGGAATGATTTCTGCAAGGCTGGCTGTTATCAGGTGGCTACTCCACTTCATATTTCTTTGGTGTTTCTCCGTAACATGCTGTTTACAGCTTCACTGACATCTAATGCTCTTCCCACAGCTCATACGGAGCCATAAAACCGCTTAGAGACAGAGAAAGAGAAAGAAAAATCAGGAGGGAAGGAGCACTTCAGGGATAGAAGTGACACATACGGGCAGAGTAAAGACGCGAGGGATAAATCTTACAGCAGGAGAGAATGCCTAAGTCAAATGTGTGAAGAGGAAGCTCCTAGAAAGTACATTTACAATGTTTGCTAAGTCAATAGTACTAATTACTGAAGTAAAATGGGTTATGAATGACGTTTCATGTTTTTTTGCTTTGTAATTTGGGTTTTAGAGTTTTGCCGTGTTGATACATTTAATTCTATACTGAATATGCCCACTCATTCCATATATAGCAGTCATGTATACCCATAATGCACTCTGATTTATAGTATACAACCAATGTACACACTTTCTAAGGAATATGTACACACACACACATATTATATATATATATATATTGGTATATAAATTGATATTTTAATATAGAAATGATTTTTTTCCCCTCAGATTAATGCTACATGTTTAATCTTTCTACACAAATTTAGTGAGGGAATTGATTAATTGATGATTCAAAAATTTGGAGATTCAAATATGTGCTAAAATCGCTCTGAACGCCTTTAGAAATCACAAAGCAACGTCCAGTCAAGCACAAAACTGTAGGATTGTGGCAGGGAATTTTTTAGCGATAAGCGCCACTCATATTTTCTTCAGAAAATCAAGTTGAAGCAGTACATGCCAGGATAAAACCCCGGAATAAAAACCAGTAGTGGGAGGATAGTGAGAACAGATGGATGAATGGACGGACGGATGGAGCAGGAGAGAGCGAGTGACAGGGGTCTAACAGGGGTCTGGAAGCGTGGGCCATCCATCCAACTAGCTTACAGATCACCGTTAATGTGAAACCAGCCAATCAGAGCACAGCTATCCTTAAAATTAGCCAGAACCAGTGTACAGGCAGAGCAGTTGGATATAAAATATGCACTGCATGAAATATTAACGTAGCAGATGGAAAAATATAAATGTTTTGACTAGCATGTCCAAAATACGTGGAATTCACCGCTGTAATATATGCTTAAAGGTGAAGTGTGTCATTTCTCTGACTTAAAATGCTTATTTCTCCCATTGCAGCTTAATATGCAGAGACAACATTAAGTAGTTCCTGAAGAGTATAAACACTTTTTATACTCTTTGAGTTTGGGGCCATAGTGTTTGTTCAAACAATGGTAGGCGAAGACAAAGCATCATTAGTTTTGTTTGCTAAGACGTAACTCGTTTTTCGTCCAATTTTGTCTAATGAATGATAAAAATAAGTCGATTTCAAAGGGGCTGCGTAAGTTCAAGTTTATTTATTTGTATTGTTTCAAGGCAGCTTTACAGTATATCAAATTAACGTCTATACAGCAGCTTAATATATGTTAAGCTTTTAGTTCATATCAATGACCATATATATATTTTCCAGTGGAGGATTTTTCCTGTTTTCCAGCATTGGTGGCATGTGCTACCATGCATAACAAACGCATTGCATTGTTGTTGTGTGCCAGCCTCTCTCTGTTTGAGTTGGGCTGGACTCGAGTCCGAGCGTAGCGCAGAACCGGGTTTGTTCATGTCCGCCAGTGTGATCTTGTCATCCGATCTGAGCACAGGAAGGAGAGAATCTCCCATCATATGTGAAGCATGGCTTCATCCAGGAATATTCCCAGAGCCGGTGCTTAAACTCTGCTGAACCTGTGACGCCACTGGCTGCCAAAAAGCCTAGTTTCTTTCTTCTTTTGTTTCCTTTTCCGTTTGAAGCATCTCTTTCTCTGCACTGTCTTTTGTCTTCACTTCCTCTTCACATTCCTCTCTGCACCGCTATCGTCTCGCTCTTTATTTCATTACCACTCATAAATCACTTCAGAGTTGTTCAAAACAAATGTAAATTACCCATCATTACCTGACTGAACAATTAGACACATGCATACAGAGTCATTTTAAGATAAACACTACTTGTTAAAAAGAAAAATCACAAATTAAATCTCTAAAGACCTCCTTTTGAAACAGGAAGTTGGGGTGAGACTTGTCCCTTTTTATCAGCCAACAGCCTTATTTTTAACATCACATCATTAACCATGATTTCTTGCTGTTGGTACTAGTTAAATTATTTAAGTTGGAGGGACACTCTCATTCTGGAAAGACTTTTTCGACAAAAATTTGCAAAGGCCCCTGAGTTCAAGATGATGTCATCACTATTTTTGCCGTATTTTCTTGGAAGAGAGAGACTCTACGTTTGTGTAATGTGTGTATCAGCTAAAAGTTACTAGCACTAGCATGTAGATGTTAGCCTCAAAGCTAACACGCTTCGACTAAAACCCACAATTTTTTTTACCTTCATTATCTGAACAATTAGACTTTTAAGGATTAACACTCTTTTTGGATAGAAAAGTCACAAATGAAATCTCTAAAGACGACACCAAATAAAGTTAACAAAGTTGCAACGCTCAAAGTTCAATGCGAAGCGAGATATTTTCTTTTACAGAAATCACTTTTTAAGGACTACAATAAACAGCTGGTAGGGACTACCAGCGAGCTTCTTCCTGGGTTAGTGACATCACAAACCCCAAAATTTACATAAACCCCGCCCCTAGAACACACAACAAAGAGGGCGTGGCCATGTTGGTCTGCTTTAGAGAAGAGGAAGAGTTGTTGTAGTCGAGTGTTGTTGATGCCGTCATTTTACGCCGGACTGCTTCACAAACGAGGGTCAATTCAAGGAAAATAGATGAGCATGACAACACATGCTAGTCATGAGTTGATCAACTCCACAGCAACTACATCAATTTATCCACTAACCGTTCAGAAACGTCTTAAAATTGGAACTTCTTCCTGAGTCTCTCCATCAGTCTCGGTTTGAACAATGTAAGGATGAACACGTCATCATTTTGTCTGCGTGAGATTCTCCAGCTTTGTTGTTGTTGAGCTGTTAAAGCTCCGCCCCCTCTTCTGGAGCAGCAGCTCATTTGCATTTAAAGGGACACACACAAAGGTGTGTTTTTGCTCACACCCAAATAGGAGCAAATTTGACAAGCTTTAATAAATTATCTTGAGCTGAAACTTCACAGGCACATTCTGGAGACACCAGAGACCTATATTACATCTTGTAAAAAGAGGCATTATAAGTCCTCTTTAACAAGATAATGAGACAGCTGAATGTAATCAAATATATGTCTCACCAATTCCTCCGAGTTCAGATAATATTAGTGGCAATCCACATTCATGTTATACTTCTACATTCTCACTGTATGACAACAACTGTCTCAACTATGTCAGATTTTTTTGTCAGGAAAAATACCTGAGACAAATTTAATCCTCCTTTAAGCCATGAAAGAGCAACATCTGAGCAGGAACATTTCCCTCTGTTTCTTTAATGTGTCTGACAAATAGCGTATGAATGTTTATGAAGGCTGTGTACGAACAATTCTTATAGAGTCTATATCAATACGACCAACGTCTCGTTTTTCTCCTGCAGAAACAGGCAGAATGAGGATCTCATTACATTCGTCACTACATAATGCATGCAACACAACATCTGTGTTTGCGTGTACGTCTTCTGTTCGCCTCTGTTTAGCGCACATAACATTATTTCATTCCCGTCTGGCAGCAGTCCGTCTCTGCCCCCCGGCCGCGTCTCTCTCCCCAGGCTGTGCCGCCCTGAATACAGGGGAATCTTATCTGATCCAGATAGCAGCCAAACAGCTCTCCGCTGAGCTGCCGTGCCGCACAGATAGCCTTCTCTCTCTCTCTCTCTCTCTCTTGCTTTCTCTCTGTCGCTAAAAGAGCCCCTCTGAAGTGCTGGAAAGGTCAAGTCACCAACAAATCATTCTCAGCCTCACGTTTAGAGCCATTGTCTCGCTGTGACCAGGGCAAAGCCGGTAAGCTTGAAGGACAAGAGCCTCTCAGAGCCATCCACTCTTTCCCTGTCTGGGCCAAGGAGGTCTGTGTTACCTGGAGAGAGCTCTTCGTTAGCATGACAGCTGTAGTGCATCATCCCCGGAAGTACACGGATACTTTTTGACGTTTTGCAGACAGCATTTAACTAGCCAAACATGGATCCTTTGGTTAGGGTTCCACCATCAAGCTATCAAGACATGGTTGAATCACTGTTAAATATTGTTGTAACTCTACATCCTTGCTTCATTTAGTATGCGCAGAACCATGAATATGCAAATTAGCCCCGCCTCCACTCACTCAAACCAGCACAGAGATCCGCTCAGTCAACTTTACTGTAGTAAATGCTGCAAAATGGCAAGTGGAAATACTGGTTTATTTCAGCCATGTATGTTTGAACCAGAAACTGTTTCAGAAGAAGAAACGGAAGAGTGAAATGTACAGGCTTCAGAATGGTAATGCGTTTTATGGACACACATGGTAATCTAAATGTAAAAGTAGGCAAAATACGTACAATGTACAATACCAAGTTGAAATCAAGCGGGGATACAGCTAATTGGATTTCTGAAAGCACAATTCGACCAGTCTGTAGTATTGTGGTTGGTCAACAGATGTGTTTTGAAGCAAAAGAGAAAACCCGTGGTCATATAATGCATTGCAATCCCTTGCTTTTTTCCTCTACATCCATGCTCTGAAGTCAGTGGATTCACGGCATAAACTTTAATGTGCAGGCGGCCTCTCTGTCCATGTTTCCCCATGGAAAAACATTTAGGCATTAAAGCAGATTAGCTGTCCAAATTGTGGCTTTGAGGTGTCCAGTAACAGGAAAGGATTTAGCATTTAAAATGAAGTCCCAGTCGCCAAAGTTAACTCGATTTCTCAAGCTTTCAAGTGGAATATGTGTGAAGGCACAATTGGAAATTGGTGACATTTTTTTTTTTTTAGGTGAAACAGACAGTTTTAGTATTTTATTCCATTGAGTCATATGTGAGCTAGTAACATTTTATGTGTGAACAGTAAATATGATTCTCCCATAAAGCTTTTGGATTTTACAGTGGACAGTAAAGCTGTTCTGCAGTTGACGGTCCTTCAAATGTAATCTGAAGTGAATGGGTTTTAGCCAGGGTCTTTAAGCTTCTCAGCTCATACATCCATGGATCCTTTGGATGTTTTGAAACCCTTTACTGGTCCATAATCGACCTTCACCTGTGAATTCATCATCATAAATGTTGACAGTAATGGAACATATTGTAGAGCTGCTCCATTTACCTCATCCAGGTGTAATTACAAACAAGAGCCATATGGCTGTTTCATATTGATGTTCTAAACAAATGTGTCCTTATGTTCTTTAAAAGTCACAAAATGCATCTATAGCCCCTTTAATAGTATCTACATGACTTTACCGGTACTGTAAATACACAAATATGCTGTTCACACAAGCAACGATGTTCTGGTTTTTTACCGTTAAGAGAAAATTTACACATATCCGCACCGAAATACCAGTAAATTGCACCATTGTCTTCATCTGCTGAATATCAAGCAAGTGTCCCCAACTTAAGCAAGCCAAAGGCAACAGCGGCAAGAACCAAAACTCCAACAAAATATGTTGGTATGGGACGGTTTATTGGGGATATGTGCCACTGGCTGATGAGTCGGTAAGGTTGAGCTAGTCTCCGCCGACACCCCAGGGCCACGCTGCTGCCGCACACAGGGACAGGTTCCCCATCCGACCCGGACACGGCCCGGATCCAGCCAATCACGTTAATTGGTAAACCTCGGGATAAGCAGAGAGACAAAAATTAGCCTAGACGCCATTCTTATTCTGACGTAACGAGTACATCCGGTGTTATAGGAAGTGTTCCCGGTTCCGGCTGACCTGATCTATGCAGCCTAACAATCCTTTAACGGATATGAAGACGGATATGAACGTATGTGTGAAAGGAGCTTATCAATGTAATTTAGTCAGGGTAGAGTCCGTATTGAATTTGATATTACTTTGGCAGAGAAAAGCATTGAATATTTGAAAAAAATAGTTTGGCAATCAATTTTTTTAATGTTAATGTACGTGTCAGACTTTTGCATGTCAACCAAAAATGAAATTAATAGCTCACCCTTATGTTGTTCCAAACCTGTAATACTTTCGTTCATCTTTGGAACACAAATGAACATTTTTTAAATTAAATCGCAGAGATCCATTAGCTATGTTTCATCCAAAGTTGCGAATTTAACTTACGCGCAAAATTGTATCGCGTGAAACATTTGCGAATAAAGCACCGTTTCGAGAACGAAATCATCACTTCCGGAATACAGGAGAAGCTACTGTATGTAATAATTTTCGTATAAATAATAAATGATTTGCATCTTAGAGCATGCAGAAGAAGAGGCGGATGCTGCTGTTTGGGAATGCCGGAACGTGATTTATGTTCACTGATCAATGTTCATATGTAAATAAAAGCCTAAATTCAATCTGTCATCTAAAATTTGAATTGATTAGTTTCACAATCTGGTAGTGGTAGTTGTGTTAACTGTCAATGGAGGGACAGAAATCTGTCAGATTTTATCGAAGCGGTTTGGAACGACAAACTGTACTTCCATGTCTCTGAGAGAAACTGCGTTATCTTAATGTTCCTGTCATTAACGCTCATCTGTTTAAGGACTACCAACAATCATCTTATTTTATGAGCACTTGTAGTGTCTTAATGCGTTATAAGCACTCTGGATATTCACAGGGTGTTATTATAATTTGTCTTGTGGCCGGTCAGACGCACAAGAGCCGTAATTATTTTACAAGCTTCCGTACCGTTGAAGACCTGGGAAAATGATTTCTTTGCTGCTTTGGAACCACAACGCCGTTGTTTGTCTTTAAACATTTCCCATTATTACCTTCTACGAAGCGAGCCATTTAGACACCCGGAGATGTTTATTGCTTCAGAGACTTAATGGAGACACATGTGAGATTACTGGGGGTGAGCAGGAGATCTAAAACAAACATTTTTTCGTTTTGTTTCTTTAGAATAACATGCACCAGTGAATCATGCACAATTAAACCATTAAGAGAGTAAATAGAGTCAGTTTCAAATGCTTGTTTGACTTTGGACTCAATTTCTGCTCCATTTACAACAAACGGAATGGGCAAGTAGTTATTATTTCCAAACTCTCTTCCCGTCCTTTCTCCCTTCCATCTTCTATTGTTGGATCAAACAGATCGTCCCGCCCAACTCACGCCATCAAGACCGAATATGGAGCTGCATAGAGCAATGTTTGCAACACGCCAGAGTCGCAGTGTCAGGAAACATCACCTTGAAGCAAAAAGTCTCCAATTGCTCTCCATTTAATCTCATTGCTGTCTTGGAGATACAAATGAGATCTCATTTGTGATTTTTCATTCCTGCAGGCATGTGTGTTTTTAGCAGATAAACCAGTAACTCCAGGTTTTTCCTCCTTCAGGCAGCCAGCTGAAATTAATCTTGATATGCCTCACTATATAAAGACCTCTGTTCGAAAACACAGTGAGCTTCCTTGCTGTCTATCTACATAGGCAGCTGCCTTCTAAGTGAAATGTAACAGTAACTGAAGGAACCGCATAAGGGACTGTTTCGAAACTTTACATAGAAAGAAACTCCACACTGACTCCTCACTCACAGCTGATTCCAAATGAGTTTGATATTGGGATGATGCTAAGCTAATAACACGGTACTAAAATAAACATAAAATATATTACTTACATATATCGGGTAAAATTTAGGAAGCTTGTTTTCGCCACTGAGTAAGAAATTAAAAAAGTAATTGCGACTTTTTATTTCACAGTTCTGACGTTTTTCTCGCAATTGTGAGTTAAAAAGTCAGAATTGTGAGATATAAATTGACAATTGCAAGATATAAAGTCAGACTTCTGAGATATAAATAAAATTGTGAGTTTATATCTTGCATTTCTGACTTTATTACTCGTAATTGCGACTTTATATCAATGCTGACTTTATATCTCACAACTCCGAGTAAAAAAGTGAGAATTCTGACTTTATATCAATGCTGACTAATTCTGACTTTATATTTCGCAATTCTGACATTATATCTTGCAATTCTGACTTTATATCACAATTCTGATTTTATATCACAATTCTGACTTTATATCACAATTCTGACTTTATATCTCGCAATTCTGACTTTATATCACAATTCTGATTTTATGTCTCACAATTCTGACTTTATATCTCGCAATTTTTACTTTATATCACAATTCTGATTTTATATCACAATTCTGACTTTATATCTCGCAATTTTTACTTTATATCACAATTCTGATTTTATGTCTCACAATTCTGACTTTATATCACAATTCTGACTTTATATCTCACAATTCTGACTTTATAACACACAATTCTGACTTTATAACACACAATTCTGACTTTATATCTCACAATTCTGACTTTATAACACACAATTCTGACTTTATAACACACAATTCTGTCTTTATATCACAATTCTGACTTTATATCTCGCAATTCTGACTTTATATCGCAATTCTAACTTTATATCACAATTCTGACTTTATTTCTCGCAATTCTGACTTTATATCACAATTTTGACTTTATATCACAATTCTGACTTTATATCACAATTCTGACTTTATATCTCACAATTCTGACTTTATATCTCGCAATTCTGACTTTATATCACAATTCTGTCTTTATATCACAATTCTGACTTTATATCTCACAATTCTGTCTTTATATCTCACAATTCTGACTTTATATCACAATTCTGTCTTTATATCACAATTCTGACTTTATATCTCACAATTCTGACTTTATATCACAATTACGACTTTATATTATGTGATTCTGAGAAAAAAAAAGTCTGAATTGCGAGATGCTGTCCAGGTAGGGTGGTCATTAGGTTTTGGAACAAAGCAATTCAGGTAAAGTTTCAGGAGATTTTTAGTTTATGGACTTTTTATGGGCAAACTTTTTTGCTGGAGGCACAAACAAAAGTACCTGTGTTCTGTAGATCAATAAGCACATTAAAAACCATCAGCAGTGTCTCGAACACTCAGTAGATTCTTCAAGGACACTGTTATGGGACACTCTGGAGTATTTTAAGAACCGGCTCCTCAAAGAGCCCTTTGCAGTGGAAATGCCTTGAGAAAAGTTTGTTTTTTTTGACAAACACGTCTAAGAGTCTCTGAGTGTGTTCTTGTTTGTGCAAGTGTGTGAGTGTGTGGTGATCTTTGGACATGAGACCTGCTCAGAATGGAGAGGGGGACGCAGACACACAGTCCACCAATTACTGCCAAATGTCAGGGTTAAAGAAAACCCAGTGCTGGAGAGAGAGTGAGCCTTCATTCGTTCTGGAGAAAATGTCATACTCTGCCTGCCGGCCCTCAGGCTTGCCCTCAACGAGAAAAAGAGGAGAGAGCCAGAGGAAGTGAGATAATATCTTGGACTCATTCAGATTTTTTGGGACAATATCAGCATAAATCCTTAGCATTTCTGAGGACTTTGCATGCATATTTTGGAGCCCTGCACATGACACACGGACAAAAATATATTCAGAATGTTAATAAGAATTAAACATTATGAATTAAATGTTCTCTCTTTTTAATAAATCGTGCACACAACAATTCTTTCCCTTGATTTACTGTAGTAAATTGTGGCCAGGTTGTAATAATTAGTACCTTCGTTTTGATTGAAACTAAACTAAAACAAGGCAAATAATTATTATATAGTGCACACGATTTAGTAGAAGGAGGTAACAAATTTTTATATTGTCCAAAACCAAGAGGGAATTTGCAAACATTTGGAAATATATTTCATTACAGTTTCATTTTAAATGGGTGGTAATCAGATTACAGTTACATCTGAAAAGTGTTTTAGATTACCAAAGTGATTACTTTGAATTTTAATGACATTTAAACAGCAATTGGTGATTCTCTGACTCTGACTGTCTGAAAAAGTTAAGTTTCATGTTTTGTGATGATTGTTTTTTGTGAGTCATTTTATAATTCACTCGTCACTGCAACTTTTTCTCACAATTAGTTTTTTTTAAACTCACAATTGCAAGTTACAAAGTAAGAACTGGGAGATATAAACTTGCAATACAAATTTTTTTTCTTGCGATTGTGAATTTAGTATGTGAGGTTATATTGCATACTTCTGACTTTTCTCAATATTGCGAGTTTATATCTCATAATTTTGACTTTTCTCAATATTGCGAGTTTATATCTCATAATTCTGACTTTTCTCAATATTGTGAGTTTATATCTCATAATTCTGACTTTTCTCAATATTGTGAGTTTATAACTCATAATTCTGAATTTTCTCAATATTGTGAGTTTATATCTCATAATTCTGACTTTTCTCAATATTGTGAGTTTATATCTCATAATTCTGAATTTTCTCAATATTGTGAGTTTATATCTCATAATTCTGACTTTTCTCAATATTGTGAGTTTATATCTCATAATTTTGACTTTTCTCAATATTGTGAGTTTATATCTCATAATTCTGACTTTTTTCAATATTGTGAGTTTATATCTCATAATTTTGACTTTTCTCAATATTGTGAGTTTATATCTCATAATTCTGACTTTTTTCAATATTGTGAGTTTATATCTCATAATTCTGACTTTTCTCAATATTGTGAGTTTATATCTCATAATTCTGACTTTTCTCAATATTGTGAGTTTATATCTCATAATTTTGACTTTTCTTAATATTGTCAGTTTATATCTCATAATTGACTTTTCTCAATATTGTGAGTTTATATCTCATAATTCTGACTTTTCTCAATATTGTGAGTTTATATCTCATAATTCTGACTTTTCTCAATATTGTGAGTTTATAACTCATAATTCTGAATTTTCTCAATATTGTGAGTTTATATCTCATAATTCTGACTTTTCTCAATATTGTGAGTTTATATCTCATAATTCTGAATTTTCTCAATATTGTGAGTTTATATCTCATAATTCTGACTTTTCTCAATATTGTGAGTTTATATCTCATAATTTTGACTTTTCTCAATATTGTGAGTTTATATCTCATAATTCTGACTTTTTTCAATATTGTGAGTTTATATCTCATAATTTTGACTTTTCTCAATATTGTGAGTTTATATCTCATAATTCTGACTTTTTTCAATATTGTGAGTTTATATCTCATAATTCTGACTTTTCTCAATATTGTGAGTTTATATCTCATAATTCTGACTTTTCTCAATATTGTGAGTTTATATCTCATAATTTTGACTTTTCTTAATATTGTCAGTTTATATCTCATAATTGACTTTTCTCAATATTGTGAGTTTATATCTCATAATTTTGACTTTTCTTAATATTGTCAGTTTATATCTCATAATTGACTTTTCTCAATATTGTGAGTTTATATCTCATAATTCTGACTTTTCTCAATATTGTGAGTTTATATCTCATAATTCTGACTTTTCTCAATATTGCGAGTTTATATCTCATAATTTTGACTTTTCTCAATATTGCGAGTTTATATCTCATAATTATGAATTTTCTCAATATTGTGAGTTTATATCTCATAATTCTGACTTTTCTCAATATTGCGAGTTTATATCTCATAATTCTGACTTTTCTCAATATTGCGAGTTTATATCTCATAATTCTGACTTTTCTCAATATTGCGAGTTTATATCTCATAATTCTGACTTTTCTCAATATTGCGAGTTTATATCTCATAATTTTGACTTTTCTCAATATTGCGAGTTTATATCTCATAATTCTGACTTTTCTCAATATTGTGAGTTTATATCTCATAATTCTGACTTTTCTCAATATTGCGAGTTTATATCTCATAATTCTGACTTTATAACTCTGAATTGCAACTTTATATCACACAATTCTGAGGGAAAAAGTCAGAATTTTGAGATAAAAACTTGCAATGACCTTTTTTGTGTTTGTTCCACACTTATTAGTATTCCAAAGTATTCTAAAGTGTTTAGATTAAGTTACTAAACTTGAGTAATGTAACAAAATACGCTACAAATGACTTTTTAAAGCATGTATTTTGTAATCTGTGGTGAAATACATTTTAAAAGTAACCAGCACAGCCCTGTAGACCTCCTTGTTTTACCATCAAAGACAACGGACACTAAATAACTTTGAGAAAGAAACACACACGCAGGCGACCCAAGATGGAGGATGGTAGTGTCTACAAATGAACACTTTACGATGTGTTTTATGGACTCCCAGGCCGTCCACATCTCTGGCCCAGTCAATGCTCTTGTGTCGGGGCCAGAGGTACAGGGAGAACAGCCCGACGCTCAAACTTATAATAAAACAGGCTTTACAGGGCACTTTAATTCAATGAACGGGCCGAGAGAGAGAGAGAGAGAAAGGAAGAGAAAGAGCGAGAGAGGACACCAGGTGCTCATTTATCTTCAGTAATTTGTTTATGGCAAGTGGAGTCTGGCTGGATATGAGGGTGGGCTTTGTGAACACACATCGTTGAGTGTGTGTGTAACTAGAGGGAATCTAGGACATGAACCTGGAAATGTCTCCGTTTTTGGAGCAGATGAGATTGGGCTGCTGTCCCTGCTGGAAAATCCAGCTAAAGCCAGATCAAGGTGGTAGGTGGTTTGACATGGTTTGTAGCTGGTAATTAGCTGGTCTAAGCTAATTTAGGCGGTTAAAGGGATAGTTGAGTATTCTGTCATCATTTACTCAACCATTGAGTCTTTTTTCTGTCATGGACAACACAAAATGATACGCTGCTCCTTTCTATACAATCAAAGTGGATGGTTGTCAGTGGCCAAAAAGGAATAAAATTGTCCATATGATTTATGCACTATATTCTGAAGCCTTATGATAGCTCTGAGCGAAATTTGAGTCATTATTTACAGAAAGTCTTGCTTGATAGTTTTGGTCACTTTCTTTATGGAAAAGAGCAGCTTGGACATAAAAAGTTGAAATAAATGATGGAAAAATCTTCGTTTTTGGGTGAACTATTTCTTTTTATAAGGATTACCAAATGGTGCACTTAATTTTGCCATGGTAGCTGGTAGACCACCAACAAATCAGCTCCCATGTTCCAAAAACCCACTTGAACATCTTTAACTGGTAATTTATGGGATTCATTCCCATTCCCAAGGCATTCAAATGATTTAATTTCATTACTGTGTGTATGTGACCGCCGTATCAATATCTGTAGGACATGAGTTTAATTAGTTCTGTATTTATGCAAATACCTGACCGGCACATAATGTGCTTCTTACTTTTCATTAAATCTCAAATTCCTCAGTTAAACTTTCAGATGAGACCTCAACTTTTTAATTAAATCTGGCACGACTCTGTTGTCTTATTTAGTAAAATAAGGACAATATGGAGAGGGCTGATTGTGATTGAGATGTTAGCCTAGATAATGATGGCAGAGACCAACTGTTTCCTGTTCTGAGCAAGATGACTACATCTGCCTGTGACTTGACTGAACGTGTGTGTTTTCAGGCGATATTTTCTCAGTTTGGGTTTCACAGCACCACATGATCCTCTAAAGATAGACTAGAACTTTATTTCACAAAATCAGCCCCTTGGGGCGAGTCAAGTAGGATATCCAACATGTTTAATTCCATGACACACCAAGCCTACGTCAAAGAACTTTTCTTAAGGCATACCTAAAAGAGTGTGTTGTCGCATCGTGTCGGCTGCGTCTGGGCCAGAATTCTGTGCTTGAACACAACAAAAGTACTACAGGATACGGTCCTTTCTGCACTTACATATAAGGGTAACAGAGGTCCCTTGACCTCTAGAGGTGCACTGGCAACTGATGCTAGAGACTGAGGTCTTTAGTGTCTTCCCTGTTACCTCGCCCATCTCTCATGCAGGGGACGCTGGTTCAAGTCCCGTTTGGAGCGGGATGAGTAGGACAGGAGGGAGCGTGTAAACCTCACTTCTCTTGCCTCAAGAGGTGCATTGGCGCTAGAGACTGTGGTCTTTATTGTCCTTCTTGTGAGCGCCTCTCATGCCGGAGACGCTGGTTTGAGTCCCGCTCAGTGCGGGGCGAGTAGGACTGTAGTGGTTGCAATGGTGCCGTGACCCGGATGGAAGTAAGGTTTGGGGGTTGACGAAGGCCAGATAGTCAAAGCTGAGCGGGTAAACCTGACTCAAGAGGTGCACTGGCAACTGATGCTAGAGACTGAGGTCTTTAGTGTCTTCCCTGTTAGCTCGCCCATCTCTCATGCCGGAGACACTGGTTCAAGTCCCGTTTGGAGCGGGGCGAGTAGGACAGGAGGGATTACATTGGTGCCGTGACCCAGATGGGAGTGAGGTTAAGGAGGTGAATGTAATGGAGACCAGATAGTAAAAGCTGAGCGTGTAAACCTCACTTCTCTTGCCTCAAGAGGTGCATTGGCGCTAGAGACTGTGGTCTTTAGTGTCCTTCTTGTGAGCGCCTCTCATGCCGGAGACGCTGGTTTTAGTCCCGCTCAGAGCGGAGCGAGTAGGACTGTAGCGGTTGCAATGGTGCCGTGACCCGGATGGAAGGAAGGTTTGGGGGTTGACGGAGGCCAGATAGTCAAAGCTGAGCGGGTAAACCTGACTCAAGAGGCGTCCTGGCAACTGACGCTAGAGACTGCAGTCTTTAGCATTCTTCTTAGCACACTCGTGTCACATGCCTAAGATACCGGTTCAGTTCAGCTCAGAGCAGAGTGAGTAGAATGGGGGTGAGGTTTAGGCAGGGTGAGTGTAATGAAGGCTAGCTGGGTAAACATAACTCCCCTGGCCTCAAGAGGTGCACTTGCAACTGCCACCAGAGACTGTGGTCTTTAGTGTCCTTGTTAGCGTGCCTACATCCTAGGCCCGGAGGGATTACATTGGTGCCATGACCCAGATGGTAGTGAGCTTTAGGGGAGGTGCACCTGCCTCCCATGCCGGTTGGGGAAAGTACGACTGTAGGGGTTACATAAGGAAATAACTGTCTATATCACTGGGTATTAATAGTGTATATTCATCATTCAAACAGGGAAACTGAAACTAGGACTGCAGATATGCAAACCATAAACAAAGCAACGCTTACTTACCGTTTTCACTATCAATCACTTTCTTCATTCCAGGCAGTTTATGTTGTTATGAAAATATTGGCGTTTTGTAATGGATGATGTAAAATTAGTACAGCCTTCTGTTGTGCCATCTTGACTTCTCTGCTCGCTTTCATCACTTTCACTTTTATGTTCATGCATTGACTTGTTCACTAAACTAAACAGCCAATCGGAGCGATCTCTCTCGCCGACAGCCCCTGATGGCAATTCAACAGCCAAAGTGTGGAACACACCGCAAAAACTATCCCGACAGATGCTCATCAACGGGCTGATTTCACTGGTGTACGTAGGGTTGAATAATTGTTTAATTTAAATGAACAGATTTCAGACTTATTTTTCTTTATGAAAGTCATTTTTAGAAAAGTTTTAGCATGACTTCATTTATCGTCGCTGGTTTTAAAACACCTTTTATAAATAGATATATATTGTTTCATTTTTACACAACTTAAGAGGTCATTGTTGTGTCATTTCCTCTAATATATTATACAAAGTTTTTTTTTGTTTTATTAAGTAGACATAAAGCAATGAGCTTCTCAATCACAAATAAATGACAATGAAGTGGAAATGCTGTTTTAAAATATTTTGTGATGCATATATATATATATATATATATATATATATATATATATATATATATATGCATTGCTAGTGAACAAATTAAATGAGAGTGTGCAGTTTAATTTCTAAAAGTGCCCTTAAGCTGTGTGTATGTTTGCCTGCTCAACCAATCATTCCTAAATAGCAATACCGGCAGCTTCTTCTTCCCGCTGAACTTCCGTATCTCTCCTTCCATGGTTATCGCTTTTCTCTCTCTGCGCCGTCGTTCCACTCGTCCCCACAGGGCAGGAGAGTAGGCCGGCAGTTGTTTATCTGTTGTCCTTCATCTTTATGGCTTTATCAGGGAACAACAGAGTGAGACAGTGAGAGATAGAGAGAGAAATTACAGGAGTAGATTATGGCAAATTGGTAAATGAATAGAGTATTGCGCTGAGAGGAAGAGTGAAGGATAAAAAGGTGGACACAGGAAACGGGCAAACGTCTGGAGAAATGAAAGATACAGAGCGAGTCTACGGTAGATGACCATGAGCCGAACCCGAGCGTTTATGAAGATGACAGAAGAGAGGCCGTCTGACCTTTAAGCCTTCGTTAATCACTGTGCTAATGGGCAAACTGATTACGAAAGGACCGTTCACACTCGTAGTGATTTACAGAGACAAAATGACCAGAAGTCCCCCATTTTCAATGAGAGTTGATTTAAGCGATGTGACCAAGCTGTCTGTCTCATTTCCAGAAAGTCTGCGCTCATTTTGTTGTTATATTTAGTTGCCGTCCATCATGTTTTTGGTTTGGTGATATACACTGTAGATTGGGGTGTAGCTGACTTCTTAAGAAAAGCCTGACTGTAGTTTATCCACTTTAAATTATGAGTAGCTTGTGCCGTGACGAGTAGCTTCCCCAGCACTGATCAGCAGAAGCACAAAAGCACATAATGAAAGCTTTTCAAAAGAGTGACATAATGGAGAAGATACGACACAGAGAGTTAGCGCCTTTTGTGTATGATGACGGGTGCGATTGTTTCCATTTAATAGTCTGATCATCTCACGAATGAGTTTTAAGCCTCGGTTGACATTTTCACTGAGTCGTCTGGGAAGCGGAGAGAGAGAAAGACTGAGGTTTTCAGTTTCTCAGGTCATGCAATATAAATCTCTCTTTAGGCCGAGGCTAAAGCTTTTTATCTACACCAAAGCACACTGTGTGTATGTGTGAAGCTGTCCGCTCTGTTTGCCCGCTACTGGACATTTGATCCCATATTACTGGATGAGGAAAACGGCAAAAGAAAGAACCACTGACCCACACCCACATGTGACCCGTATACCGCTGTCCTCACACCGACTGATGGAAGAAATGTGCAGAGAGACACTGAGATCATTCAGGTGAGCGGATTTAGGAACAGTTAAAGGGCTCGTATCATAAGGAATTAAATTTTCCTTGATCTTGTGAGAGCTCAAAACTTTTTCCTAGTCCAAAAAAAGACCAACTTATCCCACAAACAGCATTTCTGCTGCACAGTAACTCATATTATACAGAACATAAGGTGATTTATCAGTTACATTGTTCAGTTTTTCCTTCGATAACAGTCATAAATTATTATTTTCAGGAGTTATTGAGAATTATTACAAACTTTATCTTCATGAAATCTAATTTACGTGAGGAGGATAACATTTACATCCAAATGATAATTAATCCACATAAAATGCAACCCAAATACCAAACTGAAGCAATGAACTGCTGAAAACTTATCTGAGAAAACAGGAAGTGCCTGTCACAAAAGTCTTTACTGTAAAACAATTGTTGAGGAATAGGTTTATAGTGCCTTTTCAACTTATTTTCTTTCTTGGCCAGAATAAGCTGTGAATTGGACAATTATTTATTTTTTTAAACATCAGGGAATTTTAAAATTGCATTCATGGAAATAATTAAAATCTTAAAAATTATGGAAAAGTCATCGTAAGTTTCTGGTCATGCGTTGCTCTAAATTATTTCATTAGCTAAATCAATGTTATTTTACTATTATTTATTTTTCAGCTTGTATAATTCACTTCAGCTTTCAAAATTTTGAATAGTTTTAGACAATAACAACACTGGGCTAAATGTTGCTCTAAAGACTAAAACTTGCTTCAAAACTATTTTTGTTCAAAAGTTTTTGGTGTCTTTTTTTCAATGACTGTCAGGAAAACTCCAAATATGGGCATGAGATGTAAATGTGGGCGGCCTTAATGTATCTATTCTTGTAATGTCACACCCATCATTTCTGCAAACTATGGTAAACAATTTTTTGCAAGGCTTTGCAAGAAAGTTAGTTTTCATAGTAAAATGAGATGAAAATGTTACACATCAGCTGTTTCCTTTATTGCTGCCCAGCGCTGCTGTAGTTCCATAATTCCATGTGCTTCTTCCCATATCACTCCCACACACACACACACACACACACACACACACACACGGCATTAAAGCTGTCCATCAAACGCTGGTACGATCACACATGGGATGTTAGAGTCACGTGACTAGCCGGGGAACAGATTAAATTATCGTATCCATGACAACCAGCCAATAGAACGAAGCAGGCGCATCACATTCCAGAACGGCCACAAGAGGAAACAAGTTTTAAAGGGCCAAATTAAAAAAAATAGAGATATTCAGACCCCTTCTGTTAATGCAGCCGTCTTGGAATTAATTAATATTCCTGTGAGCCCGCAGCACGGCTCTAATTATTTCATTTAGGTGTTTTAATTTAAGATTATACTCTTTTAATAACCACCACAGTGGTCAGAGATGTGGCGTACGGTTACGTAACTCTCTGGATCTGTCAGTTCTGTCACATGAATTGCGTTTGTTTTTGTCCTTAAGCAAAACTCTGTGGCCGCTCACGGTCCAGTGTTCCGGTTCAGCGATTTGTGCATCAGATGGTCCTATTAAACTCGATAAAAGAGGGACAATGGGCACACGTACACAACAAATGCATGTTGTTGAATAGGTCAAAGCAGTGGCTTATTTGTCTGATTCTGTTCTTGATGTTGTGCGAAGGTGTCAAAATGCATTATGGGAGATTTAAATAACATGAATGTTTTCTCTTGCTCGGTAAGCATTATGATTAGTTTAGCTCACACTTAGAAGAGATTTAGAGAAAACTCTGATCTGAATACTTGAGGAGATCTGAATACTTTTCAGTTCAAAAGTTTGTGGTAGGCATGCTTTTTTAATGTATTTGGAAGAAGTCTCTTATGTTTATAGATTTGATTAATAATACAGTAATCGCAGTAATACTGTCAAATCAAAGTTTTGTCATGATGATCTAGATGGTGCTGGCTGATAGGTCCTTAATCTGCTTACAATCACATCATTCTCTATAGGGCACAGCTGATTGGTTCCTGCTGTATCGCTGCTCAAATACCTTCAAATACATGGCCAGAATTTGCGTAGCAGTTGCAGCGTGCTTTTAGAAACCATCCACCTTCCCCAGCTCCACCTGTATAGATCTGCTATGGGTGATTCCTGTATATGCTGTATTGTACAGCAGCAGCAGTGTGTCATCTATGGACTGTATTAGCAATAACAAGTCCCGTACTTGCTCTGCAGCGGCAGTAATATCAACAACAGCAATAACAGCAGCAGCAGAAATAACCAACAGCAGCAGCAATAACAACAGAGTAGCAGCAGCAATATCAGCAACAGCAACAAAAATAACAACAGCAGCAGCAGCAATAACCAACAGCAGCAGCAATAACAAGAACAGCAGCAGCAATAATAACAACAGCAACAGCAATAATAACAGAGTAGCGGCAATAATAACAACAACAGTAGCAGCAGCAGAAGCAATAACAACAACAGCAGCAGCAATAACCAACATCAGCAGCAATAACCGCAGCAGCAGAAGCACCAATAACTACAGCAGCAGTAGCGGCAATAACAGCAGCAGCAGTAATAACAGCAGCAGCAGTAATAATAACAGCAGCAGCAGTAATAAGAACAGCAGCAGCAGTAATAACAGCAGCAGCAGTAATAATAACACCGGCAGCAATAACAGCAGCAGCAGTAATAATAACAACAGCAGCAGTAATAATAACAGCAGCAGCAGTAATAACAGCAGCAGCAGTAATAATAACAGCGGCAGCAATAACAGCAGCAGCAGTAATAATAACAGCAGCAGCAGCAATAACAGCATCAGTGATAACAAGAACAGCAGCAGCAGCAGTAATAATCACAGCAGCAGCAATAACAGCATCAGTGATAACAAGAACAGCAGCAGCAGCAGTAATAATCACAGCAGCAGCAACAATAACAGCAGCAGTAATAATAACAGCAGCAGCAGTAATAATAACAGTGGCAGCAATAACACCAGCAGCAGCAGCAGCAATAACAGCAGCAGGAGTAATAATAACAGCAGCAGCAGTAATAACAGCAGCAGCAGTAATAATAACAGCGGCAGCAATAACAGCAGCAGCAGTAATAATAACAGCAGCAGCAACAATAACAGCATCAGTGATAACAAGAACAGCAGCAGCAGCAGTAATAATCACAGCAGCAGCAACAATAACAGCAGCAGTAATAATAACAGCAGCAGCAATAACAGCAGCAGCAGTAATAATAACAGCAGCAGCAGTAATAATAACAGCAGCAGCAGTAATAATAACAGCAGCAGCAGTAATAACAGCAGCAGCAGTAATAATAACACCGGCAGCAATAACAGCAGCAGCAGTAATAATAACAACAGCAGCAGTAATAATAACAGCAGCAGCAGTAATAACAGCAGCAGCAGTAATAATAACAGCGGCAGCAATAACAGCAGCAGCAGTAATAATAACAGCAGCAGCAGCAATAACAGCATCAGTGATAACAAGAACAGCAGCAGCAGCAGTAATAATCACAGCAGCAGCAATAACAGCATCAGTGATAACAAGAACAGCAGCAGCAGCAGTAATAATCACAGCAGCAGCAACAATAACAGCAGCAGTAATAATAACAGCAGCAGCAGTAATAATAACAGTGGCAGCAATAACACCAGCAGCAGCAGCAGCAATAACAGCAGCAGGAGTAATAATAACAGCAGCAGCAGTAATAACAGCAGCAGCAGTAATAATAACAGCGGCAGCAATAACAGCAGCAGCAGTAATAATAACAGCAGCAGCAACAATAACAGCATCAGTGATAACAAGAACAGCAGCAGCAGCAGTAATAATCACAGCAGCAGCAACAATAACAGCAGCAGTAATAATAACAGCAGCAGCAATAACAGCAGCAGCAGTAATAATAACAGCAGCAGCAACAATAACAGCATCAGTGATAACAAGAACAGCAGCAGCAGCAGTAATAATCACAGCAGCAGCAACAATAACAGCAGCAGTAATAATAACAGCAGCAGCAATAACAGCAGCAGCAGTAATAATAACACCAGTAGCAGCAATAACAGCAGCAGTGATAACAAGAACAGCAGCAGCAGCAGTAATAATCACAGCAGCAGCTACAATAACAGCAGCAGTAATAATAACAGCAGCAGCAATAACAGCAGCAGCAGTAATAATAACACCAGTAGCAGCAATAACAGCAGCAGTGATAACAAGAACAGCAGCAGCAGCAGTAATAATCACAGCAGCAGCTACAATAACAGCAGCAGTAATAATAACAGCAGCAGCAATAACAGCAGCAGCAGTAATAATAACAGCAGCAGCAGCAGTAATAACAGCAGCAGCAGTAATAATAACAGCAGCAGCAGTAATAATTACAGCAGCAGCAGCAATAATAATAACAGCAGCAGCAATAATAACAGAGTAGCAACAATAATAATAACAGTAGCAGGAACAGAAGCAATAACCAACTGCATCATAGTAGATCTATTCCAAGAGAGAATTGTATATCTAATATCAACCAAAGATTTAAAAAAAAAAAAATCAACTATATATGCTGCTAATGGTATGCTGCTGTTGTATCGCACATTTCTAGTGTTACAGACATAAATCAAATATGCAGCTTGTATCTATTAGTTTACTAAGTCGTCAGCCTTACGAATTTTGGCTGGTGAACAATAAAATAGGGAAAAAAATCCCACTAATATTGATGGAGGGATGCATATAAACTCACATCTAGAGACTTGAGCCAGCAAACACCCGCATAGAATCTTTTACATAGAGGAGCACCACTCACATTTGGAACAAAATTCTAGTTTATTATTGTTTTATTTTTGGCTTTTTTATGTTTAAGTGCCACAAGTGCCGTGGCTTGATAAGTTGGAGCTTGTGCACTAAGCGCTTTGAATATTTAAGAGGAACAAGCAGATTACATAAGAGCGTCAGTGCTAAGTGCTCAGGATGTTTAGCAGAGAGAAGAACATCTCGCAGAAGCAGGATGTTTTCAGCTCGAGACTCCAGATGGACTGTTTCACCTTCTTACACAGATCTCTCGCTCTCTTTCTCTCTGTAAGTGTAATTTGCTTCATTATCAAATCCTTTAGTCAGATAAAGTGAATCAGTGCAGCAAATTGAAATATCATATAACCCACAAGTGACAGAGAAAGAGAGGGATGGAGCTTCAACTCTGAAAGAAAGATTTTTAAATGCTCATACCATACAGTTTTTTATTTATTATTTTTACCTCTAATAATATTTTTTTACAGTCATTTTACGCTTTATGGCAATGACAACAAAGTTGTAAATCTGGATACAACTTTGAGACATAAAAGCATTAAGAGGTGACTAAACGTTTTTTCATACTAAAATCTTGTTAATATGAAAAAAATATATTATTTCTATCCAAAATATTTTTCAGATACATGTTATCAACAGCATGGCTTAAGGAAATATATTTTTCTTATTGACCATTTTTTATTGCCAAAATATATTTCAAAATATACTAGAGGCAAGAAAATGCACATCCAATTTTAAAATACATTTCGGGAAAAAAAAAAAAAAAAAAAAAAAAAATATATATATATATATATATATATATATATATATATAAATCACTAATGCAATAACTCACTAATTCAGTTAGTAAAACATGACGGTACGCAGCGACACACACGACCATGAAAAACGACCGCTGTCAGATTTCCTCAACGGTAACATCTATGCTCAAATCAGATCCGCTCACCTCTTGCGCAGGAGTGCGGCGGAAACCGTCGGGTCGAAGTTCAGTGACAAACTGCCTTCATGAAGCTGTAACATGTCACCATGGTTTAGCGTCACCAGCTCGCTGCCTACCCACAATCCTCAGCGACCACAATACTGAGGCCATTCTCATACTGTAGATCTTTAGGACAGTGATGTCCACACTGATTAAGATGCACAAGCAATATTAAACAATCATGTTTTGATTAGTGCTGCACGATAGCGGTTAAATGTGATTATTTTGCTCCAAATTTTGTGAGTTATTGCACTTTTTGTTTTAATTGACCTCATCTAGTTTCCTGATGTATTATTTTAATCATATTGTAACGTGTTGGTGTGCAGGAACAGGCATGACGAATGAATTCTCTTTCAAACAGTTTAATGTCGATCGGTATACAGACAGGAACAGGAATGACACCACGTATGATACTTTAAGAACTGACAAGGACTGGACAGACACGGTGGGAATATATACAGATGAACACAAAAGGATAATTAGCGGGGCACAGGTGACAGACATAACTGATTACAAGACACGGCTGGAGACAATGAACTAATGACGAGGCACATGGAGAACCAAAACAAAGATCGCATGACAACTGACAGGGACTGACGAAAGCAAAACAAAGGAACACATGACAGATGACAGTACTAGAACTCAAAACAAGGAACATGGGACTGGAAACAGGACTGGGGAACATAGGAATAGAAATACAAAGACATGATGACACATGATGAGATATGATGACACATATAAGTTAACACACTTTTTACAAGTAGAAGCTTCTCTCAAAAGCTTAACCATTGAAAGTCCTAATTTTAACTCCAACAAATACAAATTATTAAATTTTTTTATTAAAACACAGCCAAAATGAATTTGTATTGCAGCATAGAGCGTGCATTTATTCAGCATCCACATTCGTAAACAGTGTAGTCCAGATTCATGTTTGGATTTTTTACAGTTCATCCATGAGCGGCTGTTGTAAACTTATGCCAGGCTCATATTTAGCTTTGTGTTTTGGATTATTTTCACATTTACACTTCAACACCTTTCACTACACACTGATGCTACTGACCATTCCAGAGACATTGTTGTTGTTATTTTTATTTGTTTATTCATTATTATTTAGTGTTACTTTTTTTGTAATTAATAAAGTGTTTCTTTGAGCCTTAAACTTCGGTTTGCGTGGGTCCCTTGTTTTGTTGCTTCCCTTAAACCATGGGTCGTAACACAAACCAATACGAGCACAAAAGCTCTTCCAGCATGGCAAAATGCTGCTAGGTGAAATTATGCTGTGGAGAAAAGGTTTGTGGAGCTGTGGTAACAATACTCCTGCCTTTATGATGTTTCCTTGAATAACTACCGAGTGAAAAAAGATAAATGCTGGAGAACAGTAGCAGAGGTGCTTCAGCAACAAGGAGAGTCTGAAATTAGCATTAAGCTAACACGCCTAGCGCTTTCAAGTGTTTTCCGAAAGTTTATCGTCCACATTGAAATTTCGCAAAACGCTTATAGGGTTAGTTCCCCCAAAAATGAAGATTCTGTCATTAATTCCTCTCCCTCATGTCGTTCTACACCTGTAAGACCTTCGTTCATCTTCAGGTCTGCATCGACAACAAGATAATGAACACTTTCAGATGTCCAGAAAGCTACTAAACCATGTTTAAAACAGGTCATGTGACTACAGTGGTTCAACGTTAATATTATAAAGTGGCGAGAATACTTTTTATGTGCCAAAAAAAACAAAATAACGACTTTTCAACAATATCTAGTGATTTCAAAACATTGCTTCAAAGCTTTACGAATCTTTTGTTTCGGATCATGGTTCAAAACACGCGGCTTCAGTAAAAGAGGCTTCGTTTCGAAGCGTTTCAAAATTAGGTCATGTGACTTGGGCAGTTTGATGCGCGATCCGAACCACTGATTCGAAACAAATGATTCGTAAAGCTTCACGAATCAGTGTTTTGAAATCGTTCATCACTAGATATTGTAAAATAAAGTCGTCATTTCATTTCTTTGGTGCACAAAAAGTATTCTCGTCGCTTTATAATATTAATGTTGAACCACTGTAGTCACATGACCTGTTTTAAATATGTTTTAGTGTCTTTCTGTTCATCTGAAAGTGTTCATTATCTTGCTGTCAATAGAGACTCACTGAATTTCATCAAAAATATCTTCATTTGTGTTCTGAAGATGAACGAAGGTGTAGAACGACATGAGGGAGAGTGATTAATGACAATAACAGCAGCTGTTATAGCTGCTGTTATTACTGCAGCTGCTCCTGCTGTTATTATTACTGCTGCTGCTGTTATTATTACTGCTGCTGCTGTTATTGCTGCTGCTGCTGTTATTATTACTGCTGCTGCTGTTGTTGCTGCTGCTGCTGTTATTACTGCTGCTGCTGTTATTGCTGCTGCTGCTGTTATTATTACTGCTGCTGCTGTTATTGCTGCTGCGGCGGTTATTATTACTGTTGCTGCTGTTATTGCTGCAGCTGCTGTTATTATTACTGCTGCTGCTGTTATTGCTGCTGCTGTTGTTATTATTACTGCTGCTGCTGTTATTGCTGCAGCTGCTGCTGTTATTATTACTGCTGCTGCTGTTATTGCTGCTGCTGCTGTTATTATTACTGCTGCTGCTGTTATTGCTGCTGCTGTTATTGCTGCTGCTGCTGTTATTGCTGCTGCGGCGGTTATTATTACTGTTGCTGCTGTTATTGCTGCAGCTGCTGCTGTTATTATTACTGCTGCTGCTGTTATTGCTGCTGCTGCTGTTATTATTACTGCTGCTGCTGTTATTGCTGCTGCTGATTAATGATTAATGAATCTTCATTTTTGGGTGAATTAAATCATCTTACTCAAATGATACCGAGACACTAGAAATAATAAAGTTATCACGTTATTGTTCTGGCACAATCTTTTTATTAGCAAAATCCCTCCACACTTACTCAGTCACCATTCTGTGTATGGGCAGGAATGCAGTTGCCCTCATGTTTTGCCACAGGAGAGCATTTGTCATCTTTGCAGGAATGTAATATGAAGGTTGTGCAAAGTATTTTGGCATAGCTGATGGCAATATAAGCATAGATATCTATGGGTAAAATATGCATCGCATGACTAAACGTGCATCATTGTTTTTACAGCGCAAACGTGCCATTTCAAATGCATCCACTCGGGGGAGCGTCTTCAAAACACTCAGTGAACGAAGGCCAAGGCGTAGAGAAAAAGTGTTTTCAAATGGATCTGTATTAGTGTAGACGTAGCCGTACACTTTCATTTGAGCAAAACATATCACTAAACTCCGCTTTGGTTGCCAGGTTGGGAAGATGAAGTAAAACACTTGGCAAAAAATGAATCCATTTAAGAGAAAAGATCTGATCAGGGGATTTATGCTCTTGACATTTGATTGCCATGAAAATGAAACGTTCTCAGGATAAATAACCGGTGGGAAAATATTTCAGACAATTAGGCTTAATTAATCAAGAGAAGAAGAAATCACAATCATGATTAAAACAGGATTTATCTCGGAGCCCTAATTTTGATGTATGAAAACGCACTCAATTTTTCCTCCCTAGTCTATTAATAAGATGTTCTGAAACTAAAACGCCACGTAGACTCATTTACACATCAACAACAGCTATTTTTGACGCTTCCGGTCATAGTGAGGTAATAAAGAGGATGTAGAATAGATAAAATTATTCCTAAAGAGCATAAAAGCAGTATGAAGCTGTTATCAGGAGCTTTACTGCAGAGCGCTGAGCTCAAACTATACTGCCAGTAAATCATTAAGAGTCAATCAGGGGAACTAATAGATGTATGTGTGTGTGTGTGTGTGTGTGTGTGACTCTAATGCACTTGAGCTCTAATCATCTTCTCATACCTCTGATAAGACTAATACACTCAAGATCTCACGCAGAGCCAGAAACACACACACACACACAGACACACACTGCTCAGAGGTGGATGTTCTCGTTCATGTTTCATGTAGTGTGTAATATTAATTTATCCTTAAATTTTTCTGGGAAACATAAATATAGATGCGAAGATTCAAAATAAAGAGCTATAAAAGGTCAGATTTTGATGAGAAATGTTTGAGTTCGTATTGAGATTACAGGGGAGAAACACTAGCAGGAGACTCCATTTGTTTCATATCATTAGGTGAGTCTCAGGAAAACATCTAGGTTACTAATGTAACCCCCGTTCCCTGAAGGAGGGAACGGAGACGTTACGTCGGACTGACGTCATGGGATTTCGCTTGGGAGCCCAATCACCTCCGCATAGTAAAAACAAGCCAATCAGAATTGGCTAGTGAGATTTACATGCCGGGCTCCTCCCCTGGCATCCGGGTATAAATAGAGAACGGCATTACTCACTTCATTCATATTTTGCTGAGGAGCCGAAACTGATCTCGGCCGCTCAGCGGTGACTCTGTGCTATGGCAAGGGATGTAACGTCTTCGTTCCCTCCTTCAGGGAATGGGGGTTACATTAGTAACCTAGACGTTCCCTATCAGTCAGTCACGTTCGACGTTACGTCGGACTGACGTCATGGGATCCCGTGGAAAACGCCATAGCAACAGAGCCACGCTACGAGCATCGGGGAAGCAGATGCTGGCAGGCCTAGGCATGCCACCTGCAAGTGCAACCTCGAATGTCGCAACCCTCCAGCGCCCGGAGCAAGCCCTACAATGTCTTCCATACCAGAGGGATGGAGAGGACAGGATCTTACTCAGGAGGTGGTCGAAGCTGTTGTTCCTTACCTCAGGGGAAGAGTGCTTCGGTGACTCAATTCCCATGTTTTTTCAGCTGACCAAAAACGCCAGGAAAGCGTCCCTCTTGGGGAAGCTACGGAGACCACACCCTGCCCGAAGGGAGGTAACGCGTGGAGCACACATGCACTGACCCGCAGGGCAGTATCTGCATATGGAGAGCTCCCTGAGGAAGGTCCTACCCAGGCTGGGGAGGAACGCTACACCTCAGGGGCAGGGGCTGGTCGCCCAGGGAAGACACGGGTTTACCATCGGGGAAACCGTACCGTGGACCATACACATATGGGGTTACCCGCAGGGAACCACAAACATATGGGCATCTAGCCCAGTACAAGGACTGACCGCTGGGGGCATGTACATGAGTACTGGACCTAGCGTCTGACGCCTCCGCCGCGTCTGACTGCCGAAAGGATGCAGGAGGAACTCCACAGGGTTCACCAACTGGGGAACTGAACTGAGGAGTAGACAAGCGCTCGCATCTCCTCGTGAAAGGAGAATGGCGCAGCAAGCAGTCTCTCGTGGCTATCTTGAAGACAGCACACGATAGGACACCGGGTCCACTCGGAGGTTATAAAACCTGGCGAATGTGTTCGGTGTCGCCCAGCCCGCAGCTCTGCAGATGTCTGCCAGAGAGGCGCCGCGCGCCAACGCCCAAGAGGAAGCAACACCCCGAGTGGAGTGTGCTCTCACCCCTAGGGGGCACGGCTCGCCTTGGGAATGGTACGCCAAGGCGATGGCATCCACTATCCAGTGGGCCAACCTCTGTTTGGAGACAGCCTTTCCTTTCTGCTGTCCTCCAAAGCAAACAAAGAGCTGCTCGGAGCTTCTCAAGTTCTGCGTGCGGTCCACGTAAGCGCGAAGAGCACGAACAGGACACAGCAATGCAAAGGCTGGGTCAGCCTCCTCCCGGGGCAGCGCTTGCAGGTTCACCACCTGGTCCCGAAAGGGAGTGGTGGGAACCTTGGGCACGTATCCAGGCCGGGGTCTTAAGATCACGTGAGATGACCCCGGCCCCAATTCCAGGCACGCTTTGCTGACCGAAAATGCTTGCAGGTCCCCTACCCTCTTACAGGAAGCGAGCGCAGTCAGGAGCACTGTCTTCAGAGACAGATGTTTCAGCTCAGCTGACTCCAGGGGCTCGAAGGGAGCTTTCTGTAGCCCAGCTAGGGCGACAGAAAGGTCCCAAGAGGGAATTACGGGAGGTCTAGGCGGGTTTAGCCAGAGGAGAAGGTGGCGGGCGAGTTGCGACATGCGGCGTGAGCGTAGACCACCCTGATGGTTGATGTACGCTACTGCCGATGTGTTGTCCGTCCGGACCAGTACATGCTTGCCCTGTAAGTAATCCGAGCAGCGTGACCGCGGCTGCGGATGCCATATGCCCCAGGAGCCTCTGAAATTGTTTCAGTGGGACCACTGTTTTCTGCGAGAACGAATTCAGGCAGCTCAGCACCGACTGTGCACGCTCGTTGGTGAGATGTGCTGTCATGTTGACCGAGTCCAGCTCCACACCGAGAAAAGTGATACTCTGTACTGGACAAAGTTTGCTCTTTTCCCAGTTGACCCGAAGCCCCAACCGGCTGAGGTGCGTGAGCACCAGGTCCCTGTGTTCGCACAACTGTTCTCGGGACAGAATGAGCCAGTCGTCGAGGTAGTTGAGGATGCGAACGCCCACTTCCCTGAGTGGGGTAAGGGCCCCCTCCGCGACTTTGGTAAAGACACAGGGGGACAGGGACAGCCCGAAGGGTAGGACCTTGTACTGGTATGCCCGACCCTCGAACGCAAAGCGTAGAAACGGTCTGTGTCGAGGGAGGATCGAGACATGGAAGTACGCGTCCTTCAGGTCGATTGCTGCAAACCAATCTTGTGCGCGAACGCATGCGAGCATGCGTTTCACGGTAAGCATCTTGAACGGGAGCTTGTACAGGGCCCGATTCAAGACACGCAAGTCCAAGATTGGCCGTAACCCTCCGCCTTTCTTGGGCACTATGAAGTACGGGCTGTAAAACCCTGACTTCATCTCGGCTAGTGGGACCGGCTCTATTGCGTCCTTCGCCAGCAGGACCGCAATCTCCTCCCGCAAAACAGTGGCATCTCTGCCCACCACTGGAGTGGATAGGACGCCACTGAATCTGGGAGGACGCCTGGCAAACTGGATTGTGTAGCCGAGTCTGACTGTTTGAATGAGACAACGGGACGGGCTGGGAAGGCCTAGCCAGGCCCCCAGATACCGTACAAGTGGCACCATCCAAACACCAGAAGTACCCGCGGGGGGGCAGCATGGAGCACTGGGGCCCAACCTGGGAGGCAGTGCGTCCCGAGGTAGAGGCAGCGAGTGATGTGAACTCACTAGGCTCCGTGTGTCCCGTGAGGGCCAGAGCAGGCGGGCGCGGGGAGGCTGTGCGTCCCAGACACGTCCGTGACCTGCTCATGGCGAATGCGGGAGTGGTTGAGAGTGAGGAAGCGGTGCGTCGCACACTGACAACACAGACCCTTTTTGACTCAGAGATAGTGGAAATCGCTCTTTTTTGAGGATGTGGGTACCGCTGACCTACAAAAAGAAAATGAAACGGAAGATTTACCCCCCGGCCCACTCCGGGGGGAAGGAGCGGTGCCTTCACCGTCTCCTGGGGGAGAGCAACTTCCACCATCTCTGGGCCACCCCACTCAGGACCGCTTCTTCTGCTTTCTTTTGGCAGCTTTAGCGGCCTGAGCGGGTTGCGCCACCTTCCTGCGGGAGGCTTGCGGGGGACGGGATTTCTCCGATCCACCGGAAGCCTGTGCAGCCGCAGGGGGGCGCCCTCGGCGACGAGCAGGCTGAGGGCCAGTCCTGGGGACAGGAGCCGCATCTCGCCGGGGCAAGATGTGACTGATGGCCTCAGTCTGCTTCTGTACTGCCGAGAACTGCTGGGCGAAGTCCTCGACAGTGTCGCCGAAGAGGCCGGCCTGGGAAATGGGGGTGTCGAGAAAGCGAACTTTGTCGGCGTCCTTCATTTCAGCCAGGTCCAGCCAGAGATGGCGTTCCTGGACCACCAGGGTGGACATCGTCTGGCCCAGGGCATGTGCTGTGACCTTGGTCGCCCGGAGGGCGAGGTCAGTCGCAGCACGCAGTTCTTGGAACACCCCTGGGTCAGAACTACCCTCGTGCAACTCCTTAAGAGCTTTCGCCTGATGGACCTGAAGAATGGCCATGGCGTGCAAGGCGGAGGCCGCCTGTCCAGCGGCGGAGTAAGCCTTAGCGGCGAGAGCCGCTGTTGTCTTACTCGCCCTGGACGGGAGACGCGGACGATTCCTCCAGGTGGCGGCCGACTGTGGGCACAAGTGCACTGCAATCGCCCTCTCCACCTGTGGAATGTCCACGTACCCCTTGGCGGCCCCACCATTGAGGGTAGTGAGAGTGGAGGAGGTAGAGGATCGGCTTCTGGCAGTGTGGGGTGCCATCCACGTCTTCTGAACCTCCTCGTGCAGCTCGGGAAAAAATGGCACTGGGGCGGGCCGCGGCTGTGAACCGCGCCCCGTCCCCAGAAACCAATCATCAAGCCGCGAGCGCTCGGGACACAGTGGGGGGGCCAGCATCTCTGTCATTTCCGCATCAGATTCCGCCTGAGCGACCACCCCGGAGGGCGGAAGTTCGACTTCATCTTCCTCAGAAGATAACAGCGCACTCTCCGACGCAGTGATCGACATCCGATCCTCATCCGGAGCGCCGAATGAGATGCGAGGAACCTCACGAGAAGGACCCGCACCAACATTCGGCAACTCGACGGCACATGGCATCGAAGAGGAGTGGGAGGTTCGTGGGGGCTGACCCGACGAAGAGGCTCCCACTGTAACCCTCAGACCTCCCAGAGTGCTAACCATCCCCGCAGCTCTTCCTTGAAAAGTCACGGGGGATTGGGTAGCAGCAGAGGGGACTCCATCTTCCGCATTAAAGAAGGAGAGTCGTGATCTTAATGCCAACATGGTCATGCTCTCGCAGTGAGAGCATGAACCATCCACGAGCGCTGCTTCAGCGTGCTGTCTGCCCAGACACATGACACAGCGCTCGTGGCCGTCAGATGAGGTCAGGAAACGACCACATCCAGAAACACACGGGCGAAAAGTCATCTTGAAAAAGACGTCTTTTCTCCCGTGCTGCTCTTTTAGAAGTGCTCTCCCGCTGGAACACCGAGGGATGGAATGCGCGCTGATCCGTCTCACACCAGCGCCTGCTGCACCCCACCGCTGCTGTGTTGTTCGCCGCCAACGAGAGAGAACAGAGCTTGCAGAGGAAATGTACTCTAGCAATGAAAATTGCTGTTGACGGGAGCTTGTCCCTAGCAATTAAAATTGCTGTTTTCGCTCTGTCTCAGATGCTTTCAGAAGTGAAAGGAAGATCAGTTGCCCGATCGGCTCCGAAGCAAAAGTATGAATGAAGTGAGTAATGCCGGCTCTATTTATACCCGGATGCCGGGGGAGGAGCCCGGCATGTAAATCTCACTAGCCAATTCTGATTGGCTTGTTTTTACTATGCGGAGGTGATTGGGCTCCCAAGCGAGATCCCATGACGTCAGTCCGACGTAACGTCGAACGTGACTGACTGATAGGGAACTGGTCCAGATCACATTTTATTCCAAAATCAAAAGAAAAATTATATGAAATTAAAATTTGCTTAAAGAAATTGAAGCCTATTTTAGGACCCTTCATGCTTTTCCATTGTTACATTATTCATGATCATTTTCTTCCCACAATTCTCATTATTTTTGCTTAATTCTTTCCAGCTATTCATTTTTGAGCCTTTTATATATATAATTTAATATATATATATTTTTATAATTGCCTATATTTTTTGGAATTTTATATATGATTTTTTTTCTCATTATACTAATGGTTGTATGGTGATCTTTTTAAATCAGCAAAATCTAAAACCTATATAAATAATTGACCTAAAAATATCTTAAATATTATTTAATCATATTATTGTTATTTTTACTACTACTACTAATAATAATAATATATAATAATAAAACAATAAATATTTATATTAGTCATAATAATATTTAAATAACTTACCTAAAACTACTTAAATTATACTTAATTATTACATTTAATTTAATTTACATTTAATAATAAATTATTATTATAATTATTTACTACTACTACTAATAATAATAATAATAATGATATAAAACAATAAATATACTTATAATAATAATACTATTTAAATAATTTACCTATACATTACTTAAGTAATATGTAGTTTTTATAATAAATTAATATTTTTATTATTACTACTACTGCTACTATTAATAATAAAATAAAAAATAAATATGATAGTTTTATATTACTATTATTTGAATTGTTCATAAAATAATAATAATATAAACAATAATATTTATTTATTTATAGTTATATGAATTTGGAGGAAATTTGCTCAATTGTCATGAAAATAATGTTGTAAAATTCTATCTTTAATATCTAAAATATCAGTTTATTTATTTGAAGTGAAATATGGCCTGGGTATGTTTGAGAAATTTGAGATTCGTCCTATTGTTGAGATTCATACAATTGTGATATTAAAAAGAGGTATTTATTTCCCGTGGACTTTCCTATTACACTTTTACACAGTGAAGTTGGGCATTTCTTCGAATAAGCTGAGAGATTGTGGTTATCTGTGGTCTTTAGAGGGTGGAGAGTGAGTTATTGTCTGTGCAGTTTCACAGTCTGTGAGATTTCTGTAATATTACAGACTTCTTCTTAATATATCACTGATCAGAATTGGATAAAGCGGCCAAACGGGCAGGCGGTGGCCCTCTGAGAGGAGCGTTATCTTCAGACGGAAAACAATAACCAAACTCCTCCTTATCGCCCTCCGTCTGTCTCGTTCTGCTAACTGCACACTATTTAGATGAACAAATACAGGGCTTCACCAGGGACCGCTTCTCTCGTTTAGATTTCATCACCTGTATTCCTCCCTGGCCGGAGGCGAAAACGTACCTTCATCCTCCCGTTCCTCTCTTTGGTTCCCCGGGGTCAGCAACGATTACACTGACACACACTCTGATAAAAGACCCAGATAATACTGTGTGTGTGTGTGTGTGTGTGTGTGTGTGTGACACAAACATAATCCACTGCTTATGTCTTTCTCAGATAAAGATGAAGGTTGTTTTTTTTGTTTTTATGAAAACCAAGGCCACAGGTTTATAACCTGACGCTAGATGCCAAACCACACAAAAACTGAATTTGTCCATGAAACCTGTTTCATTAGCTCAACTGGAACAACCTCATCCATTCAATACACAGGGATGCACTTTTTTGATATTTTAGTCATTAAAACATTTTTACAAGATGTAATTTAAGTCTCAGGCATCCCCAGACTGTATCTGTGAAGTTTCATTTTAAAATACTGCACAGATCATCTATAAATCCATGTCATCTACAGTCATGAACAGACTGTTTCTGTGCATGTGCCTTTAAATGCAAATGAGCTGCTGTGCCCCGCCCCCTCTCTACGATTCTCTGCCAAATACTAACAAGACATCCGCTTGGTTTTGAATATCATCGCGATCACGGATAGCATAGTTCTTCTTTCATCATTAATTAAAGTGTATTATTTCCATCCATTTTAAAGCTATATCGCGGCTTAGTTGTCAGGGGTAACGTAAATGAAGACTGTTACATCCAACAACAAAACATCTCTATTACTTACCAGACTTTGAAGTTGCGACAGCTGCTCGAGCGCGGAGAAAATGGCGGACAATTTGGAACTGTGGTAAATCAGGACTGTCAGTCAGCGGCGGTGGGTGGGGCCTGAGCAGTGTGACATCACACTGCTCCGCAAATCAAAACAGCACGACTAATAAGACTGCTTTAGTTTAATGGGGATTTAAAAAAGGAGTGTGCGGATTTTTATCATTGTAGGGTGGTTGTGTCAAGTTTGTAAAAACATTTTTTGAAAAAAACATGTTGCATTTTGTAACACAGATCGTAAGAACGGGAAGCAGGAGCCAGGAACCAACGAACGTTCAGCGTAACTTTTAATCAAATAAATAAACAAACAACAAAACGAAAGCAAAATGGACGAAAGCACACAAACATAATAAAAACACAACGTAAAATCCAGGCCTGGTCCTCTCTTGTCCTTCACTGTCGTCGCTCCTCTTTCATGCTTCCGGAGCTCCTCCGTGAGAGATACGAGACCGGTGCAGCACGCAGCTGACGCTCATCATCACTCACGTCACCGGCCCTGCTCGTAAACACATTTAGCACATGCATACGACAATTTACTCAAGTATAAAAAGAAATTAAGTTTGCGTATGTTAAATGAGGCAGGGTAATTATGTTTTTTTATTTCTATTTTTTCAATTTGACTATTTTTAATCTATAATCTTTAGTTTTATTTATTTTTATTTGGTTTTATTTCTTGTTTTTCAATATATATTCAATACATTTCTCTCTCTCTCTTCATATATATATATATATATATATATATATATATATATATATTGTGAAACATTTTTAATAAAATCAAGTAAATTCTTTATGTGAAAGTTTGATTTAACAATAATTTTGTACTTAATATACACATTTTAAATTTCTAGGGCATTTTTGCCCCTCATATACCCCATGTTTATGTGCAAATGTCATTTTATTTGTGAATCAGTGTACGTTTATTCATGACCATTACAGCCTTAAATCAGCAGCTCTCATTGAAACGGATTTGCTTTGTCACTGCAATACGTTTTATTGCTCGAGACTTTACACAGTCACGGCAGCCGTTCTCTGATCCCAGACCTTCTCTTGTGTTGATCACTCGCTCATTTTGGGCTTGAGTACATGTGAATACAGGTTGTTTTCTCGAGTGTTTGTTGATCTGCTGTGGTCCTCATCAGCCGAGGGAACTGTCTGCGTCTCTCTCGGCACCCAGCGGTGCTCCTATCTGTTGAGTTTACTCAGCGAGCAGCAGGCGGTCAGTCCTGTCAGCAGTCCAGCGTGTGCTGCTTCATCTGTGAGCCTCTGCTGTCTGTCAAACATGTTGCTAGTTTTTCCAAACACACCAATGGCCTTCAGTGGAGAAAGATACTTGTTGTGTATCTTTCAGGTGCTAAAAGGATCAAACCTGGTTTGAGCGAAAAGCTCAGGCTATAACTTTTCAATAATAGTATATGAAACAGTATGAAACATGCAGTGTTTCAATAAGTAGCATGATGAAATATATTTATATATATATTACTCAAGAGTAATATTAATAATATTATATAATAAATGATATAATATATAATGATGTAGTAGAATATAATAAAATAATAATATATATTATGTTGTTGTTGTAGGACTCAAGAAGTTATAAATTATAAAAAATATAACTTTAATTATGAAATAAATTACTATTTAAATATATTTATGTATATATAATTTTTTAATGAAATTCACTAGTTTTAATGTACAATATTTAATCTTTAGTTTTGATTTATTTCAGTCAGGGCCAGAAATTAATATTGTTTTGTATTAAATATGTTATTTTTAATATTAAACAAAATGAATGTATTATTTAATTATATATAAATATGTATGTACAGTATTGTGTAATAATAATAATATTAATGTATAATAAAGTATAATAATAAAATATAGTGAAATAATATTATATATATGTATATTACATACATTACAACAACAACACTGTATTATGGTATGTAATTGTATAATAATTTACAATACAATTTGTGTAAATGCTAATATTAATAATATAATGTATTAATTAAAATAATAGTAATATATAATAAAAATATATATGTATGTATGTCAATAATAATATTAAAATATTATACAATAAAATATAAAGAAAATGATGTTTGATTAATTCACCACACTGGAGCTGGAACATATTGAGTCCATTGCATTGTGGGATACCTTTATGTGCACAGCATTTTAACAAATGTAGTTGGTCAACCATATTCCATGCATGCAGAAAATTCCCAATCTGTGCGCCGTATAAACTGCATACTGTAAAAGGTAGTGTGCCAGGATGCCGTTCCAAACACGCTTCTTTTCAAAACTGATCATTTGGACGAATTTCCCAGTGGTATGTCAAGTGTTGATCTGTTTCAGAAACTGATTTCACTGCAGTTCCTAAAGCCATCCGAGGTGTTTCAGTCAGCTGGCGTTTCATAATAGTGTTTTGTACTATTTGTGTGTGTGAGAATGTGTCTGTACGAACGAGATAGAGAAGAAACAGTCATTTCCCAGAACAACTTCAATGTGTGAGAGAGAGAGATATAAAGAGAGTATGTGGATACTTTGAAATGTCTGAATGTAGAAAAGAAAATATAAACGCAAGTGACATTCATTTTAAAGGAATATACCTTACGAGAAAACATTTGACAAGAACATGTTTTAAAGCAATCGATGTCGGCGTTGAGGATCATGTTTGTTTGTGGTTAGTGGAACGTGTTCATAGTTAATGTAATGAACTACAACTGAGGTTCCTCTGTTGTGCTGGAACAGCAGATCAAAGAGCCTGTGTGCTACACACACACACACACACACTGACTGCATGAGTGCATCACGTTTTGTCCCTTCAGTTCTCAGGAGAGATCAATCTTAAACGTTTATCACTCTTCACCCCCGTGCCTCCCTCCCCTCGACCATCCATCCACCCCTCCATCTCCTCCCTACACCTCCATCAGCAGATGTGTTCATTCATCATATTTTGTCAGCTTCGTTCCCCTCTCTCTCTCTCTCTCTGTCTTGTTCTGTCTGGTTTGAGACATGAGGTAATTTAATGCCTTTTCTTGTGACGCTTTGCAGACTCTGGTCTGTGCGTTCATGTGTTTTGAAGGAGGCGTGGCTTTGGAAACGCTCTGAAGCGAGGGTGGGATCTCATTCTTTCAAAGCTAACTCGCCTCTCTGAAATTTCCTTCGTAAAGACCCGCCCCCTTTAGTTACTGTTGCTATGTGCGCTCTCACGCCACACATCATGTTCTCACAGTGAAAAATACATCGCTGAGCAAAGAGGACACTGACAACCAGGGCTGGGTGGGTTACTTTTAAAACGTATTTCACTACAGATTACAAAATACATACTTTAAAATGTCATTTGTAACGTATTACGTTAGATTACTCAGGTTTAGTAACTTCATCTAAATACTTTAGAATACTTTGGAATACTAATAAGTGTGGAACAAACACAAAAAGGTCATTGCAAGTTTTTATCTCACATTCTGACTTTTCCCTCAGAATATAAAGTTGCAATTGCGAGTTATAAATTCAGAATTATGAGATATAAACTCACAATATTGAGAAAATTCAAAAATATGAGATATAAACTCACATACTAAATTCACAATTGCAAGAAAAAAAATAGTATTGCAAGTTTATATCTCCCAATTCTGACTTTATAACTTGCAATTGTGAGTTTAAATCTTGCTATTCTGAGAAAAAGAAGTCAGAATTGTAAGATACAAACTCACAATTGTGAGGGAAAAAACAAATTGTGTGAAAAAGTTGCAGTGACGAGTGAATTATAAAATGACTCACAAACAACAATCACAAAACATGAAAACAGTGGAAAACATGAAACTTAACTCTTTTTCAGACTGTCAGAGTCAGAGAATCACCAATCGCTGTTTAAATGACATTAAAACTCAAAGTAATCACTTTGGTAATCTAAAACACTTTTCAGATGTAACTGTAATCTGATTACCACCCATTTAAATTGAAACTGTAATGAAATACAGTCACTCAAATTTTGTATTTTAAATACGTCACTAAGTTACTTGTATTTCATTACTCCCCAACCCTGCTGACAACGTATGAAACAGTTTCATATTTACTATATCGTAATTTTTTAAAGAAGTTTAATCAATAAATAGCGTCTAGTGTGTCTTTAATGTATCGCTGTAGCTCCTCGTGAACCGATCATCTCTTCATACTAGTTCATTTATAGCATCAAATCAACATGATGAACATCAGAAGGAATGTTGTTTCAAGACGTGATTCAAGTTCACCAACGTTAATCTAATAACTCCCCTGACCGCTTTGACGGACAAAATGGCGGATTCTGGGTTATGATTGGTCAGATCGCCTGTCAATCAAACTGTTTGCGAAGGATCAATTTTCTACCTTTAATGTTAGGCTGCTGACTAGTTAAAGAGTTGTGGTAGTCACCTTTGTACCTAAAGAGTGCATATTAGTACCTCAAAGATACATATTGGTCCCCAAAGTTTACATATTAGGATCTAGATGGTATATTAGAACCATCCCAGTGACAGCTTTTTTTTCTCTGAGAGTTTACAGTATGTTTTTGGGCTTAACATGTCATGCCACACTTCCCTCTTTCCCTCTCGAAAATGTCTTTTTTTCCTCTTTCTGATTTTGCTCTCGAGTCACATTTGCTCCCATCGTGGAAACTATTGATCCATCTTTAGGACTACAGAGACCTCATAAACTCTTAGCGTTCTCGTCAGAGTAAATGTCAGACGGTTCCCCCTTCACTCACATGTGTGTGTGTTTCACAGGATCTTTCTCTTTGAGCGTGCTGCTGGTGTCGTTGGCGGTAACCGTGTGCGGCGTTTGGCTGGTGGCTCTCTGCGGCGTCTGCGGATGGTGTCAGCGCAAGCTGGTGAGTTACACACACATACACACACACACGTTGTGTTTTCATGTTTTATGGGGACATTCCATAGGTGTAATGGTTTTTGTACTGTACAAACTGTACATTCTGTCCCCCTACACTACCCCTACCCCTAAACCTACCCATCACACAAAATGTTCTGCTATTTTAGATTTTCAAAAAAGATCATTCTGTATGATTTATAAGCTTGTTTCCTTGTGGGGACCAACAAAATGTCCCCACAATGTCAAGATTTACTAGTATTACTATACCTGTGGGGACATTTGGTCCCCATAACGTAGGGAATACCCCCACACGCACACACACACACACACACACACACTTACTGGAAAACAACATTTTAAGAAGATCCTGTACATGCGTTTTGTTTGTACAACAGGCGGCACCAAACTTTTGGAAGTATGTTTGTGTAACTTGAATGTTTCTGGCCTATCTAAGATTGAATATTTTACTGCTTTAAAAGCTTTTCTTTCATAGCCTGGGAGAATTAAAGAGGACCTATTATTCTCTATATGAGTGTGCGCTGTTTCTGAACTCCCTCCGTTGTAGTCTTGAGTTTTTCCACAGTATTCCTCATTTAAATAATTCTCGCCCAAGGCAGACGCAGAATAAAGGGGCGGGGCCTGGTTGAGTCAGTTAGTAGTGTGTTGAAACTGGAGGTTATAGTAAGGGGCGGGACATTTCTCAAACACGCTCGAAGCACTTGACCAATCAGAGCGCATTGAACTTTTCAGAAGGAGGGGCTTCTTTGAGACAGGAACTAAACTGAGCGTTACTGGCAGACTGGGAAAAGAGGAGCTGCAACAATGGAGAATGTGAGGAAAATAATGTGTTTTTGAAACAGTCAAGCATGAAAACCTAGTAGAGCCCTAAACAAGACTTTGTGAAAAGGCATACATAATAGGTGTCTTTAATGGAGCTCAAAAACTTAAAATGAGGACCAAGAGTAAGAGTATTGAGCTATAAAATGAATGTGGATTGAAGCTCAGATAATTTGGCCTTGTAATAATTTGATGAGAGTTCATTTTGAGATCTCTTACTTTTGACTGCATGTATCTTGGCAAAATTTGAGGGATAGTTCACGGAAAAATGAAAATTCTGTCATCATTTATTCACCCTCATGTTCCAAACCTGTATGAGTTTCTTTCTTCTGTTGAGCATAAAGGAAGATATTTTGAAGAATGTCAGTAACTCGACAGCTGACGGCACCCACTGACTTCCATAGTAGGAAAAAGAAATACTATGGTCAATGGGGTCCATTAACTGTTTGGTTAGCAGCATTCTTCAAAATATCGTCTTTTGTGTTCAACTGAAGAAACTCATACAGGTTTGAACAACTTAAGGGTGAGTAAATGATGAAGTTTCATTTTTTGGTGAACTATCCCTTTAAGCTCTCTTGTAAGATGTGAGATTTTCCTCAGAAACATCAAATGCTTTCCATTAGCTTTTCCATTGCTGTCTAGGAGAAATGGTAAAATTCATGAAATAGTAAGGAGGTGGTCTCCATACCAATTAATCAATGTAAAGACTGATTGATTAGGACGGTCCCGCGGCTCATTAGACAGATGGAGTGGAACCGTGCCGCACGGCTCTTAACCGACTTGTTTATCTGGCTCGCATTCGTGAGTCAAAGCTAATTGATTCCCGATATGTGCCATACATGTGTGAACCCCAGAGACTGAGTCACCCGTTTAAGGGCTGCATGAGCTTGTGTTTGCATGTACAACTTTTTTTCCAAATTCATTTTTTTCTTTTTTAATTTTTCTGGATTCTGTTTTTTCCCATTTAAAATTTTATTGGACTCCATTTTCATGATTTAGTTCAATTTTAAGGATCAAAACGCATGTCTAATTAATTAATTCTGTGTTGTGTATTTTGACAATCAAATGAAGGCATAAAACATTAACTTATCTTTTAATCATATTAATCACATTGTCAAACAAAGTGCTGCTCAACAGAGCTTTACTGTCAAAATTAAACCATGGTTAATTTATTTTTATTATTGTTATTAGTGTTAGTATTATATAACATTGAGATGTAGCTAAATTCTACTGTACAACAGTAATATATTTCTGTCACAATTTCTTTAAGCTAAACCAAACTTTTATTTTGACAGGTAGTCGTGAAGACCTTTGTGTTTATGATATAACGATAGCTTTTCTCAAATGAAACAGTAAAATGCTCATGAAGTGACTCTTAGAGTCTCTTTGGAGATGACGTTCCTCATATGGTGAGGCGGCAAAGGCTGAAAACAGTGTTGCAATGCGATTTTTTTATTTTATTTTTTTTTACCGGGAGACCTGGCAACCCTGTCACAAAGATCACATGTGCTTCAGTGTGTGTGAGGTAAATGAATCCACGCGTCTGCACCATTCATTCACACAGAGACACACGCATTTAACAAGTCTTTTTGCGGTTTAATATTCACAGACGCTAGTCTATATCTCGATCTGACGTACTTTTTGACAAAATTCCCTTAGATTCCGCGTTATAGAGTTTTGGATTCCGTGTTTTCTGCATCGTGGAAATCCACTTTTATACGTTTTTATGAGTCTACCGTCTTAGTTGCTTGTTTATGAGTGTTGTCTGTTAATATCGCCCTAGTCACTGCATAGCAACACCCTGGAAACCACACAGAACATCCTAGCAACTTCATAGCAACACCCTGGAAACCACACAGAACATCCTAGCAACTTCATAGCAACAACCTGGAAACTACACAGAACATCTTAGCAACTTCATAGCAACACCCTGGAAACCACACAGAACATCTTAGCAACTTCATAGCAACACCCTGGAAACCACACAGAACATCCTAGCAACTTCATAGCAACACCCCACACAGAACATCCTAGCAACTTCATAGCAACACCCTGGAAACCACACAGAACATCCTAGCAACTTCATAGCAACAACCTGGAAACTACACAGAACATCTTAGCAACTTCATAGCAACACCCTGGAAACCACACAGAACATCTTAGCAACTTCATAGCAACACCCTGGAAACCACACAGAACATCCTAGCAACTTCATAGCAACACCCCACACAGAACATCCTAGCAACTTCATAGCAACACCCTGGAAACCACACAGAACATCCTAGCAACTTCATAGCAACAACCTGGAAACTACACAGAACATCTTAGCAACTTCATAGCAACACCCTGGAAACCACACAGAACATCTTAGCAACTTCATAGCAACACCCTGGAAACCACACAGAACATCTTAGCAACTTCATAGCAACACCCTGGAAACCACACAGAACATCCTAGCAACTTCATAGCAACACCCCACACAGAACATCCTAGCAACTTCATAGCAACACCCTGGAAACCACACAGAACATTCTAGCAACTTCATAGCAACACCCTGGAAACCACACAGAACATTCTAGCAACTTCATAGCAACACCCTGGAAACCACACAGAACATTCTAGCAACTTCATAGCAACACCCTGGAAACCACACAGAACATTCTAGCAACTTCATAGCAACACCCTGGAAACCACACAGAACATCCTAGCAACTTCATAGCAACACCCTGGAAAACACCCAGCGAGTCTTGTGCAGGCAAGCACCACTCACTTTCTAAATATATTTTAGTTCATTGTATATTAGTCTTTGTTTAATATCACACATACTGCGAGCAGCCAAAAGGGTTTCCTCCAGGCTGAAAACAGCGACCTATAATTTCAGCCTGACGACCCCTGATCAGACTTTTAAATGGCAGCGCTGATTGGAACAACCTTGAGCGACCTGAATGGTGTTTCAAAGTGAAAGAACCATTTCCCTTTTACTCCACCAGAAGCGAAATACTTAATTGAACATGCTGGGAGATCTCACACCTACAAGTAAGCGTAAATTCAGTCGGATATCCTCAACCACAACTGTATGAGATCTTTGACCTTGTTCCTCCCAGAAGACTGACCACAGCTGGTGTCATGAGGTCATTGAGCTCATATATGCCCTGTGCGTGTTTTGGTGAGCAAGTATGCGTATGCATACTAACAAGTGTGCGTTATCACGTGGGAGGAAGTCTGAGTGTGTGCGCTCGAGGGAGAGAATTTCTGTGTTTCCTTTGCTATACTTTGGAGACCTTCTTTCGGGGATGCCCTCAAAGGTAAAATATTATATGTTTGTTTATTCATTTAAATTCTATGCTTAGTCTGTTGTTAGTAAGTCCTTATGCACCAGAGAAACAAGCACACAGCCATCTTTATAATTTTGCGTTCGAACTTTCATTTTTGCACTTGCTCTGTATATTTCTGCCACATCGCTGGTGATTTACTTATTGTAGAGTTATCGTGAGCATTGTAACGTTCGATGTCATAACAAATGACTGTAAAACGTGCGTCACACCGTGTCCACACCAGACGCGATGCAAAAGTCAATCAAAAATCACAGCCAATCAGAAGAGCGCGTGGGCGGGGCTCAAGCTCCCGGCAGTCGCAACGAGTCTATAATCAAATTTATGAATATTAATCCATTTTAACCTCATGTGAATTGTCCATTTTTGCTTTCAGTAAGGCTATAAAAGTCTTTGAAAATGATACTCGAACTCACATTACACGCTTTTAACATTGAATAAAGCACATAAACATTACCTTTGAGTATCACTGCCATATTTGTTGATGTCTGGTTGGGACACGGCAGTGTTGCCAGCTAATTTTCAGGGGAAGTCGCTAAAGGCGGGTTGGTTTATTGCTAAAAGTTGCTTGCACATCATTGGACGATGACGTTATTACGTAACCACGATCATCATCAGCAGGGTTGGGGAGTAACGAAATACAAGTAACTTAGTTTCGCATTTAAAATACAAAAAAATTGAGTAACTGTATTTCATTTTAAATGGGTGGTAATCAGATTACAGTTCCATCTGAAAAGTGTTTTAGATTACCAAAGTGATTACTTTGAGTTTTAATGTCATTTAAACAGCGATTGGTGATTCTCTGACTCTGACCGTCTGAAAAAGCGGAGTTCAGTTTCATGTTTTCCACTGTTTTCATGTTTGTGAGTCATTTTATAATTCACTCGTCACTGCAACTTTTTCTCACAATTTGTCTTTTCCCTCACAAAAAAAAACATAATAAACATATATCATTTATAAACATAATATAAATACTTTTTATGATTAAACAACATTGAATTATACACGTTTTCACATTTTTGTGAGTGTAAAAATTAGTAATTACAATGTATGAATTTTCGAATTAATTTGTCGTAGTTTTTACCTGTATTTTAAATTACATATTGCATTTTATGTTATAGGGTTACAAAAGGTTACAACTTTGTCCAGGGAGAAAATTACCAGTACCTTTTTCAACTTATTTTTTTCTTAAAATGTGTCAGTAACTGTATCAGTTAATAACAAGGTGTATCATAAAATGATTTGCTCTTAACTCACATATGATGTGTGCACTGTTTGGCATTTTTCTCCGGCTCTCTCCAGGCTGATGTGCCTCGCTAAGCTGATCAAAGGTTTCCTCTCTTTGTATTTTAGAGGGAAAATGCATACCCTTTTATTGTTTGAGTCACTTTTGAAAAGTTGCTAAAAGTGGCCAAATGAATTTTTAAAATGGCTAGATTTGTTGCTAGGTGCTTCTAGAAAAAAAGTGCCTAGAGTAGTCTAAAAAATCTAGCAACAAAATTGCTAAGTTGGCAACACTGGGACACAAACCGGAAGACGGAACACAACGGTAAAGAGAAGGGGCGGGGTACAGAGGGTCTATAATGTCCTCTCCCTGCTGAAAAAACTTCTTAAAGGTGGTCTTAGCTGGTTTAAGGTGGTCTTCCAGCTTGGCCATGCTTGTGTTCAGTTGGTCTAGCTTTGAAAATCCCTATAAAACCAGAGAGCAGATGAGACTTACGGTCTGGTCTATTAAAGTAGCCCAATCCCACGGGAAAACCGTGGACTTGGCAACACTGACAAGCAAACCACTTTTGACTGTTTTCCCCTCATTTTGGCGATTGCTGAGTAAATGTGTGTTTTGGTGCTCACAACTCTTTGCGACTTTGTGTTCATCAGCTTCAACAGGAAATGACTTGCGCATGTCTTTACACTCAGACAGGTCACCTTTGCAAGTAACATTCAGTTAAATTGAGCGGTTAGTTGGATGTGTGTTAAAAGAAGACTAACAGTATGTTACTAGAAGGTGTGTGTGTGTGTGTGTGCGTGTGTGTGTGTGTGTGTGTGTGTGTGTGTGTGTGTGTGGACAGGTTTTCCTTTCAGCTGCTGATTAAATGAGTCAAAATCAGTGTTATTTTACGATTATTTATAGTTTCAATTATTAAATCAATTATTCGCTATTAATTGCATCTAATAAAAAAAAGTGTTAATATAGTTTTGTGTGTCTGTATGTATATATATGTGTGTGTATATATATATATATATATATATATATATATATATATAAACAAACACAAACTTTTATGTTAGGTGCAGTTAATCGTGAATAATTGATTTGACAGCACTATAGTTTTTATTAATATTTTGAATGAGTATATTTTTATATTTTCAGTTTTCCTTATAATTTTACTTTTTAAAAAAATATATATTTTCTTACATGCTTTTGTGATTTATATTATAATTTAGATTTATTTTATTATTATTTGGGTTTTAGTTTGTTGTTTAGATTTTTTTTTTCAATTCAGTTATTAAATTTAGTACTTCAACAAACTTATTTCAGTTAGTTGCTAATGCAACATTTCTAATTTTCGTTTAGATTATTTATCTAATATTTATATTGACTTTAATTCAGCTGTATTTCAGTTGACAAAAATGCATTAGTAGTTGTAGTTATCAATAATAACCCTGGCCAAAAGTCACAATGCCACAATGAAATATGCTTAAACCTATATTTTTGTGTTAAGAGTAAATATAAATTTTACAATTAATAATTTATTAATTTACAATTTATAATTTTATAAATTTTACATTTTATAGCAGTAATTATTATTTTTTGTTCCCAACCACTGATATTTCCAGCAGATAGAACAGGCATGTACAGAAAGCTCGGGTTCGTATGTACTGTAGGTCCGCTGGGCAGATGAAGTTGCTGGTCCGTATGGAGCGATCGGGTTGCGTATTCTTCATGAAACAGGAAGACAGGCTGATTCTCAGACAGACGAGTGTAATAAGAGTGAGACGTAGATACATCGTACTCTGTTCATTCAAGGACATACGGGACAACAGAGGCTTTTTTTTGCTCAATATTTTCATATTCTGCTGTCTGTAGTTTTTCGATCTGTTTCAGGCAGGTCTGTTGCTTCATGTTACACCGTCCAGACATTCCCACAGGAGCGTTTGGTTTCTCAAAGGTTTCTCTTCAGCAGCTCAGGAGATACAGTTATGTTTGATTCAAATAACTTGGTCTCTACCAAAAATAGTTTAGAAAGTCAATAGTTGTCATACATCAAGACGTATCGCATGTTTAGATCATATTGAGTTCATTTTGAGAACTTTTTTTTGAGGGATTTGGAATCGACCCTTCGCAAAGACCCGCCCCCTTTAGTTACAGTTGCTATGCTCGACAAACCATACACTATTTTATAGTGTGTCTTTAATGGGTCGTGACAGATCGCTGTAGCTCCTCGCGAACCGATCATCTCTTCATACTAGTTCATTTATAGCATCAAATAAACATGATGAACATCAGAAGGAATGTTGTTTCAAGCGCGGAAAGACGTGATTCAAGTTCACCAACGTTAATCTACTAACTCCCCTGACCGCTTTGACGGACAAAATGGCCGATCCGGGGTTATGATTGGTCAGATCGCCTGTCAATCAAACTGTTTGCAAAGGGTCAATTGCGATGATTTCATAAATGATAGAATTATAGATTATGATATGCCTTTTATGTAAATCTGCTATGCTGTTAATAAAGTTCCCATTAATTGACATTATGAGCTATTAGAATTTCATATTTTTATAGACACAAAACTGCAGCAAATTGCATATTTTGCAATAAATTGAGGGTTTGACTTTCAACATGAGTATCAAATATGATACTCAACAAAAAATATTTTTGTTTCTATGAAGTGTTCCATTAAATTGTTCCATTCAGTAGTTTTATATGCAATTATGCAGCAATGGAGGGTTTGTTAGAGATTTAACCCTTGACCTACCTGTGACCTGCTTTTAGACATCAGCAACAATCAATTTACTCTCCCTCAAAGACTCGTTAAGAACTCTGCTCTGGCCATTAATTAAGACACGTGTGTCTGTTTCAGAGAGCCAGACATAATGTGCAGATTTTTTTTTTTTTTTGAAGCTCTGATTTTGAAGCTCTTGAAATCATCTGTAAGAATGTTAATTAAACTAATCAGCAATTTGAGTTGTATCATTTCCAGCTTCTTGTATTTTTTGTATCGCAAAGAAAAAAGTCATTTTAACGAGCAATTTAAGTTGTGAAAAGTAAAACTTAAAAAAGTTTTGAAATTCTCTATATATAACACATATGTAATTAGCTAATTCACTAGAGATTCTGACAAAATGTTAATTGCTGCAGTCTATTTAAAAATACTTAATCTGAATTGGTTTTTGAATGAATGATTCAATGACTCACTTGTTTCGTTATCTCTTAAACAAACGATTCAGGGACAAATGCGTTTTTTAATTCACTTGTCGCCACCTACTGGTGTAATGATGTAATTGATACATTCTTTATTTGAAAGCGTCAAGTTACTTTCAAAAGATGATTTGCTCTACTTTGATCAGTGTTTATATCTGTACTTAAACTGTACTTCGGTGATAATCTGAATTATTGTAACATAGAAATAATTATTCTGTGTGGTTGAAAAGACTGTTTCATACCTAAACATGACAACTACTCTCTGTGGAGGTCGCGTGAACACAGATTTGAACGTTACCGAATGGGATGTGAACACTATTTCATGTTGACTTTTAGTATTTCACTGGTTACCACCCAGAGCGGACGAGTGAAGTCAATCTTTCTCGCTCTCTTTGTGAGTCGGTTGGACTTATGGTCCCGCTGCGTCATGACTAGGTGTCGTGGGGTCAAGCAGATTGGTATTAAATCCTTAATGAAGTCTGCTGAGGCTCAGATGCTGTATGGATGTGTGTGTGTGTGTGCAGTGCTGTGATAATTACATCCTGTCTTGGGGTTGAAGAAGACCTCTTGTTCTGTACGCCACTTTTTGATATAACGGACACTATTTCTCTAGTAATGAAGAGAACGAGACGGCTGACTGACTGGAAATGATGTAATAAAAATAGAATTTTCCTTTAGAAGTCGGACTGTGTTCCAATTCACTTCCAAAGCTGCATACTGTATAGTACGTACTACATTTGGTTCGAATTATACTTCACGACCATTAATGTTCTATGTAATTTGAATGCAATCCAGACGTACTGCATTTGGCACGATGTCATTATCACGTGACCTACCAGTATCACTTCACCGCCATTCCCAAATCCTCTCCCATGGCACAATTCAGAAGTTGTGCGGGTACTTTTCGCCTACTTTTTTATGAATACTATGAATTCATACTGTTTTTCATCCACTATATAGTATGGAAGTAAGTATATTTCAAGGGTTAGTTCACCCAAAAATGAAAATTCTTTCATTTATCATTCAACCTCATGTCGTCCTACACCTGCAAGAACTTTGTTCATTTCTGGAAAGATATTAAAACATATTTAAAACAGGTCATGTGACTACAGTGGTTCAACCTTAATATTATAAAGCGACGAGAATACTTTTTGTGCGCCAAAATAATGACTTTTCAACAATATCTAGTGATGGACGATTTCAAAACACTGATTCATGAAGCTTTACGAATCTTTTGATTCAAATCAGTGGTTCGGTCACCAAAGCCACGTGACTTCAGTAAATGAGGCTTTGTTGCGTCATAAGTATTTCAAAATTTCAGTAGTGCATGTTTGATACGCGTTCCGAATCACTGATTCGAATCAAAAGATTTGTAAAGCTTCGTGAATAATTATATATAATTTTTTTATTATTTTTGTATTATTTTATTTTAGCTTCAGCGATTTCTGAGAAACGCTGTTGATATTTGAAATCACCAAAACAAGCACGCCCCTACCCAAAAGGACACACCCCTGTCTTTATAGCTCCACCCCCAAATTCACACGTGGACACGCCCCTCATCGCTGATTGGCTACAAGTGTGTTTGGTGCTCGGTCCGATCCACTTTCAACAGCGTTTCTCATAAATTGCTAAACTGGGAATGGGAATTATGATATGATTGATGTCATTTTTTGTTTTTTTTTGTTTTTTGTGTGTGTGTAGAAAAATCACTCCACTAAAGTACTTTGAATTCTGAGAGGGAAAGAGAGAAAAAGGTACTTTTGAACCCAAGCTGGAGAGAGATGAATAAAAGTTGGAGAAGACAAAGAAAAGATGAAAAGAATTTGAGAATATATGAAGATGTATGACAGCGCTGCCCTCTTGAGCTTTCCAGCCAAAGATAGAACGAGTGAGAGAGATAGATATAGATAGAGAGAGAGAGAGAGAGAGAGAGAGAGAGAGGGATGTGTTTGTGTGTGCGGCCACTTTGTGTCTGTTGGACCGAAGCTCTTTCTGATGTCTTTGCCTGTAGCCATGTGTGTGTAGCAGCGTTTGTACGTGTGTGTCTTTGCTCAGAGCGAGTCATGGTACTGAATGCACATTTCTGACTCTCTCCTTCTCGATTCTTGACACACACTCTCAACCAATGGCGTCTCTTTTTCCTCTCAAACCCCTGGGGATCTCTGTCACTCATTCTCCCTCCGAGCCTCACAGTTGGCGAGCTGTCGCTTCCTCCGCTCGTCTCAATCATCGGCGGCGTCCTCTCCTCCCTCACTTTTCATCCCCACTTCTTTCAAACCCCTCCTCCTCCCACACTCTTCCTCTCTCGTTTTGTTTCGTTCACATCTCTCTCTCTCTCTCTGTGAAAATTTCATGATACACTTGATGACAGATGAGTTTTCTTTGATAGCTTGTTCTTGTCTGTCAAAAACTGCGACTACTTACCCAGAAACTGCAGCCTGTAAGTACTCTCTCTCTGTGTGTGTGTGTGTTCAAGCTCAGATTTTTACAAATCACACATTATTCTCAGCTGAACGCGGTTGCGTTTGCATGTGTGCGCTAATTCGTGATTGGCTGCAAATAAAGGACAAAAAATGTTCTTCAGCTAAATTTTGTCTTGTTTTACATCTTTTCAAAGCATATTTATTTCAAGCTCAATAGCATTAGATATTAAGGATTTTGAGAATTATTACATTTATATTTCAGTCTAAACACATGCATCTTAAATTATTTTTTATATAATTTAAAAGTATAGTTTTTTTATTATTACCAATGTTGCATTCTTGTTTCAAGCATTAATTAATTTTTTTTTTTTTTGCAATATATTAGCGACGTGTATGTATTTGAACATTTAATCAGCCTAGTTGTTTTATGGCTTCATGCATTTAGTTAAAATGGTGTTTCAAGGGGTTTTAAATGAGTGTATTGATTACAATGTGGTTTAAAATGCAAATTGAATTCTGTCTCAAGGTGAATTACAGAATATTAACCTTACAGAGAAGTACCATGGTATTTTGGACCTATTTAGACACTCCAATTGTAATATACATGTATAGTGGGGGATTTCAGCACTGTTTAGTGATCAATGTACCATTTCATTGAATATCAGGCACATATGTATGCATTTCTATATCAAATCAATCTTTGACGGCATGTAGTTGAACATGTTTTACACTTTCACGGCTGATACGCCTTTCCAAGTGGCTCTAAAACATGTCCTGTTTGTCATTAAATGTCTGTTGAAAGTGTTGCTTTTAATTCGTTTATTGATCCATGTGCTCTAAATTGCTTATTGGATTTGTTTCAAGGTGAACTGGTAAGTGGTGTCAGGGTAATTGAGAGCATGCTGGTTTTGCTATTACTGTATGCTAATATCATGGTATTCTTTGAAATACCATGGTATATAAATCCAGCTCAACGAACAGATAATTGGTTTTTATTTGCTCTCTTGGTCTGGTGCATATTTTATTTATTAAAAAAAAAAAAAAATCATAATAGAGTGCAACAGTGAGGTTCCGGAAATTAAAAACGGCATAAATTTTCTCCGTAGGGAAATAGATTTTTAACAATAACTTATAAACCGTTGAAGACGGACCTATTCTGAGCTGCGAGGTTGTTGTCATCATGGTTGAAAAACTACATTACCCATGATGCTGTGCTGAAATTCCACCAATCAGAGAGTGGAAGAAAGCAACATGTGACAAAATTGCTCTTTAGCTCGATGTAATCGAGTCGGACTTTCTACACTCTCAAAATACTTATATTTGTAAATATGTGCATACATAGTCCATCTTTTTAATCTGATATTGCTGTTTGAAATGCTTCATGGGATTGTAGTTCTTTCCCTCAGTAAAGCCATTAAATACACATTCTTGTATCTTTGTATTTCTGTCAGATTTTCAACTACTTTTTTGCTTCAAATCAAAGATTTTAAAAGCTGGGTGGCTTGATTCATGGCTTATAACGCTCTAATAATGACTTTTTTTGAATACCTATGGGAAAAATGAATAGAAACAATCGCCTCAGGCACCAACACCACTGGAAAAAACGGACACTGTTGCATACTATATTTCAAACAAGCATTGATATTTCTTTTCATGTGCATTCCTTCAGCCATATTGAGCATTTCAATATTTTCCATTCATTTTTCTATGCGTATCCTGTCTTTCCTTCTTATACTGTCTCTGGGGTTAGTCAGTATTAATTATAGTGTGTGTGTGTGTGTGTGTGTGTGTGTGTGATTCACTGATGTCCCCTCTGGCTGACTGACTCATGTGTGTGTGTGTGTGGTTGGTGCTGTGCACATCTGGGTGATTCTTGGACTGTCCTTTTTCGTTTAAATCAGTGTGTCAGACTCTGGAGCCGTGATGATAGAGGACTGAGATGTCTGAAATATGAGCATCCTGCTGCAAAATACCAGCTTTTAATCATAGTTGGCTTTACATTAGCTGATCAGATGGACTAACTTCTAGATTTTGCATGGTAGACCAAGCCGGATAGAATTGGTAAGTCACCTTAGACCAGCAACTAACCGGCCTGACAATATTTAATTCAACACGACATGGCAATCGTAACCCACACTGTAAAATATTTATTTAATATACAAATTATATATATATATATTGTATGATAAAATTATTATAAAAATTAAATTATAAAAAATATAGATATTTTTCAACAGTTTGGGGTTGGTAAGATTTTTCGAAAGACATCTTTTATGCTTATCAATGCTGTTTTTAATTGATTAAAAATACTTTAGAAAATTGTGAAATATTATTACAATTACAAAATAGCTGTTTTCTATTTTAATGTATTTTAAAATGTAATTTATATCCAGTGATCAAAGCTGAATTTTCAGCATCATTACTCCAGTCTTCAGTGTCACATGATCTTTCAGAAATCATTCTGACATGCTGCTCAAGAAGTATTTCTGAAAACAGTTGTGACAGTTCATATTTTTGTGGAAAGGTTTTTTTGATCAGTAGAAAGTTCAAAAGAACAGCATTTATTTGAAATAGAAATGTTATGTAGTCTTTACTGTCACTTTCAATCATCTATGCTGGATAAAAGTATTTATATCTATAAGCATTTTTTTTACTGTTCACTTTATTAATGTGAAAAATGTAGGATGGGACTTTTATTTGTTTGTTCCAGCAATTCATGTACCTTTGCTCGGGTACATCCAGAAAAACACCAAACGTTGAGTGAATTCAGATTTTGTCCTTGCTCAGGGAGTTTCCTGTAGCCACAGCAGCCCTTGGCCAATCACTGAGCATATTTAGGCAGCGTGTCGTAACTCCCGCCCCTTTGCTGCACACTCCTCCTGGCCAGAGCTAATGATACTCCTCACCTCTGACCCTTCTGATCCGCCCCGGCACCTCCGGCCACTTCCTCAGAGACGAGCCGGGCGGAACTAGCCCAACGAGAGCCGTTACCATCTCTGAGCCAACAGGCCTCCTCAGATGATTGGCGACAGGATCTCAGGGATGAGATGGGATGAGACAGCGAGCGCTGAGGGACAGATTGCGCTTTGAGGAGTTTTTAACTACGCTAAACCCGTCTCCTCAGTGACCACACAGATGGGTTCTGGATGAGAGGAAAAAGATGGATTGCACCTGTGTCTGTGTTTGGTAGCAGATTTCAGTGCTTTTTTAGATCTTCCACTAACATTTCCAGTTCCTTAACTCTCTGATGCTGTTCATGCATCGGTCAAAAATTACCATAAAAGTTTTTTTTTTAAATTCAATTAAATGATTTTACTATATTTTAGTATAGTGATAATGTTTTTTAATTAATATTTTATATTTTTATGGAAATGTATCTTACTAAATTATATTTATGCAGTAGTTCTCAATCCATTTATTCACTTTTTCAGCATAGACCTGAAAATGAAATTTCCAACTTAAACTATTTTCCAAAACAGGTTTTACTCTAAAACTGTGATAAAGTCAAAGCCATAAATCTAAACAAGTTTTTTTTTTGTTCCAAATTTGAGGTTGATATGTCAAAAAATGAGTTTTTAGTAAGATTTTGTTTGGGCGCAGTACCAAACGCTTCCACTAGATGAATTTAGTCTCCCATTAGTTTCCAATGCGCTCTTTTTTGATCGCGAACAATACAAATTTCAGGACAATTTAACCTTTTCGAATTGTGTCCATGATTTCTGTGTGTGTTCACACAGCAAGTACCAGCAAGTTTTGTACCATTCTGAAGAACACATTACATTTTTTGGTCAAAAATGACCAAACAGCTGCAGATATATGCTTTTTTCAATCAAACAATATGAAATGGACTTGCATATAAACAAATATATGGGTTTAGTGCAACAGTTCTCAAGAACTTAATTGAAATAACACTGAAATAAAATAAAATTAAATATAAATATTATGAAAAACCTACATTTTAAAACACTTAAAAGAAATGTCGCCTTGGTTTAAGTATTAAAATGACTAAAATTTAAATAAAAATAAATTAAAGCTAAATGAAATAATAAAAAAGTAGTTCTGACAAATGATTAGTTGCGATTAATCGCAACCGAATACACACACACACACACATACGTGTATGTATATATATATATATATATATATATATATATATAAGAATTCAAATAATTATATATACATATAAACATTTTATATATAATATTTTTTGTTAAATATATACATAATAAATATACATACATATATATATATATATATTAACTGTTATTTCGGATGGGATTAATCGTGATTAATCGTTCGACAGCACTAAAAATTATATGTAAAAACTATAATTATAAAATGAAGCCTTAAAAAACAAAAGCTAATTGAAAATATTAGTAAATACTATAATATTATTTAACTAATAGTAAAATAACAATATAATGTGACTGATTAGTTTTGTCACTAGATTTTTCAGTTTTTCACTTAAAGTAAATTAAACTAGACAAGAAAAGTTTGAATGTCAAATCCTTGCCTAGACATTTAAAATACTAAAAAGGTACATTTTCAGATATATTTGCCTAATAAGAAGAATTTAATTAATTAACATTATAATTTTTTATCATTTGCTCAATTTAGTAATATTTGCCTGTGATTATTTTTCTGATTGCTCTGATTTATGATTGGTCTTCCTTTCTTGCATGTACTTAATCATTTACGACCACATTTACACATTTTGTCTACAACAAAGTAAAGTTTTAAAACCTGAACTTAATTCATTCACATAGTTGAAAAACAAACGCAGGGATTACGGTATTACTGAGGTCGGTGTGTCCTCGATTCAAACAGTGAGTGTGGGTTGTGTCACAAACCGCTGGAACATGTTGTTCATGGAGTGGAGAGGCGGACAGCGGTGACGTCTATGAAGGGTTTCCACAACGCCACCTACTCCTCAGAAGACACTTTCTGTCATTCTGTCTCTCCCACACGCTCTCTCTCCCTCTCCGGTGGCCTGTGATGCTGGTGAAAGCTAAATCGGCTGTTTCCATGTAAATATGAGGCTTGTGTGTGGTTTAATTACTATGGAGATGACTTAGGACGGACCATGTGATTTAGGCAATCAGAACGAAGCATCAGGGTGGAGAGCGGGAAGAAAGAGAGGCTGGGAGAGGGAAGAAGGAAGATGTACAGAAGTTGGAGGTGGAGAAGCTTGTGATCAACTAGGAGAGTGGGAATAACCTTTTCCCCCCCTCTCTCTCTCTCTCTCTTTCTCTCTCTCTGTCTTTCAGGGAAAGAGGAATAAACCAGGAGTGGAGTCCGTCGGGTCTCCCGATTCAGGAAGAGGAAGAGGAGAGAAAAAAGCCATCAAGTAGGTGCAGGGACATTCATTTAGTTCATTGGGGCTTTTTTTGTGTAAGATCGACCCCTGACTTTGTGTTTGTTTATTTATTTATTTAAGACAATTATATTACATAATTCGTCAATGAAAAATTAAGCTTGAAAAATGCACTGGGAGTTCATAAAAGTTTGTTTCATTCTTTTACCATATTAGTAAGCACTGGGTTGTTGATTAGAATTATTATAACTCGTCATTAATTATCAAAATAATTTTAGGATATCAGGGACAGATCATATATATACAGGACCATAAATACCAAATAATATATATATATATATATATATATATTATAAAAATAATCAATAATAGCACATCATTCATTTTTATTATTATTATTATTATTATCATTATTAAAATAATAATATAATTTTAATTATATATATATATATATATATATAATAATACACATATATATAAATATATATACATCTTATTATTATTAAAAATAATAAATAGCATATCTATATATAGTTGTTTTATTAATATTATTAAAATAATATTAAAATAAAAATTGAAAAGTTCAAAAATTGGAAGAATATATTAAATTAATATAATTTTAATAATAGTATTAGGACATAATAATAATTATTATTATTATTACTACTATTATTATATGTCCATAAATATTAATTGCATTATTAAAATAAAATGTTATTTGATCAATATCATTAAAATAATAACATTAAAATAAATGTAAAAATTGGAAGAATAGTATATTAAAAATAAGCAAAAACAATTATATTTAATCAGCAAAATATACATATAATGTTGTTATTAAAATAATAAATAACAATATCAAAATAAGATAAGTAAAAGACTAATCTTTTACTGGTTCGTTCAGTGTTGTTTTATGCATCCGAAAATTCCCACTGCCTAAAAGTCATGATTTCCTTTACGTTTCATTCACCATGAAGTTTTCCAGTCTAGACTTGCTTTGAATAATAATAATAATTTAAAAAGTACACGAGTGCGAGACCAATTAACTGCGTTCATAATGAGCGCCGCTCGCATTCACTCGGGAAGCATCCTCTCCGAACGATTCCGGCTCTTTGACTGATGCTGACGTCTGACGGAGGACACGGGATCTTTGAGCTCAGCGGCACGCCGCGTTCCCATTGTTTTCCTCTTTGTATGATCACATGCCTTCTTGTTTACCAGACGGTTATTCTTAGAGACGCGCAGCACTAAAAGTTGTTGTGATGTGTGGCCTGTGTTTGTGCGCTTCCTGACATTGCAGCTGCTGTTTTGGACTAATGAGTTCTCTTGTGGAAATCTTTTTTTTTTCTTCCTGAAGCTGTTGTCCAGATACTAACTTAACATAAATGACCTTTTCCCCCAATACCAGGTTCATCTGACCCTTCTCACCTCTGTTTTCCAAACGCTTCTTTTCTTAGCATTAATGGTTTGTCACCCGGAAGATTGCGTTTAATAATGTGTGATGCTTTCTATCTCTCTCTTTCTCTCCCTAACGCTTGTGGTCTTTGATAAACTAATGAATGCTCAGGTATAATCTTCCTTATTTCTGTTTTGCTGCCTTATGGATGCGTTGGGTCTGTTTTTATTTCCCTGTTTGATCATAAAACCCTTTGTGCACCTCTCAGCTTCTTATGAATGGCGAATTCCTCTCCCTCTCTCAACCACCTCCTATCCCGAAGACGCGGAGATGGCTGGAGATCGCCTGTGTATAGACTGATGGATGAAATGGATGGCTCATGTTCCACTGACGTGTGTGTGTGTGTGTCTCTTCAGTGATTTAGACAGAGACTTTTGGAATAACAATGACAGCAGTTCAGTGCAGCAGCGCTGGAGCTCATACCCGCCCAAGGAGTTTGTACTAAACATTTCTCCTTATGCCCCTTACGGAGATCCACGCCTCTCACTCAAGTGAGTCTCTGTTCAGGCTGGTAAGAGACACCAACCCCTGACCCTCAACTCATACCTCCCCCGAACCCTTACCAACCGCACCCTAGATTTGCGCTGGTCCGCTTTTGCTTACTTGCTGCTTTTTATTCAGGGAAACGCCGTCTGACTGGCACATGCTGTAAACTGCCCCGCTTGTTTTGTTATATGTTCCAGAAAATTGTTATTATGGTCGGTAAAATGCAAGTTGCTTTTTATTTTAAGATGCGACAAGCAAAACTAAACGTTTAAACATTGTAAACCAGCATGTTTTCTGACCACATTTGGATCATTTAGTCTTTATTCCATTAATAATCACTTTCCTTTGCGGTCCGTCAACAGTTTCTCGCTGATGCAGATAAATATGCATATTTTACAACGCACCAATTCAGCTGTGTGACTAATTTTAGTTAATGCATTTCAGTTCAGTATAATGATGAGCAGGCTGATTCAAAACTGTTTAGATAGAAGTTTTAGAGCTAGAGTCTTTGTGTGTGTGTGTGTGTATATATATATATATATATATATATATATATATATATATATATATATATTATAGTTTGAAGAACCATTATATATATATATATATATATATATATATATATATATATATATATATATATATATATTTGTGTGTGTGTAAAAATGCTATGTTAAAATGGGTTGCATGATTTATCGCACGATACTAAGAATAACATTGAACATCAAACATCTAGCGCTGGAGCGCCCTCTGGTGTTCAGATGGAGAAGGATTTACTGCTGAACACTGAGCTGTACAGCTCTGACAAGCTGCGCATTAAATAATCGCAGCCTTTGCCATATCGCGTACAATTTAATCACGACAAATCGTGCAGCCCTAGTTAAAATAACCCAAGTTGGGTCAAACATGGACAAACTCAGTGATTCTGTAGTTTAGACCCAGCGGTTGGGTTAAGTGTTTGACCCAACCTGCTGGGTAGTTTTATTTAACTCAACAATCATTAAAAAAATACCCAAAATAGTAACCATAACCACAGTAATTTTTAAACAATAATTGAGTTAAATAAAACGAACCAGTTTGTTGGTCAAACATTTAACCCAACCGCTGGGTTTGTCCATATTTAACCCAACTTTTAACCCAGCGTTTTTTTAGATTGTATATATTACGTGTATGTATATATACATCAAATCAGCAGTGCGTGCATATGTGGTTCAGATGATTATTGCAATCAATCACAGTTCTAATCGCAGCGTGTCAAAATGGCTATTCCCGAACTGTAAATGGTTAGTCCATCCAAAAATGTAAAATCTGCATTTACTCACACTCACTTTATTGTGGCGCGTCACACGAACATTTGAACATTTGTTTACCGGGCTACAGTATGCGTGTCGGTGTAAATCTGTTCATCATATAAAGCTCTCGTGTCTCTTCAGAACACTTGGATTTAGATTAGACCACTTGATTATTATTATTGATTAATGACATTTATGGATCCTTTTTAAGTTTTTGAGGAAAGGGCTTTAAATGGAGGGAGTGAAATCTCTCAGGTTTCATAAAATAATATGTTCATTTGTGTTTGAAAGATGAACAAAAATCTTACATGAGTGAGTACATGATGAGAGATTTTACAATTTTGGGTGAATCTTACCTTATGAATACAGTCACTCTATATCGCGGATCATAATGTCACATTTTTATATTGTGAAATCTCGATAACGATGTATAGTTATTACAGTTTGTCAAACTGTTTTAGAAGGTGGATGCAGATTTTCTGCCAGCATTGGTTGTTTTTTGGTGTAGTATGCGTCAGATGGTTAGTGAGCGGACTGTGGGCTTAGACTAACACGACCCATATTTTACTGTACCCCATCTCACCTGTTACCCAACAACACTCATTAAACCCCGATCCCTGGCAGGGCTGTAATGACGAGGAAGCATCCTGTAAGCTAACACACTTTTCCAAAAGGACATGGCTATGAACTCATAATCCTTCATCTGATTGTGATGTGGGCCATAGTACGGGATGGTACAGTGCCATTACACCACCCAATAAAGCCAAAGTACGATAAAAAATGAAGTGTGTAATTTCTGCTCCTAGGGATACGCACAATATAACCATATCAGTCATAATATTATATAACTTTTCCTATTTCTGCCTTTACTAATATTTTTCAGCTTTTTTAAGATTTAGATTACTTTTGCTATCATTTAGGACTAACCTACAGAGATAGCTGACGTCTTTAAGGATATAATTAACCCTTTAACTGCTGTATATTTGTGAATATTTATTATATATCATCCTGTACATTTTTAATGTTGTGATGCCTAGATTCACTTTTTAAATGCACATTTATTTATTAAAATAGTATAGATTTATTATATTGGCTATTATTATCTTTTTAATTACTGACTTATTGATATCATTGAGAATTCTTTATTTTAGTATTTGTACATGCATTTATTTATATTTATATATTAATTTTAATTTAGGTTTTAGCCATTTTGTTATGTTTTTGTATTTTTTTATTATTTTTTTTTAAATATTTGTTTAGCTTTAATTGATTTATTTTTTATTTATAAGATTTAGTTTTAGCAGTTTCAACTAAAACGTTTTTGTTTTTTTCACTTAATTGACAAAGCAAAATTTCTAGTTTTTGTTTTTCATGTTTTTTTTTATCTAATGATTATATTTGATTTCATTTCAGTTTACAAAAACAATTTTTTAATAGTTTCGGCCCCAAACAGAATTACAGCCTTGTGTGGTGTCGCTCGTGACACAGAAATCACACACTTCACGATTTAGCTTGTAACATGAATGAAAGTCATTATGCAGATTTTATTTCTCTTCTTTCAGCTGTGCAGGACTGCAGGGACATTATCAATGTTTGCTAATCATAGTAGCAACAGTCTGTCATTCAAATCTGTTTTGTTTCACCCCAAAATTGCAAAATTGGACCCTAAATGTCCCTCACTCCATACAGCCCTGCTAATCTCTTCTCAGCACATGACCTATAACCTTTCAACCCCCCTCCCCCCTCCCCCATGGGGTGTTACCATGGAGACGGACAACCCTCCTGCTTCAGCTATCCAGCGAACAGCAACGATAACAGTAAATAAGCAAACAAAAAAAACCGAAATGCGCTCTTGAATGGTGTCTAACCCTCATCGCCGTAGGCTCCCGTTGAGGGTTGACCGTTACAGTCTGATTGTGATGTGGTAACCCCCTTGTTATAAGATGCTGTTGTTTTGCCTCTGTGCTTTCACCTTTCTCGGGCTTGTACTTGATGTGTCCCTCTAGCACTCCTGATTCTTCCAGCCTCTGTTTCGCAGCGGCGTCTGTACGGTAAACCCTCACCGGCCTAATCCAGACAGGTTCGGCTAAAGAGCTACGATACGCAGGAGAAATGGTTTAAATGGCATGTCCATCAAAACCAGTGCCGGTTGTACAGAGGGGTTCAGATGGAGCGGCCTGTCTAGAAAATGAAAAATTAAACAAACATGTTAGCTCAGGTGATTCGATTTTCCTTTCTCTGTGCTGCGAGGCCGCTGGACCTGCTGGATTACAGCGGTGTGGGTGAATGCAGGCCGATGCACTAAAGCTCTGCTGTTTGAGACGGAAGCCGCAGATTGACGCAAAACCGACTTGGAACAGCCACTTTATCAGACTAGTTTTTTTGTCAAAATATTGTATATATACCTTGGGATGCAGAATATACCACTTATTGGCTCTAAATATACTGTAGAGAGTTTTTATTTATTGGTAAAATTGTTCTTGGATGTTTAATTGCGTATGCTGCATTTTAGGCCTTTTTTACTTTGGAATTGTTTGGCGTTTTTACCTTGGAATTATACACTCTAAAAAATGCTGTGTTAAAAACAACTCAAGTTGGGTTGGTTTAAATGTTTGCCCAATCTGCTGGGAAGTTGTTTTTTTTAACTTCAAAAAATGAACACTTATTAATAAGTTTAATGAATAGTAATAACCAATTTAATAAAAGTTTATTGTTTAATTAATAAAATTGTTGCCTGTAGTAATTATATCTGATTTTTCATTTCCAACCAATTTTGGGTTCATTTTAAGCCAGCCATATAGTAATTTTTAAGCAATAGTTTGGTTAAATAAAACTGCCCAGGAACAAGTAATAGATTAATAATTGTATGTACCCAAAATGAATTATATCTCATGTTTAACAACTATAAGACACAGCGGCAAATCCTCAAAGCACTGGCTGAGATGAAGCTGTTCTCAGCGGGTACTCGAGCCCTGAACAGCCGCTGATGGCCTGGTGCTCTCAACGTCTTTTGTACAAATTGTAAAATAGGCGGCATAATTAATTATGAGTCACATATTTCAGTTCTAAACAATTATATTTTCACCTAAAAAACTCTTAAAACTACAGTTTGTGATACAACAAGTGTAGTATTTGTAAAATACAGTAGATTTGCTCGACCCCCATGACAGTTGCTTCAAGTGGAGTGATACAAACGGTGAAAAGGTAGGAGTGATGTTATTACTAGAATGTCTCTTAGCCAGTCAGATTTGAGAACCAGAAAGAACTGTTGTGTTTGTGTGTGTGTGTGTGTGTGTGTGTGTATATATATATATATATATATTTTTTTTTTTTTTTTTTTTTTAAAGTCTGAAATCGGATTCCTCAGCTGGTTTTGTGCCAATCTGCAGCTGTCAGCTTTGTCACTTAAAGCTCTTTCTGCTCTTATCCTGCCGTTTTTTTGATGTTGTTGTTGGTGTTGATGTTGTATTGTGAGTGTTTGAGTGATGCGGCACTGTTCCTTAAATCTCTTGACAACTGCATGATGACTTTCACCAGGTCCACAAACTGGTGACCCCGATAATGAAAAACTGATGACAAAAGTAACCCTTTGTCTATATGACGTCTGCAATATTTATGGGTGTCTTTAATGCGAAGCATGTCAAATGTGGTTATTTGAAGCGTCGGGGTCCTTGTAAATCCATCTGTGTGGCTCTGCTACGCCCCCTAAAGGAGGAGCTGCACTTGGCACTGCATCTTTAACAGCCCAGGGTGGCTTGTGTTAGTATGTAGTCATGTAGCTCGCTGTGAGGTCACACGCATGCAGCACTCTCATGGGATAAATGATTGTTATTTATCCAAACCTGTAACCGTTTCTTCTCTCCCAATGTTTGTCCTTTTCCTCCTTTTTCTCTCTTTCTGGCGGACCCCTCAGTGGGGCGGTGCCCGGGGGCCAGAAAGGGGCCGTGGGGGGTGGAATGGGGGACGGAGGGGGGCCGTCGTGCAGCGACAGCGTGAGGAGCATGATGACGGGGGGCATTAAAGCCGGCAGGTGGCAGACGGTGCAAAGCCGCCTGCATTCCGGAGACTTCAAGAACGGCAAGTGAGTCGAGTCCGCAGGGGACGAGAAAGAGAGAGCGTGTGTGTGTGTGTGTGTGTGTGTGTATGAGATGTTTAAGAAAGTTAAAAATGCCTTTTGTGTGGGTCTGCACTTTGCTGAGATTTCAGGCCGCCCTGCAGTCTAATAATAGCAGAATCCGTACGACTGACTCACACACACTTAGAAGCACTTAGAAACGACGATCACTCATTTCAGTCCATTATAAAACACAACAGCAGCCACAATGACTCAAAAGACGGCGTAATTGGTGATATCATGCACCTGATTCAGCCTGCAAATGTGAAATGTGAGGGATAATAAATATAAATGCGAAGCAGAGGGGTCTTATGTTAGCCTGAAGGGGGTAATTTAGCAATAGGACAGACCGGCTGAATGTACATGATCTGGGTTGTTATATGGCTACTTAACATGAATAAATAAATGCACAGGAAATATCTATATTACTGAGTTCGAAGTTGACAGAGTCACAATTTACCTAATACCTAAGGTCTTATCGTGAACGATTCGTCTGTGCCTAGTATTTCAAGCAAAGAAAATTCTATTTCAAATAAATGCTGTTCTTTTTTTTATCAAAGAAAGTATGTTTTAAGCAGCACAACGTTTATAATAATCAGAAATGTTTCTTGAGTATCAAATCAGCATGTTAGAATGATTTCTGAAGGATCGTGAGATCTGAAAGACTGGGAGAATGATGCCTGAAAAATCAGCTTTGATCGCAGGAATGAAATACATTTTAACTTATATTTAGATAGAAAATGGTTTGTTTTAAATTGAAATAATATTTCATAATATTTACTGTATTTTCAGTCAGCCTTGCTGAGCAGAAGAGACTTCATTAAAAAAAATAGTGTACTAGAATGGGGAAACATTTTTAGCTTCTTTAATTTAAATTCACATTAATTCAAAAGTCTTTCAGTCTTGCCCAAAGTGCAGAATGTCTTTTAAAAAAGTGATTGCCTCATTTAACAGAAAGGTTAAAAGGTCCTTTAACACCACTTCGATTTTCCTCGCTTTTTCGATCGCTTTTTTCCAGTCACTTCCTGATGGCGTATTTCTCTCTGCAATACGTCCCATTTTGAAGTAAAACTGGTTGCAAACAGCATTCCTGTTGATTTCATTATATTTTGTGCGAACAAAAAATCTGCATTATTATTCATGAAGCTAACAGACGTTATCAGTATATTTGACTGCAAAAAGTTCCAACTAACCAGAATCAAGTACGCTTAATAATAAAGGTATTCCCTGTTGAAAAAGCAGCATATGCTATCTAGGTACGTTTTGAAGCATGGCAGCTGGTTTGATCTGGTCTAGTGCTGGTCTTAAGATGATCCTAAGCTCCAACTAAGGACCAGCATAACCCCGCTCCAAACAGCTGCCACGCTTCAAAACATTCCCAACCAGCTGGTTTTTCATCTGGGTTGTTGGCTCCATGAAGATCCTTTAACATCCGTAGAACCTTTCCATTCCACAAAAGGTTCTTTATAGTAAACAAAAAGATTTATATCATTAAAATGCTCTGTGAAAAATGGTTCTTCTATGGCATCGCTGTGAAAACCTTCTTTTGGAAGCTTTAGTTTTAAGTGTCATGGACTGTAATCACAATCAGACGAGAAGATATGATGACAAACTTCCATAATTTGTCTGATGACTTTCTGAACTGCAGATTCTTCAGAACTGTCAGCACTCAGTTAAAGTTTTATAGAAGCCGTTTCAGTGACATGAGCGATGGCTGGAGGACGTTAAACGCGAATTTTCCATATTAATCGCCGGCTAGTGAAACTGTGTAGCCAAAATATTAATGCACTAAATGTCCTATAAATGTGCTTAATATTTCAGTGAATCTGTCAGCAGTGTGAAATGAATCTTGAGAGGGGAGGAAATTATAATGCATTGGTAAGATTAAGTTTAAGGAACCCAAACGGATTCATTTCAGACAAACAAAGCTCTGTGGCCCATCCTGTCCCAAATAATGCGCTTCATGATGCAGACTTTTTCAGGCGTTCCATGAAGTCCACGAGACCGTAGCTTGTGCCATTTGTCAGTGTAGATTCGGGAGGGCTCTCATTATGACTAGACATAAACTGACTCAAGAAATATGAAAGCTTCTGCCAGTTTTACTTAAAGTATGTAAAATGATCTTCAGTCATTTGCAAAAAAGTAGGGTGGGACTTCCCAAACGGCAAATAAATCAATTATCAGATATGTTTTTAAATATATTTCAAAATATAATGCTAAAATTTTTATTTTCGATAAGTTTTAGTTATTTAAATTTCAACATTATTTAGTTTTTTTATGATTGGAAATGTATTTTCTTGCCCCCTGAAGTACATTTTGTACTTATAAAATATATATTTTCATATTTGAAAACATTTTACTAAGCCGCGCTGTTTACAACATAAATAGCATACATTTAATATATATTGTGACCAGAAAAAAAAATGCTGTATGGGTTATTTTATCCATCATGAATTGACTGGATTGATAAAAGCGGATCATTTCAGAGACGTTCCACCAATGACGTGTGGCCAGGAACATGTGATGCGACTCTATTTTGATTTCTTTCTGACTATGAGAATGAACAAGTGAACTAGACAAGTAATGCAAGATCTCACAAAAGATCTCCAAAACGCAACCTCGCCAAACCCAAACAAACAGAGCTGCTACAACGCTACTGTATCCGTGAGTGTAGACGTTCACACAGCGAGTGCTGCGCACACATACAAACAGGGGGCTCGATTTAAGCTTTCTTCACACCCTTAGCTAACACCTCCTCTCCTCCAGCACCTCACATATTCTCTCTGTGTCTCACATCTCTCTTCTCGCACTCCATCCATTCCACCAGTCCTTCTCTCGTTCTCTCTCTCTCAACACGCCCTCCGTTTTTCTCCGTCAGTAATTGGATTCTATTTTCAGGCAGCTATATGTGTCTGTCTCTTGTGTTTGTGTCTCTCATCCCCTTTTCCCTGTCTCTCTCTTCCTCTGTCTCTCTTTCTTGCCTACATCTTGTTCTCCACTACGGCTTGTTTTGCCCCCTGGTGTTTGTCCTGCAACTACCTGATGCCCTTTACTAGCTGAACCAGTTGAGTTCAGCCCAATACCAGCTCATTAATTAAATCAAATTTCACCCTCTTTACATTATTAATACATGTTCCTGGTCCTACAGTGCAGGATGAAAGAAAAAATGTTAATATAAGATAATGAATAAGAAGATAATGTGAACTAACAGTTATTGTTTAAGCTATAATGCAGCTGTCTTGCTGGTTAATGAGAAACGTCATGCCTGTGAATGTTATAAAGGTTACAGAAATAATAACGAATTAGGATCGATTTGAAAAATAAGCAGAACCATTGGAATGCTCTGAATGGTAAACTTAACCTTCGTTCTTCACATCCAGGTCAAAATGCGAGTATGCTGCCTTCAAGCCATGTGATTTTATTTCTTGCTTTTTTAAATCTGAAAAACAATTTCAGTTTGCGGGAATCTTAAAATTTTAACTTGGTGTTGGATTCCAACATGTTACACTCTTAAAAATGCTGGGTTAAATAGGGAAAAAACCCAATGGTTGGGTTGTTTTTACCTAGCAGTTGGGTTAAATGTTTGTCCCAACCTGCTGGTTAGTTTTATTTAACTCAAGTATTGTTTAAAAATGAGTTTATTGCTTGTTTAATATGAATCCAAAGTATTTTGGAAATGAACATTTATTAAGTTTAATGTATAATAATTAAACAATAAACATTTATTACATTGCTCATTAATAAACGTTCACCTTTTTATTATTATTGTTCCCTCTAGTAATTATAGTAATTATGACTGATTTTTATTTTCCAACCTATTTTGGTGTCATTTTAAGCCAGCCATATAGTAATTTTTAAATAATAGTTTGGTTAAATAAAACTGCCCTGGAACAAATAGATTAATAAAACCAAAGATTGCCCATTTTATGTACCCAAAATGAATTATATCTCATGTTTAACAACTATGAGACACAGCAACAAAAACCCGAGGCACTGGCTGAGATGAAGCTGTTCTCGGCGGGTACTCGAGCCCTGAACGGTTGCTGACGGCCTGGAGTTAGCATCTCTCTTTCGTACAAATTGTAAAATAGGCGCTATAATTGATTATGAGTCACATATTTCAGTTCTAAACAATTATATTCTCAGCTAAAAAACTCTTAAAACTACAGTTCGTGGTACAACAAGTGTAGTATTTGTAAAATACAGTAGATTTGCTCGACCACCATGACAGTCGCTTCAAGTGGAGTGATACAAACGGTGAAAAGGTAGGAGTGATGTTATCACTAGAATATCACACGTCTCTTAGCCAGTCAGATTTGAGAACCAGAAAGAACAATAGTTGGGTTAAATAAAACTGCCCAGCACGTTGGTCAAAACAACCCAATCGCTGGGTTTGTCCATTTTCAACCCAACTTGGGTTGTTGATGGCATGTAAAATTAAAAATTTTGGTGGAAACAAATTGTTGTTTACAATAAGTTGTACTTATATATGTTGAATGTACAATTTAATTTGTACACATTTGGGTCCTGTCGATGCATAATAGCTTTGCTAAAATAAGCTCATTTAGTCAGTTTATGAGGTCACAGGTTTTATGCATCAATTTCACATCTAACATGCATCTTTTACACTTCATTATGATGCAGAACCAATAAAAAGAGCTCTTGTGGGAAATTCTGGGAAATGAAAAGTGAGAAATGCATCTGTTATGCACCCAAAATCACTTTCGTGTCACATTGTATTTGAAGGCAGTTTCTACTCATTAAGTATCCAGTTTCACTTAAAGATATGTCGCATTATAGAAATAAAATGGGATGTGAATGCCTTTTCATGCTGACGTCAGTATCAGTATAGTTTTCCTCCACTGGAGCAAGTTGGTGTTATGTCTCGTACACTATTTATTACATTCAGCTCTAAATCACTCTGAAAAGTTGTTCTATTTAATGACTTTTTAAAAAAGTGCAAAAATTGTATCTTTAGCGGAACAGCTGCTTGACACTTGTCACTTATCTACCCTTAAAAGCTGCGTATTAGTACCTTGTACTTATGTACCCCAAAGGTACTACTATGAACATTTTAGAGCTAAATAAGATTCAAATATGTCTCTTTAAGGCAGGGTGAAAACCTGCTTCTGGAGGGCCACGTCCTGCAGAGTGTAGCCCCTATACACCTGCCTGAAAGTTTCTAGTCTGCTTTGATTAGGTAGTTCAGGTGTGATTAATTGGACCTAGAGCTAAATTGTGCAGGACAGTCGCTCTCCAGGAGCAGTTTGACCACCCCTGCTTTTAAGGTGACAAGCTAAAATTATATTAAAAAAGGTAAAATTCTGCTGGGATTAGACAAGCTGCAATGGCGAAGAATAGCCAGGAAATGTTTACAGGAATCATGAGCGCAGCTCAGGTGAAACTCGCTGTTAAGTTTCCGAGGTGAATATGACACAGTTTTTAGATCAAAGTGAAACAGGGCTAATGAGAGAAAGAGAGGGATGTAATTGCAAAGGGAGGGGAGGAGAGGACACAAGAATGACGGATGCACTAGCGTAGTTGGTTGGCTGCTGAAGAAACTCAGGGGGCCGTGGTGTTACTTAAAACGAGTGTCGCAAGAAACGACGGGCAAAGTTAAGAGAAGAAAGGGAGGAGAGGCATGCGCGAGGAGTAAGGCAGAAATGGGGGTCTCTCAACAGACCAAAAAACAGTCTCCCGCAAGAACCGGTGGCAGCCGACTGACACCACACACGCCGCGGCACGCACATGCGCATGGTCGTTCAGGGCAGACCCGACACACACCGCGATCCAGTCAGCCACGCACGGGAGCGGCACGCAAGCAGGCCGTACATGCCTCCCAGACGCACACACAGGCTCGCCGTCGCTCATCGTCGTCTCAAGGCAGTCTCGCTCGGGCCGGAAACGGACACGCACACCTGCAGGCTCACGCAGACCAGGGCGGCTGCGGTCTCTTCTGCTACCTGTGTTACAGTGGCTACTGCCTCTGTCTGATGCTTCTCTCCTTCTTTCTCCTTCTCCTTCTATCCCCACCTGCATCTCGCACTCCTTCTTCTTCTTCTTCCTCTGCTCTACCCCCTTCTCCATCTGATGACACTGTCTTTTCGTTGACCTTTTCCTCCCTGGCCATTCCATTCTGCCCCCTGAACCTCTCGTCCTCCTCCGTGTCGCCATTCTCACCTCTTGTATCCTCATCCAACTCCCTGACTCTCCTTCACCCGGATTCGGAACTTACTCCCTTCAATGTGTCGTCTCCTCTTTCTCCATGTCCCTCTGCGCCTCCTCCGACCTCTTCCAAATCCTCCTCGGATCCTTCTCCTCGACCCCGCCCTTTTCTTCTTGTCCCGCCTTCTCTCCTCGTCCTTCCTCGCCCCTCCCTCTGTCGCTCCCGCCATTCCTCGTCTCGCTCCTTGCCCTCCCTCTTGCTCTGCCCGCACAGTTTGTCCGACCACACCCTCTCTTCGACCGAGACCTTGGACCACATACCCTCGATGGGGGCGATGCCTCGGCCCCGCACGTTGTTGCGTCAGCAGAGCCTCCAGCAACCTTTGATCCAGGCTCCGGCCCCAAATTTGGCCAGCAGGCCGCCCATCTCCCAGAGTTTGGGTCAGCTGCACACCCAGCCCGGTGGCGCGGGGCCTGGAGGAGGGGGCGGGGCCGGCTCAAGGAACTCCAGGGGCGGCCCGGCAGGGGGCGGAGCTTCGCGCTATAAATCAGGAGGTGCCGGGGGGCGGGTCTCTAATGGGGACCCTGGCAGCGTGGATCACATGATGGGTCAGATAAAGAAACGAGGCCTGGACGTTAAATCCTTCCTGTAAGTCACTTCCTGTCCTGTGTATGCCTTTTTGACCTGTGTTTGCATGCTTTCCTAACTTTTTCAGTCTTATCAAGTAATTTCCCAATTAAGTATATTTCACCCAAAAATGATAGTTCTGACATCCTTTACTCACCCTCGTGTCGATTCTAGCCTGTATGTCCATAGAAAAGAAAAAGAGAATTTTAGCAGAATGTTCATAAAAATCAACACATACAGTGACTACAGCCTGTAAAACTAGAAAAATCACAAAAGAAGCACCATAAAAAGAATCTTTTGAAGCCATATGATAGCTTTAAATGAGCAGACTTCAATTTAAGCTGTTATTTGCTAAGAATGTTTGCCACAGTTTTATTTGTGCTCTTGTATATTCAAATATACCATGGAAAGTCTCATGGATTTCATATCAATGCTTGATTTCTTTGCCTGTTTCTTGTACAAAGACATCATGCGAGTTAGAGTACACCTACAATGTAATGGACTACTTTTATGGTGCTTTTTGTCCTTTTTTTTAAGCTCAAAAGTATCCGCCATCATTCATTTTCATTGTGAGGAAAAGAGCAGCTTCACTGCATGTAACCATTCACATATAAGTCATACATTTTTGGGTGAACCATGTTTTAAGTGCTACAAACCCTTTAAATCTGTGCATTATTTGAGAAATATCTCAGACTACACCCATTTCTCGGAGATGCTTTATTAATGCTAGCCCAGCTTTAGTGTGTGGTAATAATAGTGCTTTTAAAACAGTGTAAATGTCTCAGAGTTCAGCTGAAAATGATCTGCGTGCCTCTTCTTGTCTCTGTTCTTGCACCTCTGTCTCTCTTTCTCTTCACCAGTCTGTCTCCAGACCCTGTCAGACAGTTGTTCGTTCTGTCACACTATATTTCAGCCCCGCAGCAGGATATTATCCCCCTCCCTCAGCGTTCTGCACTGATCTGCTGTTTTGTGACGTTCTGTTTTATATGCCTGAATATTGCCATGTGTGCGGTCTGCCTCAGCTGGTTTAAATATGTCACATTTTAGGACCTCAGGGGACCGCTGGAGATATGGTACCAGGACTCATATTATGTATGTATGTCAGCACATGTATATTTGTTTGGGCATGTGTTTGCCTGTGTGTCAGTGTATTCAGGGATATTTAATGGTCTTTCTTTTGCATTTAAAGGGATAGTTAACCCAAAAATTAATTATCCGATAATTGACTTACCTTCAAGCCATCCTAGGTGTTTATGTCTTCCGTCTTTCAGCCGAACACAATTTTAAATAATATCCTGGCATTGAATAGTGCTCAAGTTTTCGAAGCTTTGGAAGGGTGACCTCTGACCCAACGTAGGCGTAGCGTAAGCTTAGGCGAGAATTGATGAACGCGGAAGAGCAGAGGACATAGCAAAATGAAACACTGGTCATGAATTAGAAGTTTAAAACGAGAAGTTTTTGAGAAAAAATGTTGGAGGATTTTGATATAAGAGAACAGGAGCTATGTCATACGTCGGGTCAAAGGTCAGAGGTCACCCTTCCGCCGGACGTTGACTCTCTCATGTACACGTGTACGGCCGTTGCTGGAAGTCAGTGATTAAAGTTTATAAAGCTTTAAATATGGTTATTTTTCTTAGAAAAACATGACTTTGCCTCACATCACTATTAACCCACTGGATTCGTATGGATTACTGTTATGATGGATAGATGCACTTTTTGGAACTTCAAAAACTATTTAAAGACACAATTCAACGTCATTACAAAGCTGGAAAGAGCCAGTCGAACTCTGATTGTGGAAGAAAGAAGAAAGTCTTGAGGGTGATTAAATTATGGAATAATTGTCATTTTTGGGTGACAAAACAAACTCTTTAAACAGTTTTAAAACAGGGACAGTTTATATAAGTCTCATCTACTGATATTTATTGAATTCACTAATCAAGAGTTGAGAGTTGAGAGAGTTGAGAGTTGAGTTTTAAACCTAAACTATGGCACTTTCGGTTGCTAAACATGGATAGACCAATTTTGTGTGGCATTATGGTGTTGTGTTATGGCCAAAGTCGTGCATATGAAAATGTTTTCTTACCTAAACTATATTATATACTGTTGGTTCTAAAGATTTGAAATATTGTGCATGACTATTTTTAGGAGCTTTACAGTTCACGTTATGCCTTCATTCTATGCAGAAGAAGCACCACAATTTACCCATCCCCCCCCCCCCCCCCCCCCCCTCTACACCCCAAATAACTTATTTTGTGTTTCAAGGAAAGTCATGAGTTTGGAATAAAATGAGGGCAAAATGATTTTTTTTGGGTGAGCCATCCCTTTAATATCCCTTTTGTTTTCAAACAGGGTTGTTTATTCATTTGGGAAAGTCTGAAACATAATGCCCTAGAATAGCTGTGACTTATTGAGTGCACTGGACAGCAGACTATCAACTGACCGCAGCGCATAATGATGGCTTGACAGGGGCTACAGGTCTTCAATGGATGCTCTGGCTGGTTAATATAACAGCTTTTAACTCCGTCTCTGTAAATCTCTCCGGCTGCTACTGCGTGACCTGCGAAGGAAGGGAGGGCAGGTCTCCGCTTAAATGACAAACAATTAACTCGACTGAACATCATCTAATTTCCTAAGATTATCCACACGTGCACACACAGCAAATCAGCGTGATTGATGGATTTCATGGTTCTCAAGTGATGTAATATGGTTGAATTTGTAAGCCTGCCTCGGTTTTGTGTAAGCGACGTTCGGCTTTGTTGTGACGTGTTTAATTGAATTATAATAGATGCTTTCCTGAATGGGGTCGGTGTGAGAAAAGGCCTGTAATTTTCACATTTAAACACAGCGATTCAGTGATGAATAGCTAGGTGTCTTCATACGCTGCTAGGTCAACAGCTTATTATGACAGGTTTGAAAAAGAATTTCTCCTGAAAGGCCGCAGAATCATTCCAAACCTGTGCCACATGATATTTAAACTAACTTTTCAAATAGATGCATTTATTTTATCCATATTCTTCTTTCGTCTTTATCATCCTCTCGTTTTGTACAGAGTTTGAATTTTGTTATCTATATACAGTACTAGCACTAATACTGTTTTGATTTTAGTTTAAATATTAATCATTTTAGTTTAGTTTATATTTTATGTTTATTTCTTTTAATTACTGGAAACAATTTTAATGCCGATTTTTGGACAAAAATTTACTCTAAAAGTAGTTCATATAACTTCAGAAGGCTTGTAATAAACCACATAAAGTGCCACATAATTATCACATAATTTTTATGCCATTTTTGTATCTTGGCTGCCTCTCAAGACTTTATGATTTATATAATTATGTAGATGTGCACGATTCTGGATAAATTGCGAAAAACGTTTTTTTTTTTGTTTCAAATAGAGATCAGGACTCTCCCACGATTCTGAACAGACATTTAAACTAAATAACATGTAATTTACTAGCGGTTCTGACAAAATATGAATAACTGCAGACTGACTAAAAATATTTAATTAATATGAATTCATGTTTTTAAAAATCGGGTTGAATGAATGATTCAACGACTTGCTCATAAAGACTTGTTTCAGAAGAATCAGCGTTTTTGAACGAAACTCTGGAATGAATGATTCAATGACAAACCCTTTATCCTAATGTGCATACTATCCACCCTTTCCGCCCTAAATAGTATTGAATATATCTCATGTCACATATTATTTAGGATGTATAGTATGCACAATGAGACACAGGCTCACTCATAAATACTCGAGTCAGCATTTTTGAACGAATCTCTTGAATGAATGATTCAATGACAAATACATTTTCGGTCACTTGTCGCCACCTAGTGGTGTAAGTGCATCTGAAGTGCTAAGTTACTCTTTTTTTAATAGCGATGATGCCGTAAAAACCAGTGTGTACATGCACAAAACATAAATCGTGCAGCTCAGTGGGTGAGTGAATGATTTTTGAGTGAACTATTCTGTGAAATCTTCATGTTTGGTTATACGTGTTTGTTTCCGTGGTTTGTTCCATCATAGTGTTTGTACGCAGGCAGGTGTTAAGGTTAAAGTCTTTGCTACAGATTCACATTAACCCTGAAGCATTGACTTTCTGTCCTCTGAATCATTACTCTCAAAATGGATTGTTACCCTAGGACAGAGAATGAAGAGACAACTGAAGGAAAGTGAGGAAATATGGGTTTTTGTCTTGGTTCAGAATAGCATACAATCATACAATTGCACAGTATGCAGATTTTGCATTGAATAACGGATGACCTACTACATTTGTCCTTCCATTTCTAATATTGAGAACTGTTAACACAGTACAGTATGCATTTTTAAATGTTTCAAACTGTAGTATGATACATTCTCATCACATGAAAGGACTATTGCATGTTTAATTCAACATGTGATGTTTGGTGTTCACCCATAAAAATCCCAGATTATTTCACTTTTTTTAATTTTATGCCTTAGATTTTGTCAGTTTGATCAAATAATGAGCTAGAGAAAGAGACGAAATAGAGTCAGCAGCTAAATTTGCGAATTTAACTTGCACGCAAAATTAGAATATCGCATACAACATTTAGGAAATAAAGCACCATATCCGTCCTATGTGTCCAAAATCGTCACTTCCTGGGTGCATATTATCTCACGTTTTAATGCTGGTGTTTGGCAATGCAATCATGTGACACAGTTTCTGGAAGCAGGGTTTGCAGGTTTTGACAAAAAACCCCACACAATTGACCTTCGCAAAGAGCCGCCCCCTTTAATTACTGTTGCTATGTCCGACAAGTCATACGCTCTCACGCCACACATCATGTTCTCACGTAGTGAAAAATACATCCTGGAGCAAAGAGGACACTGACAACATGTCAATAGGCAAGACAGAGCAGGTTTCATATGTCAAACATGAAGTTTACCAACGTTAATCTACTAACTCCCCTGACTGCTTTGTCGGGCAAAATGGCGGATTCGGGGTAATGATCGGTTAGATCGCCTGTCAATCAAACTACCGGCAAAGGCTCAATTGCTACTCGAAACTAGCTCAAGTGAGTAGGGGGAGGGGGGAAAGGGGGGTCTCTCAGTGAAAATCACGTTCCGTTCTCTTAAAATCCATTTTTGGCAGGGTTTCCCTGAAAAACAACAGGAAAACAACCATCATCAGTGTTAAAGTAGCCCAAAAGCCGCAGCAAAACTGTAGAGGGAATTAAACCCAATCATTCTGATGACAGACTTTGGCTCAGGCACAGGGTTGCCAGGTTTTCACAACCAAACCTGCCCAACTGCTACTCAAAGCTAACCCAGTCATGTTTCAGGGGAGTACCCAGGTATAAATTGCGTTCCTGTGGGTAAAATCCATGTTTTTGGAAGGGTTTCCCTGGTAAAACTTGCATTCCAGGGGCTAAATATCACGTTATTTGGGGTCGCTTCAATTTACGGGCATGACAAACAACCCGTGGCAACAGTATTAAAGTAGGCCAGTTCCGCAGGAAAAGCGTGTACTTGGCAACATTGCTCAGGCATTTCAGAATAACCAAACGTTTGAGATGCCGTGATGCGATTGGTCTGCAGGTTAGTCCAGTTATCCAATCACAAAGTCATGTGAGTTTTTGTTGCACGTCGAGGGATTGTCGAGGTAAATGTGTTTCCATTGTAGTTTATGCGCATGTGTTCTTATCGGATAGAAAAATAATGCAGGAAGTTGTGCATTTTTAGAATTTATGCAAATCTTAGCATTTCCATCCACCATCCATTCCATCCGATATCCTAAAATTATATCACTTTGAGTTCAAATATAAAGTCAGTATTTCATTGCAGTTTGGATACTTAATAATAGATTCTCGGCCAACTTCATGCACACAGAATTCAACGATGTGCATACTGCAAAAATAGTATGGAAGTATGCCGGTTAGAAAACATCCGTGTTCCGTTTATGCTGGAAGACTAAATATTTCATCTCCGCTAGTTTAAAGAGGATGTCATTGACACACATACATGGCCTTGGGTCTGACATAGAGACAGAAAAAGAGAACAAGAAAGAAAGAGCAAGAGGAAGGGGGAGGTGGGGTGTAATTGAGGGTTGTTGGTGTGTTATCAGTGGTCAGCGACAGTCCTGTTAACATCCCAGAACATTCGCTGTCCGGCTCTCACCGGAAAAAGTGCCTCTTTTTATTGCTTTGACAATAATGATTCCTGTCTGTTGTGCGTGCGCGAGTGTGTAGTTGCACCAGCCAGGAGCTATTTTTTGCAGCCATTAAATTCTGAAAGGCAAAAATAGCCGGAGTGTGTCAAAATGGAGGGAAGCCCAGGAGAATATGAAGGAATGGATGGATTTACAACAGGATAGAGAGGGGAAAAAAATGGAAGATGGGGAAGTGGAGGGGGGTGAAAGAGAATTAAAACCACTTTAGATACAAGGGGAAGGAAAGAAAGTGGAGAGCGAGAGATCATAATGCCATATGATGAGGTTAGAATTTATTTCACCTGTAAATGAAAATATCGTCACCGTTCACTCATCATTTTCATGTCGTTTCTGTGGAAAATAAAGGGATATTTAATAGAATGTAGTATGCCATTGGGATGTTAAAATTTTGTCCCAAAATTAAATTAAAAAATAAAGTATTTATAAAAATTATTTAAGCATATTTTACAATATAAAAATTGATATTTATTTTTTGAGATTTGCTAAAGATGACATTTATGATAACAGATATATATAATTAATTTATAATTCATATTTAATTGTGTGTATAATACTTTACTAATTTTTCCCATTATTTATATATATATATATATATATATATATAAACATTGAATATTTAATTTTGCATAAGTTGTACAATTTTCAGTTATATATAATGTATAATAATATATAATTATATTAAATTGCAAAATGTTATTTATATATATATATATAATATATATATATATATATATATATATATAATTTATGGGAAAGTTCTACATACAATTAAATATGAAATGTTTAAATGTTAAATATATAATTTTACATTTATTTATATATTGTGTATTTAAGAAAAGTAAATGGAGAATATTGAATATATATATATATATATATATGTATATTAATTGTGCATAAGTTGTAAAATTGTATTTGTAAACCTACGAATTTTCATGCGACCCGTTCCTTTAAGATCAGGAGGGACAGACGAAAGCTTTCAAAAGCTGTTTAAGAGGAGTTTAATTGCAGGATATTAAAGAAAGGTCCAGGCTGAGAGATGAGGGGGATTTGTAAGAAGAGAGAAAAATGAAGAATGTAAGAAAGAGGAGAGGAGATAGAGGGTGAGCAGTGACCCAGAAAGCAGCAGCTCAGTTCTGACACCTCACACACACTGCTCTCTCAAATAGAAACAATTAGTCCAGATCTCTCTAACGGACCTCAATTAAGGCTGAGGAGAGAGAGAGAGAGAGAGAGAGAGAGAGAGAAGGATGAAAACACCAGTGAAAGAGGGAGATGGGTGCAGATGATGTGTTGAGTGACAAGGACAGTAAATCGATGCGTGTTTGCGAGAGAATGTGAGTTTGAGTGTTTACGGGCCTGTTTACACGCCAAGGGAATGACTGGAGAATTTGTATTTTCAAATACTTGAATTTGCATACCCAAAGCCGGCTAAATGCATTCTTGTGCATATACAATACAGATAAAATTAAGCGTATATTTAAGTTAAATATCAATAATAAAGCATAATTGTTTTCGATTTCTCTTTGTTCACATGTCGGTCGAAATTATTTTACTATGTTTTAGTTATTATTTTGTATTTTTAGGAGATTTTATGGTACTAAATTATATTTATGCAGTTGTTATAATTCAATTATTTTAAGTTTCCAACTTAAACTGTCGTAAATGTTGAATGCTTTGGAGCACCGACTGAAGTTTGGACTTTTTAAAGACGACACTTGCCAGATTATTGCTGAAGCGAAAAAAGTTTCAAAAAGTGTACTTGAAAAAAATTTACAAAATTTTTCAATTTATTATAAAAAAAAAAAATGCAGAAGAATACCATTTTCAATTTTCTGTATGAACTATATTTTTTCAAAAACATGTTTTACACTAAAACTGTGATAAAATAAAAGCCATAAACAAATTTGATGTCGATATCTCTTTCAGTAAGATTTGTTTGGCTGCAGTACAAAACGCTTCCACAAGATGAAATTCGTCTCCCATTCGTTTCCAATGCGCTCTTTTTTGACGGCGAACAATACGAGTGTGACTTTTTTTATGTGTTGACATATCAAGTGCCAAAACTTTTACCAAGTTTCGTACCATTCCGTTGAAGTAAAAGAATTCTAAATAAATAAAAAATTACATTAAAAGTAACATTTTTCGTCAAAAACGACCCAACAGCACCAGAGAGTAAATGTGAATTACAACCCATCTGATTTTACTAGTTTTAACAGAACATACGACCCACCTGACGCTAAAATCTAACAATCACTCATTTTAATGTTAAAAAACACCTATTTGCAATTCGTGCTGTTTGTATCAATACTGAAAAGACGATCGTAACTTCCATTTCATGCCGACTTTAACTCTACTTGCATTGGTGAGCGCAGGTGCCACTGGGATACAACCGAAGGCAACATGCCTATTCATGAATCGGCTGCTGTAAAACACAACATGTGCAGTATTTGTGCAGTGCAGACTGAGGAACGGGGCTGATATGCTCAACTCAACTCAATACTAATAATATCTGCTGCCTAATAACGGTTTCTTGTTCTTGTCTGTTTCCCCTCGCTCTCGACTCTTCCTCTCTGCACTTTACTGCTCTCTCTTTCTGCTCTCTCTTTGTTTTGTGTGTCAATTTCTTGGTGAAGGGAAGGAAAAATGGTGGTTCTCTCTCTCGCGATCGGATTGGCTGAGCAGGACGACTTTGCCAATCTGCCAGAACTACAGGAAGTACCGCCCAGTCAAGAAACCCCCCCTGACAAGAGGTATCTGTCAGAATGTGTGTGCATGTGTGTGTGTGTGTGTGTGGAGAGATGTATTATATGTTTGACCAACCCACAGCAAGCGGTAGAGCACCTGTCAGAGAGCACGGCATTGTGGGTAATACCCAGCATAGCGTGCATTTGCCACAGGCTCTGGGGCAGCAGATACAGACACAGCAGTGCGCCGAATACTCTCGCTTTCAAGTCATAATGAGATCCAGTCGTTTCTCCCAAGCTCTGTTCCAAAACGCTAGTGAGCCGTCACGCTATCATCTGCCAACATGAGCTGCCAAATCTCATCAGTGACTTATTTGTAGTGCACTTCATAGGTAGCAACATCACATGGCAGGTGAACAGCACAAAAGAGCGCTACAAATGAGTGCAGCAAAGTTTGGCATTAGCATAGTGCTAATCGACTGATGCGATGCTTTGAATAACAAATACAAAGCGCAGAGTTTGGGGTAAAATATTTTGGGCTAAATAATGATCATCCTTAGAACTACAAAAGAAAAGGCTCTTTCAGTCGATTTTATTATAGCACGACGTTAGCATGTTGTCATGTTTACATTGCAGTAGGCTACATTTTTGATTAGATTTCACCACTTTATCAATTCGTTGCAGTATCAATGCTAAACGGCGAATGCTTTCAGTTGAACTGTACAGACAAGTTGTGAATAAAAGATCATTTTAAACTTTATATTTCAATAGTTTAATGCTAGCACGTGGTTAAATCGCGATGCTCATGAGAACTAGGAGAAACACTGCACTTTCCGTTGATTTGATTATAGCATGACTAGCAAGTTGTAATGTTTACATTGAGATACACTAACGTAAGATAACGTATGAAATAATAAAAGACAATTTTTAATTACATTGTAGTATTTTATAAAAAAAAATTCGGTATCAATGCTAAACGCACTATTTACAACACATGACAACTTTCAGTTGATTCTGGAAGAGTTTGATCATAGCATGCTATTAAGCTAACAGCGCTAAGCTAACAGTTCTGAATAAAATAGTGTATTTTTAACTATATTTAAATAGTTTGATGCTAGCATGTGGCTATAGCGATGCTCATGAGAACTGTATGATAACTTTGTAATAACGTATCAATGAATAAAATTACATTGTTGTATTTTATCAATTCTTTTCAGTATCAATGCTATTTACTAGAACTGCAAGAATGACGCAACTTTCAGTTGATTCTGGAAGAGTTTGACGTTAGCATACTACTAAGCTAACAGCGCTAAGCTAACAGTTCTGAGTAAAATAGTGTAATTTTAACTATATATTTTAAGTTTGGTGTTGGGGTGTGGCTATAGCGAGGCTAATGAGAACTACAGGAGAAACATCACTTTCAGTGGATTTGATTATAGCGTAACATTAGCATGTTGTCATGTTTACATTGCGATACGCTTATGTAGGATAACATTGCAATTACACATGAATGAATAAAATAGACCAATTTTAATTACATTGTACTATTTTAATTCTTTTAGTATCGATGCTAAACGCACTATTTACGAGAATGCAAGAATGAAGAGTTTGACGTTAGCATGCTACTAAGCTAACAGCGCTAAGCTAACAGTTCTGAGTAAAATAGTGTATTTTTAACTATTTATATTTCAACAGTTTTCATGCTAGTATGTAGCTATAGAGATCTACAGGAGAAACATCACTTTCAGTGGATTTCATTATAGCATGACGTTAGCATGTTGTCATGTTTACATTACGATACTCTAATAAGCCTTAAAAGTGTATTGCACTTACAAATAACTAGTAAAAATAGAGCATTTTTAACTATATTGAACTGTTTTACAAATTCTTTTCAGTATCGATGAGAATGTCATGTTGACATTGCGAAACTGCGCTAAAAATATGTACAAATAATACAGTTAAAACAGCCCATTTTTAATTTGATAACCATTTCATTGATACTTTTCAGTATTAATGCAAAAGATGGTACTGAATTCAAATGAATAATACACAAAGTTGCTAGACAAATTTGGTCTAAAAGTGTGTTTTTGATTATTTGTATAAATCATTTTCAATAAGTAGTCACATATAGTCACCATCCACCAGATTCACCACCAGCTTATCACATGGTCTTCTCTGCGAAAGATGCAATGCTCGGTTTGGATTTTGTCAAAACGAGGTGCATAAATCTTCGTTATTTTCCACCTATACCTTGTGGAACAGGGAACACACCAGACGAATGCTGTCTAGGTAGGTGTCTCGCTAGGTTTTGGAAGCGAGCTTCAGAATGGCTGATGCAAAGTAAATTAACAAGCTGAATGTTTGGCTGTATGTCGCTAATAAGTAATGAGCTCATTAATCACGCTAATGTGACTCACCTGAGGCTAACGGGGAGTTTGAATGCCATTGGTGGCTGTGTGGGCCAGGGCTCAGCCAATGAGGTGTGAGACTTAATTCACACAGAGACGCGAACTGTTGCGATCTTTACTGCACGTCTTGTTTGTATTTCTGTTTTTGGCACTTTTATCTCCATTTGTTCTTCTTTCATGCTCTGACTTTAGCGTCAGATCTTTTTATCCCCGCTCTACTTGAACACGTCTCCACAGTTCTCTTTTCTTTTATGCTTTTATTTTCTATATTTGTTCTCTGTCACTAGGTGTCTCATTAGTTTTACTTTTCCTGTGTTTAGAATGGAAACTTAGAATGGAAAAGAAACTTCTTCTTTTTGGTACATTATGATTATAAATGAAAGATTATGTGGGTTGCATTTTGGGATATTATATTCTGCACATTGTGGCAAACTGCTAAACTGCCATTAATAAAATCACAGTATGCATACTCCAGAAATAATACGAGTATAGTATGGGATTTCGAGCACTGTCAACATGTTGGTTTTCTCGTGTGTGTGCGTTGGGTGAATTGCTCTGAAAGGGGTTTTTATTATTTAGACTCATGCCTGTCACTTACATAAAGATTCATTTATTTAAAAAACCATTCCTCTATAGATAACACACAAGCACACACTCTGCCTACACCTCTCGAGGGAAATCCTCTCTGGCTAACCAGCGATCATCGGTGAATGTTTTTGCGCTGGATAATGGCAGTGAGTCAGAGGCTGAATTAGTTTTTGATCATTTGGAGGGCCGACGAGTGATCGCAGCTAAATTAGAGAATGCAGACGTGAGTGTCTCTCTCTCTCTCTCTGTCTCACAAACAGCCGCTGTATGGCATTAGGTTTATGATTTACTGCGTTTGGTTGCGTGCCAGTGAGAGGGAGAGTATTGATGCCATTGGTTGAGGCTAATTTACAGGCCTCTGACTGAAGTGGCGTAACTCTCCTGAGATCGGAACTGACACACACTCGGATGCCTCTTTAAACACGAAGGAAAACATTAGGGCTCGCCCTGATCGCCATTAATATTATACAGACTGATGCAAGTCTTCATTATGATGGAAACACCTGTAGTTCCTGTGCTGCTAGCGCCTCCTCTGTCGAAGTGAAGCATTTTCGCTCTTAATGTGAAAAGCACATTACACTACAGTGTTGTTCAGTTTTAGGATTATGAGCAATTTATAACAAAGTAATTAAAAAAATAAGAAAAACATTGTGCACTATATATGTAATATTTTATATGTATATTATATATATATATATATATATATATAATATACATATTAAATTTAATTTTAATATAAATATTTAAATAGAATATTTTATGTATTTCTTATTTATTAAATTAGTTTACGAGACAATCTGAGATTTTTAAACAGTATTTTTAAGAAATCCCGAGTGATGAAATACATGACTAGAAAAATAGTCTTCAGGTGTCATTTTAGTTCTTTCTGACTATGAATTGTTATATACAGTAAAAGACGATACTTAAAGACAATACGCATACTCTGTAAGTAGGGAGCGGCATTCTACATAAGACATTACAACAAACGTTTACCAGGATCAGCTAAACGCTGGATTCTCAAAGGTATGTGAAATTCTCGGTCCATTGTTGTAGTAAACTTGCACAACGTTCTTGAATTAATAATATTTTAGATCCACGCTGGTTTGTTATTGTAGGGACGTTAACTCATTTTCACGCCCCTAAACATGACGCGGAACAAAACGTCCTGTGATTGGTTGCGTTACATGTCAGTCAAACGTCCTCTTGGGTGGTCCTTGACCAATGAAAGCTGCGATAGAGTCCAGACCTTCTGCCGTCAGTCGGAAAAATCTGGCTACGCTAGACTAACGCTCCATTGTGCGACGAATCCTCTGCCATGGTCTTGTCAGTCATCTCGTCACTTACTTTCGTCACGTGATCAGTGAACTCTTTATTCATGCTGCACTATGTACGGCTTGTGTTGTACAATTAGCTGGATGGAATTGACGCTACCAGTATCCAAAGGAATTAAAGTGTTTTTATATCTATAAAAAGAAAAATGACAGTGGAGGCATAAAGTAAACGTAGAGGTGACATATTCTATCCTAATTTCATCCTCACAGTCCGTCACTCCAATATTGCGAGACAGCTTTTCACCTCAACGAGAAATCTTGTACCTCGAGACCTCGTCACACCCCATTATAGTATATTTTTGTCAAGTCTTTAGCCTCCTTGATAGAGCGCCCGCCTTCAATGCGGATGGGCCCAGTTTGAGTCCCATGTAGAGCGGGCGGGTCGAACAGGAGGGGTTACATTGGTGCCGTGACCCGGATGGGAGTGAGGTTTAGCCGGGTGAGTGTAACGGACGTAAGCCGTTAAGAGCTGTGCATGTAAACCTCACTCCCCTGATCTCAAGAGGAGCTCTAGAAACTGACACCAGAGACTCGGGTTCGAGTCCCACTTAGAGCGGGCGGTTCAAACAGGAGAGTATAGCTAACTAGTTATTCAAAAGAGAAGCTTAAACTTTCTCTTGAATCTCCACTTGACTCATTCACTATTTTTCAAAGGTTCTGGGTGATTTATTTGGTTTTTCTCTCTCTTTTTTGACTCAAACACGTTTTTTTCTTTTCTCTCGTTCCCTGGTTAATTAGGAGTGGAGTAAAACTCGGCTCGCCAAACACACACACATGCAATTAACTCAGCCAGGAAGAGCTAGCAGACTAATAAGGAGAAAGCAGAGTGAAAGAGAGAGATTGTGTCTGAATGGCCAAGCCTTCTAGCTATTGGCACATTCCTCTGGCCCATTTGCGGCTGCTCTGAAGGCTTGTGATTACCCAGAATGCCCAGTGAATGAGAGTCAAACAGGAAAAGCTCAGTGCTGGAGAACCAACATCGCTGAGCTCAAATTCTAAAGCAGTGGCAGATATAATGTGGGAAGCAAATGATCTCAGAGACAGAGATAATGTACGCACACGCAAACACTCACACACATAAATACACAAAGGCTTTGAAGTGCTATCTGGTGGTTATATCTCTATGAAGTGCTTGAATCAGCTGGAGCGAGATTACAGCTACTGGAACACTGAGACGCTGTAATGAATATATGAGTGAATCTTATGATGCCTGGGTCATAATTCACCCCAACATCCAAACAACGAAAATACGAATTATTTCACATATGAATTTAATGGATTGAGTAAAATTAATGAATTCATTTTTTTTTTTTTAACAAAAATTACTGACTTAAAATGCAGAGTCTCTTTTAAAAGTCATTTTTTTATCTATTGAATTATCTTCTTGTCTGCTACAATAATGTCTTCAAATGATTTATTTTTGGGATCTTATCAGCATTTATATACAATTTTTTATTCATTATTAATTACATTTTTGAATCAATTGTCAGTCCTAGACACTCTATTTTGAAAGGAAAATGAAACATATTTTTAAGACTGTTAATTGTTCATGACAATTAAATGTTAAGTGAAACGTAATGACTTTTCAAACAGCTTTCCTGAACTTTCTACAATTGTTTTGGCAAATAGTATGTATGTAGATGCATGTATAAAATTTAAATTGCATTTAAATGAGCATAAATTTAGTAATAATAGTTTATAATAAATAATAAATTTATAATAAAGTTTATTAAAAATACTATTATGATATATACTTAGAGTTATATATGAATTAATAATTAATTAATTGAATATTAATTAAATAAATAATAATATGGTAGTGCTATATATATATTATGATTAATTAGCGTAAATTAAATACAATGCAAATACTGTTATGATACTATTATTATATTTGCAATTGGATTTGCAAATATTTATTAAATAAATAAAATGAATATTTTGTATGCCAATACTTTGTTTAGATTTTATTTTTAAATGAAACACTAGCATCACATATACACACGTATATATACTTACAATGTGTTCATTTATTTGTTAATTTATTCACTAGCATAAATTAAATACAAATACTACTATCATATATACTTTCAACTGGATATGCAAATAGCTATTAAATAAATATTATTTATCTGATACAGTGGTTATGATTTTGCATATTCTTTACATTACAATATGCTACTGAGAAATGGGGTTAACATGCTTAATATTCATGAATATAATATCACAATGCAGAAACTACTAATAGTCTTAAAATAGAGTTTGTTTTCCTCATGCACACTATAATTTCTTATTTATTACTGTAGATTGTGGGGTGAAGTGTGACCCGGACGTGTTCCTGACAGGTTTCGTGACATTCACTCATGTGCCGTGTGCAGCGAGAGGCCCGAGATTCATATCACGTCTCCTTTGTCACGTAAAGTCTCGTCCCACATGCTAAAACACACACAGCTTTTCTCTGCCATTTTGCTGTTGATTCAAGCGTGCGGCACCTTTATAGGGAGGCTTTGCTGTGGATTGAGACTGAAGCTCCCACTGTGATCATGGCATTTAGATTGAATGGATTTAAAAGCACACACACACAGAGTATAAATGCTGTGGGACTCTGGAGTGTGTTGTGTCAGAGAGAGGATCTTTCTGATGTAAACCCAGCCGTAGGCTCTCTCAGACTCGTTCTACTCTGTTAGTTTGAGTCCATGAATGAAACTCATTCACATAGTATGATAGTGTGTGGTTCTACGGTACACACTTTTGACATTTACACTGTTCAGAATAGAATAATGCCTAATGCCCTGCTGGGGAAAAAAAATCATATTTTATATATATATATAAGCCTGTTCTTTTTTAATGTTTTGAAAGGGGTCACCAAGGCTGCATTTGTTTGATCAAAAATATGTTTTCTATTTGAATATATTGTAAATTGTAATTTATTTCTGTGATCAAGGCTGAATTTTCAGGATCATTAGTCCAGTCTTCTGTCACATGATCCTTCAGAAATCATTCTAATATGATGATTTGATGCTCAAGAAACATTTGATTATTATTAATGTTGAAAACTATGGAAGCTTGTTTCCGCTATGAAATAAAATATTAAAAAGTTAGTTGTGACTTTATCTCACAATTTTGACTTTTTTGCTCACAATTGCGAGAAATAAAATCAGAATTGCGAGTTATAAAGTGTGAATTACGAGAAATAAAGTTGTAATTGCGAGAAATAAAGTCAGAATTGTGAGAAATAAAGTCAGAATTTGCAAGTTATAAAGTCAGAATTGCAAGAAATAAAGTCAAAATTTGCAAGTTATAAAGTCAGAATTGTGAGAAATAAAGTCAGAATTGTGAGAAATAAAGTCAGAATTTGCAAGTTATAAAATCAGAATTGCGTGAAATAAAGTCAGAATTTGCAAGTTATAAAGTCAGAATTGCGAGAACTAAAGTCAGAATTGTGAGATATAAAGTCAGAATTGTGAGATATAAAGTCAGAATTGTGAGATATAAAGTCAGAATTGCAAGAAATAAAGTCAGAATTGCGAGTTATAAAGTCAGAATTGTGAGAAATAAAGTCAGAATTTGCGAGTTATAAAGTCAGAACTGTGAGAAATAAAGTCAGAATTTGCGAGTTATAAAGTCAGAATTTGCGAGATATAAAGTCTGAATTGCGAGATATAAAGTCAGAATTGCGAGAAATAAAATCAGAATTGCGAAATATAAAGTCAGAATTGCGAGTTATAAAGTCAGAATTGTGAGAAATAAAGTCAGAATTGCGAGAAATAAAGTCAGAATTGTGAGATATAAAGTCAGAGTTGCGAGATATAAAGTCAGAATTGCGAGAAACAAAGTCAGAATTGTGAGATATAAAGTCAGAATTGCGAGATATAAAGTCAGAATTGCGAGATATAAAGTCAGAATTGTGAGAAATAAAGTCAGAATTTGCGAGATATAAAGTCAGAATTGTGAGAAATAAAGTCAGAATTGTGAGAAATAAAGTCAGAATTTGCAAGTTATAAAATCAGAATTGCGTGAAATAAAGTCAGAATTGCTAGTTATAAAGTCAGAATTGCGAGAAATAAAGTCAGAATTGTGAGATATAGAGTCAGAATTGTGAGATATAAAGTCAGAATTGTGAGAAATAAAGTCAGAATTTGCGAGATAAAAAGTCAGAATTGTGAGAAATAAAGTCAGAATTGTGCGATATAAAGTCAGAATTGTGAGAAATAAAGTCAGAATTGTGAGAAATAAAGTCAGAATTTGCAAGTTATAAAATCAGAATTGCGTGAAATAAAGTCAGAATTTGCAAGTTATAAAGTCAGAATTGCGAGAAATAAAGTCAGAATTGTGAGATATAGAGTCAGAATTGTGAGATATAAAGTCAGAATTGTGAGATATAAAGTCAGAATTGAGAGAAATAAAGTCAGAATTGCGAGTTATAAAGTCAGAATTGAGAGAAATAAAGTCAGAATTTGCGAGATATAAAGTCAGAATTTGCGAGATATAAAGTCAGAATTTGCGAGAAATAAAGTCAGAATTTGCGAGAAATAAAGTCAGGATTGCGAGAAATAAAGTCAGAATTTGCGAGTTATACAGTCAGAATTTGCGAGAAACAAAGTCAGAATTGCGAGTTATAAAGTCAGAACTGTGAGAAATAAAGTCAGAATTTGCGAGTTATAAAGTCAGAATTTGCGAGATATAAAGTCTGAATTGCGAGATATAAAGTCAGAATTGCGAGAAATAAAATCAGAATTGCGAAATATAAAGTCAGAATTGCGAGTTATAAAGTCAGAATTGTGAGAAATAAAGTCAGAATTGCGAGAAATAAAGTCAGAATTGTGAGATATAAAGTCAGAGTTGCGAGATATAAAGTCAGAATTGCGAGAAACAAAGTCAGAATTGTGAGATATAAAGTCAGAATTGCGAGATATAAAGTCAGAATTGCGAGATATAAAGTCAGTATTGCAAGTTATAAAGTTGTGAGATATAAACTCGCAATTGTGTTATAATGTCCAATTGTGAGGGAAAAAAGACTGAAGGTTTTTTCTCGCAACTGAGAGAATAGTTAGAATTGTGCGATTTAAAGTCAGAATTGGGAGATAAAAAGTCACAATTATCTTTGCTTTTTTTTGTTTTGTTTTTTAGTGGCGGAAACAAGCTTCCATAGAAAAGTTGTGCTGCTTGATTTTTTAGTAAGATATTTTTTCCTCGGGATTCATTGATGAATAGAAAGATCAAAGCATTCATTTAGAATAGAAATATTTTGTAACATAAATATTGTTACTGTCACTTTTGATCAATTTAATGCATCCTTTCTGAATAAAAGTATTAATTTCTTTAAAAAAACAAAACAATACGAGACACTACAGTATGTCGTTCGAAACACATCCGTACACGTTTGTGCTGCATGCCTTCGTGTTCTCAGTGGGTGAATCTGGATTATAGTATCAGGAGGAATTAAAACCCCAGTGAAAAAAGCTAGTTTCTTTATTAACTGTGTTCAATCTTACACAATCGTGGCCTTAAACAAACACACACACACACACACTCACACTCAGTGTGTGGGTGGCTTGTGTTTAGACATGTCTAGTGTTATGCAGATAACGGGATGCTGTGGTTTGTGGCTGTGAATACGCATATTGTTGCGGGCATACATTTGCATAAAAATGCATATCATTTAAATGATTATATAATGTAGTTCTTTATGCATTTCTGTCTGAACCTACACACAACACATCAATGAAGAGAGGCTTACTGCTTCAACCCTCTGTGTTATATAGCAGCATATAGACATTCTTTCCTGAAGCCTGTTTATAAAGTTAGTAAAAGCTTTTTTGGACCTAAAGCAGTTTTTCAAGACCCTTATCCACCCACTTTGACCCTGAGAATTAAACAGGCTGTTTTTGCTGCTGTACCTTTAAGACGTTTGTGCACATGATCTCCTGACCTCTTTTCATATGAATTAGTTGTGCTTATCTAAAGCTTAAAGTAAATATAATTATGTATTATAACGAATAATATTATATAACATACAACAATGTTTAATATTATAATATATAATTACATATATAGTTTTATTATATAATTGGTACTAATAATAACTAATAATATATATATACATACATATTATTTATATTTATATTCTTATAAAAATATAATAACAAATATAAATGATATATTAATAAAATAATAATAATAAAATATTTTATTAATATATAAATTATATTAATATGTTATTATATTTTTATAAGAATACATGATGTTAAAATATATATATATATATATATATATATATATATATATATATATATAAAATGTTTTAAATCAAATTTTTATTTTCGATTAATCATGTGTTTAAATAATGTGTTCTAGAACCTGCATGCAAAACTTCTCCATTTAACCATTATCTCTAGCATCAGCACAATGTATTATCAGTGGGGGTTCAGTAGGAACAACTACTAGTGACAAATAGCTGTCAGCGTGAGCTCTTGAGACGAGCCCCTGCGCCTGTAGAAGTAGCTGTGGGTCAAACTCCTGGAGAATAATGGAGCTGTCCGTGGTGCTGATGCTGTGTTTGTGTGTGTCGGCCTTCTAGCTCTCCACTCGAGTGGATAATCTTCTGTAATTAGCTGTAGATAAAGAGAGAGAGCAGTGTGTGTTTAAAAGCAGGTGTATTAATGAAAGGGAGAGACGAAAGAGTGGATGAAGCGAAAGGAACAGGGTTTGTTTGGATGCAGCAAGTTTTAACAGGCTGACTTTGCAAAAAAGTCTTGTAGCATTTTATGATTCACATGGCCTGCGGTCTCTCTGTCACGCTCTGTCCCTCTCAACCGCCACAATGTTAGAGTTAGTCTGATGACTTTCCCAGTATTTGGTGTAATACATTCTCGAGGGGTTTCTTTCTGGCCCAAGTCTCCTAGCTAGGTTCCCTCGTTCAGTGCAAGCCTCAGGGATTGTTTTTACATACATTGTGTAGAAAAAAAAGTAAAAAAAATGAATACTCTGGCATGAAACTATACAGGCTAATAATCAACCTGGTTCCAATCACATCATTCTCTATAGGGCACAGCCAATTGGTTCCTGCTGTATCAGTAGCCAATGAGCTCACTGCGCAACTTTCAATATTATTTGGTCAGCATTTTGCAGTAGCAGTGCATCACCCCCTCTCCCTCCCCCCCCCCCCAAGCTTGTGTTGTGTAGATCTGTTAATTCATGTATGCTATATGTGTATAGCAACACACAGCACGTCATGTCTAACTTGTTCACAACATTGTGTGTTGTGTGTATATGTGTCCCATACCCATAGGCAGCAGCAATAATAACAATATGCAACACAACAACAATAACAATAAACAGCACAAACAATATAAAATAAACTGCAGCTCAGAGCTAAGCACAAACTATACCACAATAACCAGCAGCAGCAATAATTACAGCAGCAGCAGCAATAATAACAGCAATACAGAAGCAGCAGCAATAATTACAGCAGCAGCAACAATAATAACAGCAATACAGAAGCAGCAGCAATAATTACAGCAGCAGCAGCAATAATAACAGCAATACAGAAGCAGCAGCAATAATAACAGCAGCAACAATAATAACAGCAATACAGAAGCAGCAGCAATATTAACAGCAGCAACAATAATAACAGCAATACAGAAGCAGCAGCAATAATTATAGCTGCAGCAATAATAACAGCAATACAGAAGCAGCAGCAATAATTACAGCAGCAGCAGCAATAATAACAGCAATACAGAAGCAGCAGCAATAATAACAGCAGCAACAATAATAACAGCAATACAGAAGCAGCAGCAATATTAACAGCAGCAACAATAATAACAGCAATACAGAAGCAGCAGCAATAATTATAGCTGCAGCAATAATAACAGCAATACAGAAGCAGCAGCAATAATTACAGCAGCAGCAGCAATAATAACAGCAATACAGAAGCAGCAGCAATAATAACAGCAGCAACAATAATAACAGCAATACAGAAGCAGCAGCAATAATAACAGCAGCAACAATAATAACAGCAATACAGAAGCAGCAGCAATAATTATAGCTGCAGCAATAATAACAGCAATACAGAAGCAGCAATAATAACAGCAATACAGCAGCAGCAGCAATAACAGCAATACAGCAGCAGCAGCAATAATAGAAATACAGCAGCAGCAGCAGCAATAACAGCAGCAGCAATAATAACAGCGATACAGCAGGAGCAATAATAACAGCAATACAGCAGCAGCAGCAATAATAACAGCAATACAGCAGCAGCAATAATAACAGTAATAATTACAGCAGCAGCAATAATAACAGCAATACAGCAGCAGCAGCAATAACAGCAATACAGCAGCAGCAGCAATAATAGAAATACAGCAGCAGCAGCAGCAGCAATACAGCAGCAGCAATAATAACAGCAATACAGCAGCAGCAGCAATAATAACAGCAATACAGCAGCAGCAATAACAGCAATGGAGCAGCAGCAGCAATAATAACAGCAATACAGCAGCAGCAATAATAACAGCAATACAGCAGCAGCAGCAATAATAACAGCAATAATTACAGCAGCAGCAGCAATAACAGCAATACAGCAGCAGCAGCAATAATAGAAATACAGCAGCAGCAGCAGCAATAACAGCAGCAGCAATAATAACAGCGATACAGCAGGAGCAATAATAACAGCAATACAGCAGCAGCAGCAATAATAACAGCAATAGAGCAGCAGCAATAACAGCGGCAGCAGCAGCAATAATAACAGCAATACAGCAGCAGCAGCAATAATAACAGAAAGCAGCAGCAATAATAACAGCAATACAGCAGCAGCAGCAGCAATAACAGCAGCAGCAATAATAACAGCGATACAGCAGCAGAAAAAACAGCAGCAGCAATAATAACAGCAATGCAGCAGCAATAATAGCAGCAGCAATAATAACAGCAATACAGCGGCAGCAATAACAGCAGCAGCAGCATTAATAACAGCAGCAATAATATCAGCAATAATAACAGCAGCAATAAAAATAGCAATAATAACAGCAATAATAACAGCAGCAGCAATAATAACAGCAATAATAATGGCAGCAGCAGCAGCAATAATAACAGTAGCAGCAATAATAACAGCAGCATTAATAATAACAGCAATAATAACAGCAGCAGCAGCAATAACAGCAGCAGCAATAATAACAGCGATACAGCAGCAGCAATAACAGCAGCAGCAGCAATAATATCAGCAATAATAACAGCAACAATAAAAATAGCAATAATAACAGCAAAAATAACAGCAGCAGCAATAATAACAGCAATAATAATGGCAGCAGCAGCAGCAATAATAACAGTAGCAGCAATAATAACAGCAGCATTAATAATAACAGCAATAATAACAGCAGCAGCAGCAATAACAGCAGCAGCAATAATAACAGCAATAATAATGGCAGCAGCAGCAGCAATAATAACAGCAGCATTAATAATAACAGCAATAATAACAGCAGCAGCAGCAATAACAGCAGCAGCAATAATAACAGCGATACAGCAGCAGCAATAACAGCAGCAGCAGCAATAATAACAGCAGCAATAATATCAGCAATAATAACAGCAGCAATAAAAATAGCAATAATAACAGCAAAAATAACAGCAGCAGCAATAATAATAACAGCAATAATAATGGCAGCAGCAGCAGCAATAATAACAGTAGCAGCAATAATAACAGCAATAATAACAGCAGCAGCAGCAGCAATAATAACAGCAATACAGCGGTAGCAATAACAGCAGCAGCAGCATTAATAACAGCAGCAATAATAACAGCAGCAATAATAATAACAGCAATAATAATGGCAGCAGCAGCAGCAATAACAACAGCAGCATTAATAATAACAGCAATAATAACAGCAGCAGCAGCAATAACAGCAGCAGCAGTAATAACAGTGATACGGCAGCAGCAGCAATAATAACAGCAATACAGCGGTAGCAATAACAGCAGCAGCAGCATTAATAACAGCAGCAATAATAACAGCAGCAATAATAATAGCAATAATAACAGCAATAATAACAGCAGCAGCAATAATAACAGCAGCATCAATAATAACAGCAATAATAGCAGCAGCAGCAATAATAACAGCAACAATAACAGCAGCAGCAATAATAACAGCAGCATCAATAATAACAGCAATAATAACAGCAGCAGCAGCATTAATAACAACAGCAATAATAATAGCAATAATAACAGCAATAATAACAGCAGCAGCAATAATAACAGCAGCATCAATAATAACAGCAATAATAGCAGCAGCAGCAATAATAACAGCAATAATAACAGCAGCAGCAATAATAACAACAGCAGCAATAATAACAGCAGCAGCAATAATATCAGCAGCAGCAATAATAACGGCAGCAGCAATAATAACAGCAATAATAACAGCAGCATCAATAATAACAGCAGCAGCAATAATATCAGCAGCAGCAATAATATCAGCAGCAGCAATAACAGCAGCAGCAGCAATAATAACAGCAGCAGCAATAATAACAGCAGCAGCAATAATATCAGCAGCAGCAATACAGCAGCAGCAATAACAGCAGCAGCAGCAATACAGCTGCTATAATAACAGCAGCAGCAGCAGCAATAATAACAGCAGCAGCAATAATATCAGCAGCAGCAGCAGCAATAATAATATCAACAGCAGCAGCAGCAACAATAACATCAGCAGCAAAAGCACCAGCAGCAACAATAATAATAGGAACAGCAGCAGCAATAATAACATCAGTGTAGCAGGTCTATTGTGCTAAACCTCTCCTTTATAGTCCACAGTAGATAGAAAGGGTGAGTAGATGATTTTTATTTGTGGCTGAACTATTCCTTTAGGGATTTTTATGGGAAACTTGGTATGTCTTGCCCAGGAGCATCAGATTTTAATTGAGCTGTTCTGCTGTGCTCGAGCACATATTAGATCTGTGTGTGTGTGTGTGTGTGTGTGTGTGTGTGTGTGTGTGTGTGTGTGTGTGTGTGTGTGTGTGTGTGTGTGTGTATTTATAGTGTGGAGGGCTGCTGTCCAAGAAATTACGACACGCTTTGAATGAAGTGAATGAGCTAACAGCAGTGTGTGTGCATGTGTGTCTGTGTGTGTGTGTGTGTGTGTGTGTGTGTGTGTACTGGACAGGCTTTGACTTTTGTCTGGAAAGGCCCGTTGCGTCTCACACATGCATGAAGTAATGAGTTACTGTGGACGCACTCATGTCGCTGTGCATTGTGGGTTGGTTATATAATCATCTCTAGTACGCTGTGTGGATGTTTGTGCATGCAAAGGCATGATGATGTGTTGTGCGTTTCTGACGGGAATCTGTATAGAGCGGAGCCCAGTCTCCCTCTCCAGCCTGGACGCGTCGAGGTGCGTGCATTGGTTCCCAGGGCAGGTAAACGCAGGATAGTATAACAGGTCATGGTGAACCCCAAAGTGGCCCGCCTCCAGCCCGCCTCTGAATGTGTGTGTGTGTTTGTCGTGTCCGTCAATGAGTGTGTGTTAGCGAGGCGCTCACCTGTACCTGTCATATATCCTTCTCCTCGTCTGCTGTTTGTGCACTATATGGTCTCCCGTTTGCTGCCCCTCCATCCCTCACGCACACACTCTCACCACCCCTCGGTTGCCATGCCAACAGCCCACTTTCGAGGTGAGAGCGCTTGGAAAAGCACATCCCAGATGTCGGGGGGGGAATTTGGGCTCTGTGTGCCCCCTACTGGTGATGCCACACACCTGCAGGCTGCCGTCTGCATCTCATCAGCGCTGTTATATGCATTAATAATCATATATACATTACTCATAAATATAAAACATCTACTCCATGTGTGGGAGATGTTTATACGCCTCGGTTCAAGAGAAATCATCTGTTTCTCTCTGTCTTATTTCTCCCTGTGCTATCCTACATCCAGTTTACAAACTGAGCTTTACTCAAATACAGCGGTTTGCCATTCAGTCACATGTTATAGTGTTTTTATCATGGTAAATGAGGGTTGTTAGGTACAACACAAAGCGATAAACCTCCTTATGGGCAGAAAATAGTCAAGAATGCAGATGTGATTGTTTGCAAAGTGCATCGCTACCTATTTTATTTCTGTAATTTGATGTATTTTCGAGTGAATCAGGATATATAAGCACCAAAAAATGTAGGAAAGTAAGAAAAATAATTGTAACATTATTTTACTATATATTATATACAATAAATATTGTATTGTTTTTTATATTTTAATTATTTAATTAATTTAAATATTATTTTATATTAATATTTAATTAGTATTATTTAATAATTATTATTTAATTAAGTAATTATTTTTAAAACTTTTTATAATTTTTTTTATTTAATTTTAACAACTAAAATAATCTTATCAACTTATTGCTTTTATAAATGGAAACTTCAACATGATAAGTGTTCAATATTTTTTATGAATATTATATCAAATAAATATTTTATTTAATTCATTATTTAATTTGTATACATTTGAATTACTTCATTTTTATTTATTTCTAGATAAAAGTTTAATTAAAATATATATTTATTTATATATATTTTTTTTAAAAATTAGAAAATATTATTAATTATTATTTGAACTAAAGAACTAATGTATACATTTTAATGACTTAATATTCAATTATTTTAAAATAAAAGTGAAATATATATGCTAATTAAATATTTAATTTAACAACTAAAATAAACATCTGAATATTCCTTTGGTAAAACAGCAACAATATCAACATGTGTTCAAAATTACACTTAAATATTCTATTTTAATATACTCCGTTAGTTCATTAGATTGTAGCCATCAAAGGCTCATTAATATAAAATTTAATTAATGTGCTGTCACAGGTGTGCGCATATATGTTCTCCTATCAACTTCAAAGCGGATCTTGTACTGTTAAAAGATTAATGAAGATAATATTTATGTTGACGTGTGTGATGACAGCTAAAGTTAAACAGGTTACTGAGCCAAACTTTTGAATAACCTGCAGGCGACTCACACGTCTACAGTGAATGAATTATTCAGGCCTCAGAGAAGCGTCTACATGTCCTTTATCTGCCCTCGATCGATAGCGAAGGACAGACGGGGAGATACAGAAAGAGACCGAGAGATAGTCATTGTGTTCTTTCTCTTTTCTCTGTCCTCATTTCACCGCTGAGATCGCCGCGTTCTCATCCAGTGGTTTTACCAGGGGGCTTTGGAGACTATCCAGACTGTTTTCAACATTGAAAATAATACGAATCATCATATCAGATTGATTTCCAAAGGATCATGTGACACTGAAGACTGGAGTAATGATGCTGAAAATTCAGCTTTGATTACTGGATATAAATTACATTTTAGAATAAATTACAATTGAAAAGTTATATATTATATTATTTTACTGTATTTTTAATCAAATAAATAGCTTTGCTGGCTATTTTAGAGCTTTAACAGTTTTAAAACCTCATCTCGTAACGCTGGTCATAAAGTCAAAAGTTAGAGATTTTTTAAAATAACTCACTTAGGCCACTTTTCATGTGTATATCTATAATAAAGTGATGAATAATGACTTTTAATATTAATATTTTGTCGATGTTCATGCGTGATTCTAACCGAACTGTTATCGCTTTTAATTTACGCTGTAAATTCGAACATTTTTACACTGTAAAAAAAAATTTCATGGTTTACTATCATAGCTTCTTTCTTTTGTCAAATCAAGTTAGATCATTAATGTAGTTTAGATAACATAATATTTTGAGTTTCTGTTGATTAAACCAATCGCCTTCATTGTATCAACTCAAATTTTTAATTTCAATGAACTCAACATTTCAGGTAACTTACTTTTTTAAGTTAAACCAACAATTCTTTTTACATTGTAGTAATTTGTCTGTTTGTGATGTGTAAATATTAATGTGATGATAGTTTGATGTTTTATAGATATATCACCAATTATTGATCCTTTTCCAATATTTAAAGCACTTCTGAAAATATGGGCTTTCTGAAACTGCTGTTGAAATCTTTCTTATAAGATATGTTGAATTAAAGATGTTATTTTGTTCTTTGGGTGTACTAGAACAGGTTAACTGTTGTTTAAAAAACATTATTTTTCATATACTGTACATTATTGCGGCCCCTCTATTCCCAGTCTGTCTGAAACGCTGATTTCTATAAAGCCCCTCCTTCTGAAAAGGTCAGAGTGCTCTGATTGGCCAGCAGACCCTGTGCGTTGTGATTGGCCAAACACCTCAAGGGCATGTCACAAATGTTATGCCCCTTACCATAATCGTGAGCTTCCAAAGCAGTTGTAAACACAAACAGTTAATAATAATTTCGTCCATTTTTCCTTATCAGTTCTACAGATCTACAGTGGTGTTCATTTCTTTGACGAATAATTTTAGTCATAATTTTCATCAAAGACATTTTTCACTAACAAAAACGAGACGATAACTAAATAAAAATCAGTTTTGAATGATAAAAACTGTGACAAATCTATTGACATTTTCGTCAACGAATAAAAACGTTCAAAAATGTAAACATCTGGGAGAAAGTGAAGAGAAGACATATGGATAAAATTGATCAAATTGATAAAACAGATAAAACGACGCGAAAGAGAGCTCAGTTTAGTCTGGTTTTCTGTGCACACACAGAAAGCCACCTCTCGGACAGCGCACGAGTACTGAACTGAGCTCTCTCTCACGTCTTTAAACTGAAAAATACACAGAAAACTATGCCAAAATATCCGTTTTGGCAAGTATTCACCGTCACAGTCAGTTATGTCTTAAGTGAACGCAAACAGTTGGGAGAATATTGAATGTGTATCCATGTATTGGATGCGCGCATTCGGCCTTAAAGTGACAGTAGCCTAATAAACCTGCCACTGTCCGTCATTAATGTTCATCAAACAACAAAAGAAAAAGAGAAATTTGCTCAATATTCTTGACTATCAACTTTAATAGCTTTAATAAGGGTTAATCTAATTTATACAAATAAATATGTTTGCTTGAAAGAATGAAGAATGTTGTATGCAATTTGTTATAAAGAAAGCACCATTAATTAAAATAGTTTCTTTATAAAATGATATTTAAATTAAATTTAATATATTTAATTTTTAGATAAAGTAACAGCAGTTTAATCTGTGTCTGTAATGCATGTTCAAACCTTAATATGATTCATATTAATAAGTTAATAGATGTTAAACAGTTTGGTAATTTTAGAGAAATGCTTAATTGATGCCTGTTACATTTTAGTCGACTACAATCATATAATATTTAGACTAGACTACGACTAAAACAATTCAACAATATGACTGGCATTTTTTGTCAAAAGACTACAAAAGGAAAAGGAAATCGTTAAAAAGCATTATGTGACGGTTTATTTACTTTCAAAGATTTTACAAGAGAGTTCAAACCTTAAATAGGCTTTCATACCCTGAAATTCACTCCCTTCTTTGAGTCATTATCACTTCTCCATCTGTTTTTTCCACCGTTCACATCATTTTCATGGCAACTGAATGTGTGTGGGTTCAATAAGTTCACTAACAAGGACACTAACCCATTAACAGATTCAGCCAATCAGTGCTTCAATTCACATTTAACCAATTACTGACGCCGATCCTGAATATTCATGAGGATGTGTTTCTGACGATTTGAAAAGCCCTGTCTCTCTCCCCTCCCGAGCTAACCTCGTGTCTGTCTGTCTGTCTGTCTGTCGTGCTTTGCCTGCTCTGTGTGTTCTTGTCTCCTCTACGGCTACGTCTGTGTGTCTTCAACAACACGGCCACGATGTTTCGGTGTGGCGGCTTTTGAGCGAATTAACCAAGAACTAAAGTGACACCATTGAGAGGATGTTTTCCCGAAACAGATGTGTTGACAGACAGACGCTTCATGGTTTGTGCGTAAACCTCCCGCCCGAGTCAGATCCGTCCTCCCGGACCTCGGCAGCTCTCCTTAGACTGGTGCGGATCCAGCTGGGAATATGATTTATACATCTGAAAAATGATTCGTCTACTCACCCCCATGTTCTTTTCTGTGGGACACAGAGTTCTTTAGCAGAATGCAATGAAATGCTCCAAAAAAGAAAACACCAAATACTAGAGAATGATGATAATGCCTCAAGGTTATACAGTTCAAATCAAGAGGAAAAATGCCAACACTTTCTATAGCTCGATAGCTCAATTTTAGTTTTATTTAGCTTTTCATTTCATTTTTCAGTTTTTTTTTACTGTTTGTTTTATTTTGTGTTTTTGTAGCACTTTTGTAGATATTTGATCAATTTCTGGTCACACGATGGAGCACTGCTCCTTGTGTTCTTGTGATGCAATTTTTATTTTATTTTTATGTTGCACGTACTTATTTTCAGTGAATAGCAATTTTAATTTTATTGTTTTATTTTATTTATTTTTGTGGTCCACTTCTGGCTTCATGTGACAAGATTTCAGTGAATTGCTGTTTAAATTTCAGTATTTTATTTTATTTTATTTTTGTGCTCCACTTCTGGCTTTATGTGACAAAATTTCACTGAATAGCAGTTCAAATTTCAGTATTTCATTTCATTTTATTTCAATTTATTTTATTTTATTTTATTATTTTTCATTTTATTTTATTTTATTTTTTTCTGTGGTCCACTTCTGGTTTTATGCGACAAAATTTCACTGAATAGCAGTTCAAATTTCAGTATTTCATTTAATTTCATTTCAATTTATTTTATTTTATTATTTTTTTTATTTATTTTATTTTATTTTTTTCTGTGGTCCACTTCTGGTTTTATGCGACAAAATTTCAGTGAATAGCAGTTCAATTTCAGTATTTTATCTTATTTTATTCTCTCTTTTTTTTTTTTTTTTTGTGGTCCACTTCATGCGAAAAGATTTACAATGAATAGTGATTTAATTTTTAGTGTTACATATTATTTTATTTAATTTTTACGGTGGACGCCCAGCTGTACGCAGTTATTTAAATTTCTTTGTTTTATTTAATTTTCCAATTCTTGATTCATATTTAAAATCATTTCAGTTAATAGCGTTTAATTTTAGTGTTTTATTTTACTGTATACATTATTTTTATCGTAATTTTTTGCTGCACTTTTGGCAGCATCTGAATATTTTTTATTTTCTGTGGTGCATTTCTGCCAATTTACAGCGAATTAAGTTTCAGACTTTTCCCTCAAAAAAGAGTTCTTGCCTGATTTCTTCAGAAATCGTATGGACCGCATTTTGGTGTCTTTATCTTTTTTGGAGCTCGTCAGCTGCGGTCATCATCCACTTTCATCGTGTACACAGTTCGATTTAGTGCAATTGGAACATTTTTCGAAATATCTTCTCTTATGTCCCACAGAAGAACGAAAGTGCGACGTGCGGGCGAGTAAACGATGAAAGTCTCCATCAAAGCAAGAGAAGCGCATCACGTTTCCCTGCCAGTCTAAAGACAGCCTGATCCTCCCGGATGTCTCTCTCTCCCTCCTGCTCTCTGTGTTCGACTGTATGTGCCATTTGCTGTGTTCCTTTACACTATTTGTTTACTCCTCTCTCTTTTGTCTTTCCAGCGCTCATTTTCTCTCTTTCTCTTCAAAGCTTCACCTCTCTCCGGAAACAAACCGCTTCCTTCCTGGTCTCTTTGTCTTTCTTTTCCGTCGTTTCTTTTGTGTAGAACTAATCTCGAGCATTCCTAGCTCTGTGCGTGCTTTCGTTTAACTCTCCTTTCTCTCTGACTGACTCCAGGGTTTCTTGTCTTCTCTCGCTCTCTCTCTCCTGCAGCTGTGCTGGTTTGGTTGACGTCTCTCTCATGGTTTTGTTTGATTCTCCAGTCATGCGAATAATCTTCTGCCTTTCCATCACAGAAAAGCGTCTCTTTTCCTCTTACGCTGTCTTTTGTCTCTCTTTCTCCCTCCAGCTGTTACCGTGTCTCAGTTTCGTCTGTATCCGTGTGCTGCCTTCATCGCTTTTCTATGTTCATCCTGTAGTTGTCTCGTGTCTCTCTCTCAGTGTTTCTGTCTCTCGGTTTGTATCTGATCACTCACTTTCATTCAGATGTCAGCATTTGTCCTTTTCTCTGTCTGTCTCTCTTTTTCTCTTTGCTCTTTTGGCCCCTGCTCTGGTTTAGTTTTGTCCTGTCAACTAGTTCAGTAGTTTAGTCAAACATTAAAGCAATATTTTAGGGGTTTAGTACACGTTGTGCCCGATCGACAGCATTTGTGGCGTAATGTTACTTACCACAGAAATAATCTTTTTAACTTCAATGTCGTGACCACATATTATCTGCCTAGAAACATTTTACTGGAAAATTTAAGAGCTTTGACAAAAATATTAGCTTTCTTTCTCCTTTTTAAAGCCATTCTATTTCATTTTACTTTGTGTTATTCTTTAAGCTAAATTTATAGAATTTTTTTTACATGTGAGGCCATTATTTCTGTGGCAATACACTTTATTATATTTATTTTATTTATTTTTATTATTTTTATATATATTATATATATATATATATATATATATATATATATATAATATATATATATATATATATATATATATATATATATATATATATATTAATTTATGGACCAATGAGTGAAAAATATTTTCTGTAGCATTAAACCTATTTTATTTCATTTATTTTATTTTATTTTGTTAATTTAAAACCAAAAAAAATTTAAATGGACCGATGAGTGAAAAATATTTTCTGTATCTTTAAACCTATTTTATTTTATTTTATTTATATAACTTCAACTGAGCAGTGCGTGAAAAATATTTTCTTTGGCATTAAACCTTTATTTTCCTTTTAACTTTAACTAAACAATGAACAGCAATTATTTTTTGTGGCAGTACACTATTTACACACACATATATATATATATATATATATATATATATATATATATATATATTTTTTTTTTTTTTTTTTTTTTTTTTTTTTTTTTAAATGGAGCAATGAGTCAAAACCTTTATTATTTATTTTATTTTATTACTTTAACCGAGCAATGAGTCTCAATTATTTCCTGTTGCAATACAGATTCATTTTTATTTTATTTTATTAATTTAATTAAACGGAGTAATTTGTCAAAATTATTTTTTTTCATAATTATTGTCTGTGGGAATGAGCATTACACTACAAATGCCTGTAAATCGGCTTTACTTGTACTTAACCCATATTATTCCCATATTAAGTCAATTTTCCAGTCCAGGCCAGCCTCCCAAATCCCACTTCGGACACCAACCCCTGGAAAACGAAACGGACCCCACCGTGGTGTGATGAATTGACAGCTTTATGTGTTTGCTGAGACATTTAATAACCCTGAATATTGGCCAGTTCATGGTGTCTTTTGGCTGTGTTTTTAAAAAAAATGTTTTAATGTTTTATAACAGGAAATGTGTCCAACTATGTGCTTTTTCTTTTCTATTTCTCTGTTGTGGCTTTATTTTATTGTGCTCAAGTGATCGAAAGTAAAACTCGTTCTCATGCTTGTTATTAATTTGTCTTCTTCATATTCTTGTCCATTTCTAAAATGTGCGATGAAGCCGGTCAGAATAACACGAGTCGACGCTCATAGAGGTCAAAAGGTCATCTGGGTTTGATTCTGTGGCAAAGAGAAAGAAACGCAGGGCAAGTCACACATCACTGGTATTTTTAGTAACCTGTGTTTCTCTCTGTCTGTCTCTCACCCCGCAGTAGGAATATGGGGAATAAGCCTGCTAACAGTCCTAAGGGTCAGCCGCCAGATGCCGACGGCCATTCTTCAGTGTCTGACCTTGCCAACTCGCTCACTGGAGACATGGTGATGGTAGGACAGTGTGTTTGCATGTAGCATCCTGGTTCTGCATAAAGTCTGAATCACATTTCAGCTCGTTCAGCCCCTTTAGACAGGAAGAGGAACGTCTGAACAACATGTAAAGTAACCAGAGGTGTTTTAAAAGTGTTGCTCATGAATATTAATTTGGTGAAAACCGTAATTGATTTGCTAAAAGGCTGACGTTGGTAAATAGGTGCTTTTTAGCTTTTAAATAGCTGCTGAGCGTCTCAAATACAACTAGTAAAGTGCCCCATTAAGCTATTTTAAAGGTTCCTAATGTTGTTTTGGAGTCTCCTACATCCAATGTCAAAAAAACACTTCAATTTTCTCATCATATACATTTCACATCACCTCAAAGCACCCTATCATACAGCTGGTGCACGATCGTATTTCGATATGATCCATTTCCATTTTTCCAAATTCCGCCATGACGCGAGCGCAACTGGCTTTTAAAGGGAATAAGAAATGAGACTCTGATTGGTTTATTGCAAAATACGCCCAAAACACCACACCCCTGACGCATGGGACAACCCTTTTAGACAATGCGCCAGGAGTACAGTTTTTCCTGTGGTTAAACTAGCAAAATTGCTCAGTGCGCTTTAGACCATGTGATCGTTAAAATTGGGTCTGAAAACGGTTCGATCAACGTCTACTTAAACCCCTCCTTACTCGTCTGCTCTGATTGGTCAGCTGCAACTACAGTGTTCGAGGGCGGGGCAAAGTAGACGTTTTTCACGGACACCCAATGATGACCATCATTCATGTGTTCCAAATCTACATATGTGCATCGCTTCTGTCTTTTGGCAACAATAACTTTATTTGTTGTGCACTTTGCAGACTTTTTACATTCACAAATATTACACACTACATGAAACGTAATATCCGAGAAACAATAACGGGGCACTTTAAGGCAAGACACTACAGACAAAAACATTGTTTTTGAATGCGCTGGTCAATTTTGAGTTTTTCATTATGTGTTGTTTCAGACCAAAATACACTTTTAAGTGTTTACTCTATTTGCATCTGAAAAACACAGTTTTCTCAAAATACGTCAGAAATCTCCACTTCCGCAGTGGAGGTGACCCTATATTCACATGGGCTGTCTTTAATACAGTGGTGTGAAAAAGTGTTTGCCCCCTTCCTGATTTCTTATTTTTTTGCATGTTTGCCACAATGTTTCAGATCATCAAACAAATGTACATATATTAGTCATATATTAGACAATGAAGGTTGTTATTATTAAGGGAAAACAAAATCCAAACCTACTTGGCCATAAGTGAAAAAGTGTTTGCCCCCTAAACCCAATAACTGAGGTGTTCCACCCTTAGCAGCAACAACTGCGTTAACTTGCAATGAGTCTTTTACAGCGCTGTGGAGGAGTTTTGTCCCACACATCTTTGCAGAATTGTTATAATTCACCCACATTGGAGGGTTTTTGAACATGAACTGCCTTTTTAAGGTCATGCCACAGCATCTCAACAGGATTCAGGTCAGGACTTTGACTAGGCCACTCTAAAACCTTCATTTTGTTTTTCTTCAGCCATTCAGCGGTGGACTTGCTGGTGTGTTTTTGATTCATGTCCTGCTGCAGAACCCAAGTTCGCTTAAGCTTGAGATCACAAACATGGTTTCATGGTTTCATTTATTACAGCAAGTCTTCCAGGTCCTGAAGCAGCCAAACTGCCCCAGACCATCACACTACCGCCAACATATTTTACTTTTGGTAAGATGTAATGGGACACACACCTTCCAAAAAGTTCAGCTTTTGTCTCTTCAGTCCACAGAGTATTTTCCCAAAAGTCTTGGGGATCATCAAGATGTTTCCTGGCAAAAATGAGACGAGCTTTAATGTTCTTTTTGCTCGGCAGTGGTTTTCGTCTTTGAACTCTGCCATGTAGGCCATTTTTGCCCAGTCTTTTTCTTATGGTGGAGTCATGAACACTGACCTTAACTGAGGCAACTGAGGTCTGCAGTTCTTTGGATGTTGCTGTGGGGGCTTTTGTGACTTCTTGGATGAGTCGACTCTGTGCTCTTGGGGTAATTTTGGTCGGCCAGCCACTCCTGGTAAGGTTGAAATTTAACTTAACACGGTTAAGTTATGTTTTAACATGTGGGGCAAACACTTTTTAACACAGGGCCATGTAGGTTTGGATTTTGTTTTCCCTTAATAATAACAACCTTCATTTCAAAACTGCATTTTGTGTTTACTTGTGTTATCTTTGACTAATATATATTAATTTGTTTGATGATCTGAAACATTTAAGTGTGACAAACATGCAAAAAAATAAGAAATCAGGAAAGGGGCAAATATTTTTTCTCACCACTCTATCTTAAGACATACACGTGTGTGTTTCTTGATCAGTAATAACGTCAGGTGGTAAAAACACTCCAGATTGCTTTATAGCAGGTCTTTGGTTAGGCTGAAGTGTGTGTGCTTTTCTATTTTTTTGTCGCAGCGTTGTTCTTCATATTGGTCATTCTCTCTTTAGTTGTCTCCGGGGTCGGAAGACGACGATCACGAAGGTCCAGTGAGCGAGAAACTGGGCCGGATTCAGTTCAGCTTGGGCTACAGCTTCCAAGACACGACTTTGACGGTGAAGATACTCAAAGGTCAAGACCTGCCCGCTAAAGACTTCTCTGGGACCTCCGACCCCTTCGTCAAAATCTACCTACTGCCCGACAGAAAGCACAAACTCGAGACCAAAGTCAAGAGGAAAAATCTCAACCCTCACTGGAACGAAACCTTCCTTTTTGAAGGTCAGTTGTGGATCACCCATGTTTCCCAACATCTTCATTCAGTTTTCAGTTGGTTAAAACAATTATAAAAATCTGTCACAAAACAGAAACATGTCTAGGTCATATGTGACCCTGAACCACAAAACCAGTCATAAGTCACAGCAATAGCCAATAATGCATTGTATGGGGCAAAATGATAAATTTTTCTTTTATGCCAAAAATCACTATGACACTATCACTACGAAGATATTTTGTAAGTTTCCTACCGTAAATATATCAAAAATTAAGTTTTGTGAGTGGATATGCATTGCTACGGACTTCATTTGGACAACTTTAAAAGCGATTTCCTCAATATTTCGATTTTTTTTGCCCCTCTCGGATTCCAGATTTTTAAAATAGTTGTATCTCGGCCAAATACTATCCAATTTTTTAAAAACAAATGACTCTTATAACTGGTTTTGTGGTCCAGGGTCACAAATTTCATCCCAAAATTTGAAGAAGACATAAAAAAATATATTTTGCCTTAAACACTATCATTACTTAAATATTAATAATAATTCATTTATTATTACAAATTAATTCTCATACTTAAATTATTATCATTAATAATAATTAATTAATTATTAAATTATTGTTATAATTTAAATAAAAATAAAATAAATTGATTATATTATATTATATTATATTATATTATATTATATTATATTATATTATATTATATTATATTATATTATATTATATTCATGCAGCTCAAACGGTTGAGCAAGACAGTTGCAACACTACAATCATGATGGGTTCAATTACCAGGAAATGCATGAACTGTGTAAAGGTTTCTGACAAATGAATTGTAATTATTTGCTGTGAAACTAATGAAAAAACTGTATTCGAACAATTAGAATCTAATGAGAATCAACATGAGAATAATGAAAATGACAAAAACAGGCTGTAAAAGTAAAGGACTCATTACAGTAATGAGAGGGTTTTTGTTTGTTATTATAATTTTTACATGACAGTAATGAGAATTTGAAGGGAAATATGCCGAATCATCAGGAAAATACTGTCACAGTGCTCTGGTGAATTTAAATCTAATCCTCCTCTCTCACACATCCTCAGGGTTCCCGTATGAAAAGGTGCGGGAACGAACGCTGTATCTCCAGGTGCTGGATTACGATCGGTTCAGCCGTAATGACCCGATCGGAGAGGTCTCCATCCCTCTGAATAAAGTGGAGCTCGGACAGCTGAAGTCGTTCTGGAAAGATCTTAAACCCTGCAGTGATGGCAGCGTGAGTGGACTTTTCCATACAATGTGGACTCTTAAAGGGATAGTTCACCCAAAAATGAAAGACGTTTTAGCTGAAACCGTGGTCCTCTGTGATTCATATAATAGAACTTACACTTTGAGATTCTTTTAAGCTTGTGATCAAGACAAGTGGTCTGTTTGCGTGTGTGTTGTAGGGAAGACGTGGCGATCTGCTGTTGTCTCTGTGTTATAACCCCACTGCCAACACCATCACTGTTAACATCATAAAAGCTCGCAACCTCAAAGCCATGGACATTGGGGGCACCTCAGGTACTCGGACACGCGTATAATATCAAATAATAACAAGCTGCACGTGTCATTTGCATAACTCACAACCTCTCGTTCTCTGATTGGCTGTAGACCCCTATGTCAAAGTATGGCTAATGCACAAAGACAAGCGAGTGGAGAAGAAGAAGACAGTGACCATTAAACGCTGCCTGAACCCCGTTTTTAACGAATCCTTCCCTTTTGACGTGCCCGCACATGTTCTCCGAGAGACCACCATCATCATCACCGTCATGGATAAGGATCGACTGAGCCGCAATGATGTCATTGGAAAGGTGACAATATGTGTTTGCTATTGTTTATGTAACAGTGCTGGGTCAATTACTGACAAATTATTATCCACTACTGATTTCATATTACAAGACGTAAAGTGTAGTCTAGTAAAGTAATCTACAAGTTTTTAGGTAAAGTAATTAGGTTACTTTTAGATTACTTTTGACCTAACTCATTCATCAGAGATTTGACTAGGATAATCTTGTACCATTTTGCTATTGATTGCTAGCAGAATGATTTAGAAAGGAAATTTATATATATATATATATATATATATATCAATAATTTCTTTAAATAAATTAAATTTCAATTAACATTTTCTTAAGGATAAAGAAAAAACTATCTCAGCTAATGCTGTAAACTATATACAGGAAACCTTTTCTTGCACATCACTACATTATTAAAGGTTACAATTAACATCAGAGCCCAAACTATTAAATTCAGTTGCTATTTATTTTTTAGATATAATATTAAAAAATAAGGTACGTTTTGCTTTAACTTCTAAATCTAATTATAACATTATTTTTCTACTCCAGTTCATTTTTGAAATGCAATCATTTACTGTCATAATTTGTTTTCATTACAAATGTATTTAAATATATATTAAATAAGACATTACTAACAGGTAAAGTAAATATATTGAATATATAAAAGCTAATATTATGCATATATTTAGTGAAATGCTCCTTTAGAGTTAATTTCTCTTGTGAATAACATGTTGTGGACACTAAATGACTTTCCTGAGGTAAGTGTAATGCTGCGTGAGATATTATTCTCGTCTTTCCGCAGTTGAAACAGCAGTTGAGAGATTAGATGTAAATATATCTATGAATAGATCATCTCTTCTTCTGCGCTTCTTGCTATTTTGGCAGTTAGCAAACAGCGTTGTATTACTGTGTGCGCCCCCTTCTGAATTGGAGTGTGAGTTCCCTGTAACTGACTGTATTCGTCGTTTGACTGTATGAACCGAACCATGACGATTCGGGACGAATACATGTATTGCTACACCCCTAAAATATATATATATATATAAACTGGAAACAACATAGATGCTAAATAAGATATAATTCTTCTTAATATGTAATATACTTGGGTTAATAATAGGGTTGGGAACTGGTTCTATTTAAAGAAAAAAACACTGATTTTCATGACATTTGATTCTATTAACGATTCATCTGCAATCGTTCCCTGTAGCAGAACGAATTCGTTCAAAGTCCTTTGACCGTGTTTCATGCACCATGATTCAGCGCTCACACTGAATCAACAGCGGCACGACAAAGCACTAAAAGAATCGTTAATGGAATCATTTAGGAATTGGAATCGTTTAGTGGAATTGGAAACGAGTCGTTAAATTCCCTACCTGGAAAGAGCGTTTTGAAAAGAGCGGGAACCCCGCTGTGTCCTTCATTCTTGTTTACCATCATCTCTTTCTCGTTCTCTCTCTCAGATCTACTTGTCATGGAAGAGCGGTCCTGCCGAGGTCAAACACTGGAAGGACATGTTGAGCCGGCCACGTACGAACGTGGCGCAGTGGCACGCCCTCAAAGCCTGATTCGCCCTTTCCATCTCCCATTTTTCCCTCCGACCCCATTTGACCTTTGACCCGAAACCCCGTCCTTATGCACAAGACTAACTTGCTGCCAGACGGCACAACACGGGTACTTTTAGCCATCCACTCTTGTAACCTTTAACCTTTGAGCTTCTGAATCGCTCCTCCACTTTCGTCTCGATTTAGTCTGGTAACATGTAGTATAAAGGCCTGCATATTTACCAATCGCTAATTACACAAACGGTTCTTTGATATTTTGTGCATTAGCATCCGTTCGGGACTCTGGGATAGTCGCGAAATCCAACAAAGCCATTCACAGATGCTCTGAGAGCGCTCGTGCCGCAACTACACGTTACCAGGATGATGTTTTCTTCCTGTTTTGTTTTTTTTACCCATCATTCCCCCGTGTTTCTCCGGCTGGAGAGGTCTGACATCTTTCTGATGTGTGAACGCATCACCTCGGCCCCGTCCCTCGCCTCACTCAACCAACCCCACGTCTAGACCCGGAGGCTCATGGGAGCTCATTTGGCAGCCTTTAAATTGGCCACCGCTGAAAGGGATCAAGTCGCAGGAACTCTGGGAATTGTATTTTTCCAGGTCTCAGACGTCCCGTGCGAGACCGACGGCCCTGGAGGGCCGCTGTAATTAAAGCCATGAGGGGAAATGAGACGCCCTCTTGCCATTAACAGTCTCATTTTATCTCGTCGTTGTTTTTCTCGAAATCCCTGACCTCTCCAAGCCTTTTCCACGTCTTTCCCTCTTGAACTGATTTTCCGTGTCTTTGTTCCTTCCGTCTCTCTTTCTATCTATCCTCCCTTCTCTCTTTCTTCTTCTAAGTAACAGCTCCGATTGGTTCAGCTGAAAGCCGCAGACAAAACGCCATCTGGAGACTTACAGACAGCAAATGGACTCCACCATCCTTGTCTCTTTTGCTTTTTTTCTCTGTGGTTTCTCTTTATCGCTGGTACAATAGTAGTGAAGTCCCTCTTTTTCTCGGGATCCCTTGTTGTCCGTGTGCTGTGAGTGACGTGTCGTAGATCCAACCGAAATATCGTTAAAAACATTAACCACCAGGGCGGAGATAAGAAAACAACTTCCTCGAAGGATCGTTCCAGGTCTTCTGGGACTTTTGGAAGAAAATCCATTTGGAAGGAAAAAAAAATACACACACATAGAAAAAAAACTTGATGTCATCTTTTTTCATAAAAAGGACATTTGAAGAAACCAATCAGAATTGTTCTTCCAGATTTGCTGTGAACTATAGAAGCAAAGAGTTTATTGATTTCGCGCCGGATAGTTCTCGCCACACTTTGCTCTAGTGACGTGTTTCTTTGTGTGTGTGCACTGATAGGGGCTCTTCTTTTACAGAAACCCGATCAAAAACCTGCCTTTACCTGCGTATGTGTGCGTATGAGACTGTGTCAGAGGTAGATGGGGATGAATCTCACGGGAACATGTCCTGGTCATGTTACATCCCAAAATCAAAAGAGAAAAACTAAATTATATTTTGCCAGTGAGAACAATTACATTTTTTTTTTCCTGAAATTGTTTTCATATTAATTAAGCATTTACTCCCAAATGTTCATACACTAATACATTTAACTTTTTTAGTTATACAGTATTTTTTATTTAAATATAAATGAGTATATATATTCAAGTCTGTATAGCAAAAACTACCATGACGTTTAAATATTTTACTATTAAAATAATATTTTTATTTGGGTAATATAATATACACAGTGTGTGTGTGAGTGTGTGTATATATATTAGTGCTGTCAACTTGATTAATCGCAATTATTTGCATCTTAACAGAAGCTTGTAAATATAAATATAATGGCTGTCAATCAATTAATTGCGATTAAACGCACCCAAAAAGTTTGTGTTTACTTAATATACGTGTTTGTACTGTGTATATTCATTATTTATATATAAATAAACACTCAAACATGCATATATTTCAGAAATATTTATATGTATACATGTATAAATATATATTTATATATAATATAAAAATATTAATATTAAATATTATGCATGTGTTTATATCTATATATACATAATAAATACACACAGTACACAAACATATATTATATAAACACAAACACTTATTTTGGATCTGATTAATCACGATTAATCGTTTGAAAGAACTAAATGTGTGTGTGTATATGTATGTGTATATATATATATATATATATATATTTACAAACTTTTGTTAGATGCGATTAATTGCTAATGTGATTAATCGTGATTAATCGATTTGACAGCACTAATTAAAAATATTGTTTTAAGTGTAAAATATAATTATGGTAATTTATCATTGATGTAATTCTTGTTTCTGTTTACATTAAAGCTGTGCAGTTAATACTACTGCACACAATGCATGAATATTTAAACATTCTGTTTACATTATCATTTATTTCAGTGGTACTGAGAATGGGGGGGGGGTATTTACAGGCTTTATTTTCTTTATGCAAAAAATAATTTCCCATTTCTTTCTTTTGATTTGGGGGTGAAATACGACCCAGACATGTTCTTGACAGGTTTTGTGAAATTCTCGTGTGTGTGTATTACAGCATTAATGTGTATCTTCATTGATGTTAAAAATAATCAAAGTGTGTGAATATGCTGCTCTATTTTCTCATGGCTTCCTTCCGTCTTACGATGAGACTCTTTTTCTCCTCTGAAAAGAGTTGGAGAAATGTGAGCTGCACTTTTTAATGGTGTAACACTGAGAAATATAATAGTAATTGTTAATACAATAATAGATAGATTTTGTATTTTAAGGGAGGAGCGGTTTAAAGAGCAAACGGCACGTTCGGGGAGGCTGGGCTGGACAGATAATGTTTCTGTTTCTCTGTCGAATCATTTGTTTTCTGTATATGTGATATGTGTATGTGTGAGTTTGTCAAGATTGTGTCATTTATGCAGGCTGGATGCTTGTGGCATGACGAGGCATGTGTTAGCATGTAGTGTGGCGTTTCCATGGAGGGTGTCGTTGCCATGGGGTCACTATGGGGACGGAGTGAGTGTGCAGTTGTGTAGTGACTCTCAGCGTGACATCGAGACAGAAGCAGAGGACGGCTGTCCAATCTCTCTCTCTCTCTCTCTCTCTCTCTCCCGCTCAAGAACAACTAGTTATTCTGGGCTGAGACCTTGAACAGGACAGACTATTTTTCACCTAAAAGACTTGAGCTATAAAAAGTTTTTTTAGTAGCATAAGCATAGGCGGGAGTTTGGGGGGGTCTGGGGGGGGCAGTGCCCCCCCCAGTCAAGACCCATTAAATGCCTGTCTTGTGCTTGATATTTTTTTTTTTATTACAGAATTTTTTATTTTCTCGTTTTTTAGTCTTTTATTATTTAATTTATGTGTATAGAATGAGTAAGATTAGGCTAATTAATTTTTAATTACTGTTTATTTTTTACTTATTTTCCCGATTTGTGAATCTCAGGAAGTTGTGGTGGTAGGTGGGGTGCTCTCTCGTTTTTTTTCGACGCTTTTTTTTTTTGTTAAAATAACAATCGTTTTTTTTTTTTTAAAATTTTTTTTTTTTTTAAAAAAACACTCTAAAAAAACTGGAACTTTCTATTTCAGTTCAATAATCAATTCTTTTTTACTGCTACTACTACCACAGCAATCGAGGCCGCATCAGAGAACAACGTTCTGCATTAGGTAAGATATTGTAATGTCTGAAGTAGTTCTGTTGTTCTGAAGGTAGAGGATGATGTGTTGGAATTAAATCGGAACGAAGAGAACACACACGTAAACGTCCTCCAGAAAAACGCGATTTTTATGCGATCGTGATTTCTGCATTTGATTAAGAAAGTCCGCATATTATGCGGGGGGGCATTTTTCTTTTTTTCACATTACTTTTCCCCGCATTCATAATATTGCCGCATTTGCCCAAATTTGCTGCAAAAATTTCAGGCTCATATTCAAAAAAATGTCTATTAAAAAAAAGCCTAATAGTTAAAAAATGTGCGTTTTACTCATTTTCGCTAATGGCGCATTATTTTCGCCTATTGCCATGGCGGAAGTTAACGAAGTGACGTAATTACGCGATGACACAAGTCATCTCTAACCCGCGCGGTTGAAAACCATGATGAGCGCAAATCATTCTCATTCTCAACAAAAATAAGCTCCAAAAGATTCGCCGCAAAAAAAAACCAGTTGTGTTACATGAAAAAAGTAGATAATTACGTTAAATAAGAGTGTAATAAAGTTAAATTTAAAGAGCATATTACAGATGGGTCTGTTAGATTGTAACGAAGTGTCTTTAACAGAAGTAATTTAATTTGTATATTAGTTTTGTGTTTAATATTTTTTATTTTATTATTTTTTTATTTTTTTTATTTTTTTTTTTTTTAATTTTACAGAAGTTGTTTGTCTCTGTGTTTTTGAAAATTTGAATAATTTGATCATGAAGGTCTGAAATGTTCATAATGAGCCTGTCATTTTACAGAAAGATTTAGTAATTTTTGACTCAATTTTTAGCCTGTATTTTCTGGTTTCTGTTTCTTTTTTGAAATTTTTTTTGGGTTTATTCCCTCTCAAAAATCAAAAATTGCATTAAAATCAAAAAATTTTGATTTCGTAAAATTATTATTTTTGCAAAATTTTCGCATTCGTTAATCGCGTGCAAGGTGCCCGCAAAAATCAATAAATTCGCTTTTTTTTCAAGTTTTTTTGCAAAAACCGCGTTTTTTTGAAAATTTGCCCGCAAAGCGCACACTTTTAAGCACTTATTTTTTTTTTTTAAACCTTCGTTTTGGTTCGCACGAAAACCAAACTAAAGCTTTTTTTTTTTTGCCCGCTTTCGTTAAAAAAAATTTGTTCTATCAACTTTTCTTTAATATAATGTATTTTAAGAAATAAATTGTATTTATATAAAAAAATTGTATGAAAATTGTTGATTGGAGTCCTGGTTTATTTTTAGGGTGGTCATATATTCAAAAGAGCATAAGTAGTGCATAACCAAAATATCTGGCTGCCAAATCTCAAGAGATTAATTAAACGATTAACATTCAATTGATTTAGCACAGTTCATGCATCTGGTTAATTTGTGTGTGATTTCTGGTTAGATTAGCAGCTAATCTGTTGAATCCAATATTACTTTCAGAAATAACTAGTTTTTTGTACTGTATTTTACTAACACTGAACTGTAGTTCCATGTTACTATAAAGGTGTACTAACTATTTTTAGCTACACTACCAGTCAAAAGTTTGGACACATGTACTGTACTCGTTATACCATGTAATTCTTCATTAAAGTCAAATAAATCTATTAAAGAACAGACAAAAATATGGGAATTATGTAGTGAGCAAAATATGAACTGTCTATTACTTTATTATTATTATTATTATGCCTTATGTACATAACTTTGGATGTAAGACGTTTAAGCAGAAGCTTTCAGATTAAATTCCTTTTAACATCATGAAGAAACCTAAATTCACTTAAATGTGTCAAAAATGCTAGTTATCTTGGGGTACGTTCACACTGTCAGTCCAAATCTGATTATTTGTGTACCCTATTGGAATCTGATCTAACTGCGTATCGCAACTGTCCAATGTGCATGTCTATGCCACTCAGATGTTGTCTTTTCTTCTTCGGTCAACATGATGGACAGCAGCAGGTTTATCAGGCTGCTGTCACTTTAAGAGTTTAGGCACGGATCCAATATACTTTTACACAACATGTGTTTTCTAAGTTCACCTGAATACTTTATACATTTTGACATAATTTTGCATGTATTTGACCTTTTAAGCCCAATAAAGCCCTGGGCATACTTTTTGTTTTTTAATGCGTACTCTAGCACAGACGAACACACAGCTTTGCAAAGTATACTTCATTTGACTCATATGCGTACACAGGCGTTTCAAAACACAGTTTTGAGCAATCTCTTGCCATGAGTTACAGCCCATGTAAACATCTTTTTATTCTTTCATGCTAGAGTTGAACAAATGAGGGTACTTTCTAATCTCTTTGATTTTTAGCACATGCATGTAGCTTGCATGCGTTCCGGTCTGTTCTGTTTATACAGGTTTTCTTTGACTACCTTGTAAATCGGGGGGCATGGTTGCCACTTTGTGGATAAACTTAATTACAGCGAAAAACTGTCGCATGTGCGACCTTCTGATGACGAAATTCACGTAATTTGCACTGAACGTCATGTAAATAGTAAAGTATACTTTGGGCTTAAGCCACAATAAAGGTACTTGCGAGCTGTTTGAGAAGCGGCTTTATGTGTGCGCCCTTATATAGATCAGTTTTTCAGATATATCGTATCGATACAAATCGAAGTATCGATATTTTTGGCAACATTAATTCACACTTGCTAAATCTGATCAGATATGCACAAAAATCTTGGACTTTATACTGACACCTGTTGGTGTGGATGTAGCATTACAGATATCATTGTCCAAATATTCTATTCATAGGCATCTTTGTCACCTATTATTAATTTATTCTGCAAGCAAAATTGTTAAAGAATATTCAGACATCCTACTAAGATAAAGCTAGTAGCATTCGGCTGGACATGTGACCTCAACCTGGCGAATCTCATGTGGAACTATTTCAGATATTCCAGTATCGATACATATCAAAATAACGATATTTTTGACAACACTAATTCACACTTACTAAATTTGATTGGATATGCACAAAAATCGGATTTGGACTGACATTGTGAACGAGCCTTCGGACTTATACTGACACCTATTGGAGTGGATGGAGCATTACAGATACAATTACAGGCATCTCTGTCACCTATTATTAATTTATTCTGCAACCAAATTAGAGAATATTCAGATGACCTACTAAGATAAAGGAAGTAGTGTTCGGCGGGTCATGTGACCTCAACCTGGCGAATCTCATGTGAGGTCATGCTCTTTTCAATTCAGTTTTATTATTAGTGCTCAAGTAAAACCGGTAAACTCAAGCTGAATAAAAACTCCGTAATGATTTTCGGCAGTTCGATTCTGCCGTCTTTAATAGACTCGGCCCGTGTGCGTGTCCGTGCCGAGGTGGATCTTTGGCAGATCGGAGGCAGTGATGCAGCACGTCTTCCAGACTGTATTTAAGGGTCCACAGTACATCTGCTTTCAGCCAGGAGCCATCTCAGATCAGTGGAGCGTTTAATAGAGCGCTCTAATGCGCCCGATGTAATCAGATAATAGTACAGCTTAAATTGCGTGTGTTTGTGTTCGTTCTCCATATCTTACCCTTTAGCGTACACAAACATTGCGCTGAGTGTGCGCACATCCATGTGTTTGTTTAGGCGAAGTTCGAGTGCATTTTCAACGAGTACTGTAGCCTATGTGTGTGCACTCACCTTGTTTTTCACTTCACTAATCGAAGCGTGTGACGTACACAGCTGCTGACTGGAGAAGTGAATCATGGTTTGAGTTCCTGGACAGTTTAACTTCCGTAACAAACCCCATTCAGACGCACTCTTTTACAATCATATGTTAACTTAAACGTGACGTTTAATGTTCGGAGTCAACCGTAAGTAGTTTGACTTCCTTTTAGAGTGTAGACATGTTGTTGACATCTCGCTCAACCAATGGACTGAGATTGGACTACTTATTTTATTAACAATGGAAGATGGTTCAAACCCTAGTAACCATCCAGAACATCCTAAAAAATTAGCTATTTTTGCAGTTTTGTTTGGTGCTGCTTGCTGTGCAGAAATGACACACTTCATCGGTTGTAAAAATCATTGTTTGTTTAATAATCCCAGAATAAATGCAGTAAATCCTGTGGGACAGTTGAGCTTTATTTAGTAGTTATTCTCATGAGATTCGGTCAGCAGTCTGAAGTGTGTGTGTGTGTGTGTGTGTGTGTGTGTGGCGGTCACTGACCCCTGTGCTGACCAGCACCTTTGGTCTGCTCAGTATGTGTGTGTGTATGTGTTCACCTGTGTGTGTGTGTATTCTAGAGCAGCATGATTGTTTTGGCAGTCAGTGTCACTGTGAATTATTTTCGGCTTGGACCTTTTGGGCTGTTTTTTTGGTTGTTTTTTTTAGAAAAACTGGGGTGAAGTTGTCTCGCGCACACGCACTTACACACTCATGCTCGTTAGAAGCGTCACAAACACATTGTTTTTCAGATCATTAACCAGCAACAACAATTTCAGTTCTTCATTATACCAAATTACTGATTTTAAAATTTTTCTACATGCATGAGCACGTCACGCATCTCCCACACACACACCATGTTCGCTCCTACACATTATCAGAAGACAAATTCACACGCCGTACATCAGTCACTCCTCCATCCAATTAGCGGCTCTTCAGAGATGAGAGCGAGAAAGAAAAATTTGTTTAGTGTACGTTTGCAGCGGGTTGCATCATGCAGGTCTCGGCTGGAGACGCTTACAGTCTGAGGTGTTCGCTTGAGCAGCTGATAAACTGCACGTTTTATTGTTTAGCAGCTGCTTGTATCAGTTCTCGATTACTGGCCATGTTTTATTTAAGCGTCAACTTCATTTCAAATGAATAAAAATGAGGCTGTATGTAAGAGCTATTAAATTCATTTGGACAGCAGCATCTCTTGGGAGAATGTGAGGAGAATACTGAGATCTGTGGCTTTTGCTCGAAGACTTCAGAGCACAGTTTGAGACGTCACTGAGATACTAAAACACTAGAGCATTCTAATTTGTGATTTGCATGAGCGATTCTAAGGAAAAAAAACAGCATTGATCTCCATTCATCTCATTGTCTTGGAGAAATAAGTGAGATAATGAGGAGATCGAATCTGTAATTTCCCAAGCACAGACTTCAAAATGTAAGCTTGTGATTTCTTGTGTCTTTTTCTGTGGAGATAAATCAGCACAAATCTGCATTTAATCTCATTTCTGTCTCTGAGAAATGATTGAGGTAGTAAGGAGATATAATTGTGTTTTGCCAAGCACAGACTGTTAAATGTAAGCTTGATGAGGTGCATGTGCGATTTCTTGTCTTTTTATATAATGAGGAATATCAGCACAAATCTCCATTTAATCTCATTTCTGTCTCTGAGAAATAATTGCGATAGTAAGGAGATATAGATTGTGATTTGCCGAGTGCACACTACACAATGAGCACTAGAGGAGATGCATATGTGATTACTTGGGTCTTTTTCTAACGAGGAAAATCGGCACGAATTTCCATTTAATCTCATTTCTGTCTCTGAGAAATAATTGACATAATAAGGAGGTCTAGTTTGTGATTTGTAGAGCAATGACGTTTTGTCATTTGTTAGATCCTTTGCCATTAGTTTAGTCCTTTTTTTGGTTTATTGTGTAGTTTATTGACATTGCAATCTGGAAAAGGACTTTTGTAGAGATCTAAATGCCCTCATCTGACCTGAGAACGGGTAACTCTTCTCTCTCTGATGACAGGAGAGCTTTATTAGAGTGGATTTGGTTCTGTGGTGTGTGTGTGTGTGTGTGTGATGGTCAATCGTAGAGCGATGGTGACGTACTCCAAATTGTGTCTGTCAGTTTCTGGATGTCTGTCTCTTTATCTGTCTTGCTCACTTGAGCTCCAGCTCCAGCTCCCCGTTCACTTCTCTTCATTGGTTTGAAAAGCTGGTGTGACTCCTCCCTGTCAGGGTTTTAGTGCGACTTCTTCTGAAAGAAGTTAAAAACGACGTTACAAGTAATAATTCTTCTTCTCTTTGCGTTTCCGTTCGACTCTCTGTGCGTCTGTGTGTGTGTGCGTGCTCTGTGTTTTTCGGTTATTCTTGATGATAAGTGTTGATGATATATGGAAGAAGTCTCTTGATTTCATGTTTTGAAAAACTTTTTTGTAAATAACTGAGCAAAAATGGAAGAAAACTATTGTACATGTTTCTGTTTGTCACTTGTACTGAAAACAGATATTCCTGATGAACCGTGTGTTGACGACGAGCCCGATCGCCCTTCTCGAACGAGGGATTTTCACGTCTTTCGTATTTTTGCTGAGGCTGAGGGGGAATGAAGTAGCAAGAAAGCAACTGCCAATCATCACACTGCCAAACCCAGCCCAAAAATGTACCTACAATCTTCCTGTCGTCATTAAAAAAACAAAATGCTCCAAAGTAGCGAAATCACAGCGAATTAGAAGATATAGTGTTTAATATCACAACAAGTAGTGTTGTTTTTGACCAATAAGATTGGTCTAGCCAGTGACAATAGATAATAGAAACCAGACGACCGACAAAATGTCTTGTCACAGGTCACAAACCTCATATTAAAAGAGTGTTCTTGACTAGACACCATGTCAATTACCACAAAAAAAGATTTCATCCATCAGTTTGTAGAACCAAACAAAAATGTGTCTTGGCTGAGACAAAAAGATTTGAAATTTATGGGTTTCTATCATGGTGTATTTGCAATGGAGCCAAAATTAGTCTAAATGATCTTTTTTAACATAGAAGAGAATAGATTAATTTCTTGTCATTTTAACACTGGTGAAAATCGCCTCAGACAATCACACGCGGGGAGAAGTTTAAAAATAGCTGCATAACACATGCACGCGTACAGTCTGTGTTGAGTTTCATAATGGCTTCATGTTGTTTTAGTTTGATGCGGGTTGCATCTGTTTTCAGATATTAGTGCAGATAGCTCTAAGAACTGCATGACGACGGCCAGCTGAGACAGATATGAGTCCAGCATATGCAGAACAAGCACATGCAGCCTGTCTGTGTCCCATATGCTGCTGCTGCCTGGTGTGTTTGGCAGGGCTTAAAGATATCATCTACCCGTCTCTCTCTGCACAGAAATTTACAGCCAAAACCCTAAAAACAGAAACCCTCTGGCCAAATTTCTCTCGAATCCAAGTCCTGATGAGCTGGCTCGTACGGTACTTGTTAAGGCCAGCATCTTCGCTATTGCTATTTAAACAAACCTCTAAGCTTTTTTTTTTTTCTTCATGTTAGCACATTGTCAAAGTTTATTTACGCTATAGAGCACATGTCAAATCAACAGATGTTGACCGAAGTGCTGCACAAGTCAAACAAATAAATTGGTGATAAAGTCAGTGCCGATAGCCTCGTGGGCAGCACCGACATTATAGCGTCATTGTGCTTCGGGCGTCCCGAGTTCGAATCCTGATTCATGGACCCCCCCCGTCCACTCTATACTGTCCTATAATAATAAAGAAGGCAAAATGCCAAAAATAAATCTTAAAAAATAAAATAAATTGAAGTTTCAGATTGCATAGATCGTTTGAATCGCGCAGCAAAATGAACACAAATAATCCAAAATTAAAAGAAAATAATAAATTGGTCAGTGTCTGAAAATGTGACGTGTATGCGGTTAAACAAGCTAAAATTGCGCAAAAATGCATGCGATTGGCTTCAGTACTCATCGGATTATACGATGTTCGGCATTTGGACATAACATATATTTTTAAACTCTAAACCCTTGAGGACCATATTTCTGGACCAGAATATCATGAGAAATCGTTAAAGTTGTCAGGCCAACAGCAATTTCCCAGGCAAGTTTTACAGGAGCGAGAGAAATCGAGTTACAACACGTTCTAATAATCTACAGGCAATAAAATCTGTTTCTCTCACGCTCAGCACTTTGAGTTTAATCCGCATCGCAGCCACTTCAGTAACACAAACGCACATTTTAATTATAAAGTTTTACCACAGGTTCATTATGCTGTATATGGAGGAGTGCTGACCGATGAAAGACGACTCTAGTAATGAAACTTCAATAACACAAGACTGAGAATATTATTTGCCCGTCTGGAGGGCTTCTTGCTCGCTCTCGTTCCCCCGATACACCTCTCCGGCGAAGAGCGCTCAAAGTCTCAACACACGCTTGATGTGTACAATCTGACTCAATGTATTTATTCATGTATTTTTTTGCCAACTTTGTACAGTGTAAAAAAAAAAAAACTATAAATCTATGAAGAATAACGGTACTGTATAGATTTAGCTGCCTGTGAGCGACTCACAGAATAGTGTCGATAGAAGTTAACAACAGCATAGACGCGATCTAAAGCCAGTTAAACATGCTTTCTGTAAATGCCGAGGGATGCCACACGATTTTATATCCTCGCATTCTTTCCTCATTGTCATTTGTTTCTTTCGATGTTTTTGTAAATGACCTAGTGGCATCATACGGCATGTGTTGTTTCCTTTCTATTGGTTGTACGTTTGTTCGTTTATTGTTTGTTGATGAACACAGCGAGGTTCAGGCGCCCGGGAGAGTGCTTGGGAACGCAGAGCGGTTGGCGAAGGATTTGCATCTGTTTTCATAGAACTTGCCGTTCTTATCTAACTCCCCTGTTATTGTCTAAGTGTGCAACCTTGTGTTTTCCTTCCCCTTCATTTCCATTTTCGTTCCTGTTGTTGCTCGTCCTGAGTGTTTGTTTCGTCGTGTGCGATGAAGTGTTGTAGTTGGCCTAGTGTTTCAGACGCCTCGCTCTTCCTAAAGCTCTTCCGTTAATCTCATACTTGTCAAAAAACTTCGAACATTCCATGAGCGCTTGGACAGAAAGCCACTGTAGAGTTTTAAAAATGTACGCTCTTATAACAATAAAGGTTTCTCAGAAACAACCTTGGAACATTTCCATTCCAGAAAAGGTTCTTTACGGTGAAAAAAGGAACCAAAAATGGTTCTACTATGGAATCACTGCAAAAACCACCTTTTGGAACCTTTATTTTTAAGAGTGTATCGTACGGGTGTACAACACGCAGTCAGGGTTTATTCGTCATGTTGCATCTACACCCGTTCCTCCACTTTCCGGAGCTGGTGAATGTTTGGGAAAACGTATAGTGGGCAGTAGAGAGTTTATTGCTTTTGGGAGGCCGTGGTTTGAGCTAGAGGCATCTGAGACGTTCGTCCAGCAGCGTGACAGTAAAGCGTTCCCAATTTTGAGCCTCTCCTGTTTTTTTGGCCGAGCGGACTGTGATCTTATTGGTTGATTTTTTTGTTTTATTTTGTTTTCCTGTCCCACCCAAACCCTTCCACGTGACTGGATGTGAGGGTGGGCGGAGCTAAGGAGCACAGTTCTTACTATGTTCCATAATAAAATAGACTAAATCATTTGTACATGAGCTGGTGTTGAGTCTTTATTCACTCAAATTTTTTTTTACTTCATCACTCCTAGCTTTTTGCCAAAAATAAAATAAGTTAACTATTCGTTCATAGGTTTGGTGATAAATTATGGGTTTTCGTAATCTTAATAATGTAATTGTCTATAAATAGAAACAACAATGAATCATTTGCAAGTCAGTACGGCTGAATTTATCACCACACAAGGTAATGCATTTGAAATCATTTGTCATGCTCAAGGAATATTGAGATTGAGTGTCTTATTAATTTGAGGATGGCATATTCATTTGCCACAGTTTGATTGCACTCTGAGTGTGTCTCGTACATTTCTGTAAGTGTAGTTTTACTAAGAATGGGAATCATAAAAAAAAAGGGTTCAGATTCGATTTAACGATTCTGTAGCCCCTGGACATTCTTCAGAAATGGACTTTCTCTGATACATGTAAGTCAGAAACTTGGGTTTGGAACGACATGAGGGTGAATAAATGACAAAATGTTCATTTGGGGTGAACTACTGCTTTAATGACTTGGACAATGTTTGGAAAACAACTGCATTTACTGCCCTCAAAAGCCTTATTTTTAAAGGGGTGGTTGATTATGATTTCACTTTTTTTAACCGTAGTTAGTGTGTAATGTTGCTGTTTGAGCAGAAACAACATCTGCAGAGTTACGACACTCAAAGTTCAATGCAAAGGAGATATTTTCTTTTGAAGAAATCACTTTTTAAGGAATACAGCAAACAGCTGGTAGGAACTACAACAAGCTTCTTCCAGGGTTAGTGACATCACAAACCCCAAGAACATGCAACAAAGGGGGCGGGGCCATGTTGGTCTGCTTTAGAGAAGAGGAAGAGTTGTTGTAGTCGAGTGTTGTCGATGCCGTCATTTTACGCCGGACTGCTTCACAAACGAGGGTCAATTCAAGGAAAAAAGATGAGCATGACGACACATGCTAGTGATGAGTTGATCAACTCCACAGCAACTACATCCATTTATCCACTAACCGTTCAGAAACGTCTAAAAGTTGGAACTGAGTCTCCGGTTTGAACAATGTAAGGATGAACACCGTCGTCATTTTGTCTGCGTGAGATTCTCCAGCTTTGTTGTTGTTGAGCTGTTAAAGCTCTGCCCTCTTCTGGAGCAGCAGCTCATTTGCATTAAAGGGACACACACACACAAACGGCGTGTTTTTGCTCACACCCAAATAGGAGCAATTTTGACAAGCTGTAATAAATGATCTTGAGCTGAAACTTCACAGACACATTCTGGAGACACCTTGTGATAGGGGCATTATATGTGCGCTTTAAGACAGTTTGAGAAGAACAATGCAAAATAAATTGTAAGAAGTGCTTAGACAAATACAACATTTTACTCATTCCCTTCTAGCAACTTCGCCATGTTTGTAATCTCTCCTACACTCATCAAACAGTACACATTTTAGTCTCACTTATCTGACCCATCCATTTCAGGTCTTGGAGTTTCTACTAATGTGCTGATGAGTTGATTAGGAAGAGTTCAAAAATGTCTGCTGTTGGTGTGCCTCCAAATCCCAAGAACAATCTCAAACAGCCAACAGAAAATGACACAGCTAATGATGCTAATCCTGCGTTCACGCTTTCGTGAATTCAGAATTTTCAGTTTTTCGGAGTCAAACTATCATAATTATATTCCGACATCAGCATGAACACATCATGGGAAGGTTGCTGACAATCCATTAACTGTTATCTAAACCACAAACGATGAAACAGGGTGAAGTCTTTTGAATAAGAATCAGTTCTTGATTCGTGAGTGTGTGTGGTTGAGTGATATAAGGTGATGCACAGGTGAACAGTTGCTTGTGTAATTATCAAGCTGAGGCCTGTCAAAACAGCTTAATGATTGTCCGAGTGGGAAAAAAAAAGCAGAGGAAGAGCAGGCTGCAAGAGAAAGAAGAGGGGCAGGAGAGTCAGAGAAGGGTTTATAAATAGATACGGGAGGCTAAAGTACATCCTGGAGTGAATAAAGAATCGGCACAGACACAGTGTTCCAGGATCCTGCGGACTAGACACTGAGCTCTCAACTTCCTTTTGAATCACAGCGCACATCCAAACCCACCCGGCACGGCTGGAGCTCCATTATGACATCACAGCGGACTAATATTAGACTCACTCCATCCACACCTTTATCCCACACCTCTCTCATTCCGTCTGTCTCTCCTGATCCCGCTCTGCTGTTTCTACTGACTGTTTTCTCTGGCTACGTTCACAAATCAGTGTTGTTCGGAGTGCTAAATATGGTTTGTACAGTTTTATTATGAGAGAGAATCTCATTCTGCCGTTTTTGGGACAGTTATACCCCCATTTTTATTTGCCCATTTTACTTTACTGTATTTTTATTCTCAATAGCGATTCTGATGATTATAATAGAGATATTTTGTATCGTATACCTCAAGAGAAGGAATGTTTCTTTTCAATTTCTTTAAACTTTTTTTTATAGTGCAAAGCAAGTAAACTCGTGACTTCGTTGTTAGCGTATGATAAGAGAACTTTCTGGTGTTATGAAAGCCACCATCTTTGAACATAAATATGTTTTAGTACTTTAGTCATGTGCTTTTGTCATGTTTGTTTTCAGTGTTTTGTATTTAACTTTTTTTTATTTCAGAATTTGTCTTCATTTAGTAATTCAACTGAAACTTAACTTTATTTCAGTTACTTGCCTGGGCAAGTTTTTTGAGCTGAAGTTTTTCATTTAATATTTATACTTTTTTCTGCTATATATTTCAATTAACAATTTTCTTTTTAGTGAAGAGACCCGGGAATTGACTTTGATTACACGTCTGAGTTCAATTTACTTTACTGTACATTTGTAGCTCTATAAGCGTCCTCTTCCTCTTTAATCTTCTTCCTTTCTGTGGCTTCTGAATAAAGGCATCTTTTTGAACGCCACAGCCAATCCTCTCTTGTGTTTCTTTCTTTCTGTCTTGCTTCCTCTCTCCATCTGTCTCATATGCTGGGAAGGACACAAGCATTATTTGCTCTGACATGATATTTCCTGGAAACAAGGAGTCCAGACACACTGAAAGTACCCACAGCCCCCAGGACAGATGGAAAGAGAGAGAGATCTGACAGGGAAAGAAAGGAGGAGACAGGGTGAGAAAATAAAAGAAGCATGAGAAGTGAGTGTGAAAATGTAAAGCAATTGAGAGGAGAGTGGAGGTGCTGAAATACACTCCAGAGACGAAGAGAAAGGACTAAAGAAATGGGTGAGGGAAACAATAAAATGAGCAGTTGTTGTGTATTTTTATATGTTCAACAGTATTGTAATAGCCAAGTTTTCTTTAAGGAAATTTTGATATTCAAATATCCCAACAATGCCGTTTGTTCTCACGTGTCACATAATTAAACACCAAACATGAGTTTGAATATGAATTTGAGAGCCACAGCTGAAGGGGTGATTTATTGAGTACAACAACTTTAATTTCAGTCTGTTCATCACATAAAGTGACTGGATGACTTTTCAACAATATCTAGTGATGGGCGATTTTATATCTTGCTGTCAATAGAGACTCACTGAACCATTTCAGTCAAAAATATCTTCATTTGTGTTCTGAAGATGAACGAAGGATCTAAAATTGTATATAGTACATGCTAATAATTTCATGTCAACTGCTAAAAACATTAAAAATGTTTAAGAAAGAGCCATTGCTGGTGAAAAGCTTATGAGGGAAAGAGAGAGGCTATATCCAGGTTTCTGATGCACTCAGTATGATTGATGTACCATAACAGAGCTGCATAAACAAAGAACAAAAAAACGTACCTGAAATTAAAAGATCAGAGCACACATTTACTGCTAAAGGTACGAAAATATTACTTTTGAGCCCTGACGATAATTTGTTGCCATCAATCATTTCTTTCATCTTTAAAATTGTGTTATTTCATGCTCAAGGATCGGCTCAGAAAGAATATACAGACTTTCTTCTATGCTAATTTGAGGGTGAAATCTGTAGAATGGGTTTTAACGTGGTAAAAAAAAAAAAAAAAAACATTAAATGGACCTTAGAGTTAAATATGGCATATGTTCAACCAAAACATGAACACATAAGGGCTGATGGATGTAAAGAACAATCCCAATTCTTCGTCTTTCTGTATAACTCTTCAAGTTTAGATTCTGGGGTTGCTTTGCAAAAGATGCCGATCAGTTTTCCTTGAACAGAAGCTTCGTTTGACCTCATTTGGTGTTGCCGAAGGGATCCAGACAGAAATGTGGTGTTGGAAAGGGCATCTCTTTTCTAGACCGCCAACTGTGAGATGAGTGGTGTCGGTTTCAGCGTTTGTGAAAGACAGATCGGTTCCATTAGAGACGTAGCTTCTGGGTAAAAGTTTAGAGTCTACTGTCAGCTGTAATCACAAAACCAAACCTCTGTGGCTGGGAAATTATGAAGTTTTGATGCAGTAGCTTTGATCCAAAACCTAGTGAGCTGCCTACATGGGCAGCTTCCTTCTAAGACGGCATCCTAATGGAACGAGTGATCGATTCGGCGTGCTCTTCTTAGGCATCAACGAAAATACAGTGCTCCACATAGGAGATTTAACAACTAATTAGAGTAGCTGTTGCTAGGATAATGCTGAGTTTAAAAATACACACAAATATTGGATAAGACTATGCAGAACTCTTTTGTAATCAATACTATTCAGTATTGAATTGCAATATGATATGCATCCTTGTATCGTCTTCTCAAAGGATAGATGCATGTTGTCTTTGGCTAAAATTAGGCACCTTTGGAAAGGTCTTAAAATGATGACTCGGTAGGCAGCTCAGTGGGTTTTGGAACAGAGCGAGCCTGTTGGACCTGAGGAGCGAAAATAATCTTGCTGCTCCTGAGGTGCTGTTTTTATATTCCATCATTTTTCTTCTTAGTTGAAAATGTCAAAGACAGATCGTTGCGGTGGCAGATGTCAATCACCCCTGCCGGTCTTTACTAAAGAGATCAGCTAAGCCATGTTAAAGGTAAATGGCTTCTGGGTCATTCAATATGACTGACTGATTAGCATGAGGCTGCAAATTCAAAGCGCTGGCCTTGTCTGTTAATACAGTTGGGCAGTTGGGCATGTCCAGGAACATTTTTAAGGTTAAAGGATTAGTTCGCTTTACAATATAAATTACCCCCAAGCCATCCTAGGTGTATATGACTTTTTTTTTCTGATGAACACAAACTGAGTTATATTAATATCCTGACACATCTAAGCTTTATAATGGCAGGAGCGACGAGAATGAAAGTGCATCCATCCATCATAAACGTACTCCAAGGCCCATTAAGGCCTTCGGAAGAAAAGCGATGCATTTGTGTAAGAAATATATCCATATTTAACAAGATATGAAGTAAAATATCTAGCTTCCACCACACTGCCTTCCGTATTCAACTTACGAATAAAGTATAACGTCTCTTGCAGTTCAAACCGCTTCCGTATGCAACTTTCATAAGTTGGCAGTCTGGCGGAAGCTGGATATTATAACTTCTTAAATTTTTTTTTTATACAAGTATCATCAGGGCTGGGTAGGTTACAATTACAAAATACATGCTTTAAAAAGTAATTTGTAATGTACTTCGTTAGATTACCCATGTTTTGTAACTTAATCTAAATACTTTAGAATATTTTGGAATACTAATAAGTGTGGAACACAAAAAAAGGTAAATGCGAGTTTTTTGTCTCACAATTCTGACTTTTTTCTCAGAATTCAAAAAAGTCAAAATTCTGAGAAATAACTTGCAATATTGAGAAAAGTCAGAATCATGAGAATATTCACGATATTGAGAAAAGTCAGAAGAAGTTGATATAAATTCACAATTGCAAGAAAAAAGACAGTATTGCAAGACACCATTCTGTCTTTATAACTTGCAATTATGAGTTTAAATCGCAATTTTGAGAAAAAAAATCAGAATTGTGAGATAAAAAGTAACAATTACCCATTTTACAATTACAAAGGGACTCACAAACGACTACCACAAAAAAGTCACAGAATCACCAACTGCTGTTTACATGAATTTCACATCATAGTTTGAATTTTAATGTCATTTAAACCTTAATGTAAAGTAATCACTTTGGTAATCTAAAACACTTTTCAGATGTAACTGTAATCTGATTACCACCCATTGAAAATGTAACTGTAATGAAATACAGTTACTCAAATTTTGTATTTTAAATACGAAACTAAGTTACACATTTTTCATTACTCCCCATTCCTGCGCATGGCTTTACGTGTACACAGTGACGCCAGTACATGTAAAAAGTGAACTATACTTTGGGCTTTAGGCTGATGTTAAGTAGGCCACTGGATAGTGTTAACCACTCGCCAAACTATTTAGGCAGTATTTTAGCAATGTTGCTACTCTGGTATGGAACAGCCATGTTTTTAGCTCCTTTGCTTTGAAATGCATCACATTATGGGCCTAAAATGAGTTGGGAACACCTTTCATGTTAAATTTATATATATTAGATGTTTTTCCTGGCATTTCATGCCAACTACCCAACTCTAAGTTGCAGGAGTAGTCACATTTATCCCTGACAAATATTTGGTGGGTTAGGCTGGTTTAGTTTGTGGGTCAACTTCGAAATTCATGGCGGTTTAAAGGTGTAGATTAGGGCCAAAGCTCACTCCCGGCTGGTAAACACTTACCTTGGCGCTGTAAAAAAGCACTGTAACTTACCTGAACCGACCTCATCTCACCTGCACTGATAAAACCCAGCACTGGCCCCCAATGTAGCTCACCGTTCCATATCCTGTTGCATGCCACAAAGATTAATCCATGTGAGGAGATGACTGCAGAAAAGGGAGAGTTTTTCAGTCACGGACACATCACAGTGCCGCTTGAGCAACCCCAACGGTGCCGTTATTCGCAAGGGCAGTCATGCCTACATGCACCGCTCAATAAACGGCGGCTCCCGGGAGAGCGACGGGCCACCCTGCCGGAGCAATATTTTGCATTTGTTTGCTGGGAGATAGGAGCGACAACGCCCTCTCAGTGAAGGTGAGACAGAATTAATGTGGGAGACAGGTAGACAGCGGGGATGTAATGATGGATTTGACTTTATCCTTCCAGAGCGGAGAGTAATGTTAATGCCGTGACGTGTTATTACCGTATGGAGTCCGTGGTGATTTTGCAAATAACTTCAGCTGTGACATGGACAAGGCCACACAGACTGACACAGAGTTGTTAGGCATCGCTGGGATCTGCTAATAATACATAAGCACACTTTCAACAGAGTGAATATTTCACAAAGACATATGTGCATCATGGGACATAGGACAAGATGATGAGAAACAAAGGGCGTGAAGTGTCAAGGCTTTGTTTGAACAGTACAACAGCGCCACCCAGTGGTCGCATGCAGGATAATATCTGATGACGTTCAACATCTCAGGTAAATTCTCAAGAGGAAAGATAAAAGCAGTTATGAAATATGTTTAGAGCCTTGTTTTCAATATATTTAAATCCACAATGATGTTTCTGAGATTGATTATCATTCTTATTAATATTTTTTATAATTATTTTGTGAGCTAAGCTCATATCTAACTTCTTTTCTTGGGGATACTGTATATAACTTGTGCACGCTTTTTTAGCCATTTAAATTTGATTTATTCTGTTATATGTCTGTAATAGCTTGGTTGACGATCATTCGGAAAGTCTGGTATTCAGCCTGAGGACATCGATTCTTAGGCAAAGTAACGTGTCCCGATTGTCTCTCTTACCTTTAATCTCCACCAGCTAAAGTTATGTGAATATTATTTAAACTTCTTGTAGTTAAACAGTGCAATGTATATTGAAAAGCCATTACCTCACCTTCCCGCGTCTTGTCACACATGTTTCACGTGACAAGCTCGTCTGTTATTGCCCTGGCAACGGTTACCTGGTAACGAGCGCGAGGCACAGGTACTTCGAGGCGACAGGTAACGGACGAACCGTTTTTGTCTAAAACTTAAGTATTATTAAGTAATAATAATAATATTATCAATATAAATATTTTGTTGTTTCATGATTCAAAGACCTTAAGATAAACAGGTAAATAAAAACAGATGAAATCTTTAGCCTGACATTATAAATGTATTATCAGCAGTTTAGTGTTAATGTTAGACTTTTCTGGAAAATGTTTGTTTCTATTAAACTGCAATTCCTCCGGTATGGTATTTAAAATAAAACAACATGTCAACAGTACATTAGTCATAGTGTTTTTGTGCAGTGGTTCTGTATAGGCCTCATTCATAGCAGCGCCATCTTAGATTTTGAACGGGAATGAAAACGAAGTTGTGAGGGATACATCTCTTCAATGGGTTGTGCTTTTATTTGATGTGTTTTTGGATTGTTCTACTGCAAAAAAAAATCTCTGAAAAGAAATTTCATTAGACAAAAAACTCCAGTCAACTTAAGCTGTGGAAAAATTAGCTTTAACTTTTTATATGGCAATGAAAACACAGCAAGTCTGTACCTCACATCCTCGCTTTCAGACCTATCATGGCACTTCTCTGAATAAGGTCTATTGCGTTGGGTTATAATCACAGATTCAGATGGTTGGACCTTTGGGTGCGGTCAAGCCTTCGCATGGGACGGGCAGACCAGGGGGGCGTCCCACTAACAGTGGCCTCGACCACTACTGCACCTCCTTCAGACAGTCTTATGGTGATGACCCACATACAAACAACACAGAAACCTTCGATTCAGTCTAAATTTACCATAAACTATCCTTTGTGTTTTCATTTATATGATTATGGTCTGTTTAGAACATGCTTCTGAAGCCAGATAACATCAGGTCACATTGTTCCAATTTGAAACAAAGACTTTTTCTATGCCACATTTTGAAATATAAACAGCTATCCATCTTTTCTACCACACATTATAATGTTTTGATTCCTGAAACATTCAAAACTCTAGATCGAAGCAAGCGTAGTTCAATTAAATTTTCATTATTATTTTCCTCTCTTTTATGTCGTTTTTTGTGGAACACAAAATGAGAGTTTTTGAAAAATCTTCATGCAACTTGCAGATGCAAAGTTGAAAAATTAGGGAAAAAAAATTGAAAAGTTGAAAAATCAAACCTCGACCAAGTGAATAATTATTTAAGTGAACATAACGCACATATCGTTCAGATTACTTTTATGATATGTATAAAAAGGCTCTGTAAGATTCTTCAAAACATCTAGTTTTGTGGTCTACGGGGAAAAAAATATATCAGCATAGAGGTTTGGAACAACATGGGTGAGAAAATAAAAACAGATTTTTAATTTTTGGGTGACCTAAACTATACCTTTATTTTAAAAGAACATGTTTTAAAAAAAAAAAAAGTACTAAAAATGGAACATTGTCAAAAAGATCCCGTTTCCACACAGAAAAAAAAAAAAAAAAAAAAAAAAACAAATTTATTGTTGTCAAAAGTCCAGTGATGTCACTTGGTAATAAAAAAAACACAACTCCTATCTTATTTATTGAACACATGTTAGTGTTTTTTTGTCACACTTTTACTTAGTTACACAGAGACGATAACAGTATCGCAGTTTCAAACTTTGCAACCACAAAACAAAAGTTTTAAAAAAAGTTGTTTTCCAAATTTTTTTAAAATTGTGTTGTAATGGCCAAAAAAAAAATAAAATTTTTTTTTTTTAAATTTTTTAAATTTGAGTTTGTAATGTGTAAACCTAATTTAACCTTTGTTCCCTTTTAGGATTTTTATTTTGTATAGAATATAAGATGTGTGATGTTGAATCTGAGTCGTTATTTCTTTTATATTTTAAGGAATTATTCCAGTTCTGAATTATTCCATGGTTTGGTGGCATTCATTTTATTGCTCCACCAACTACTGCAGCTGCACTGAGCTACTCATTTTGGACCGCTATGATAATCCACAGTTTGGGTATGGCCAAGATCGTGTGTGTATGCGTGTTCAAAATTGCACATACACTCCAAAACCTTTTTGCACCTCACTAAATCATTTTAGACACATACACTTTTCACCTTTTTCTTCTCTCTTAGTCTCTCACTGTTGGACAGTTTTGAGTCTCAATCGAAGCGTCATTACCAGCGTCTGGCTCTGCCTGACGGGACGGCGTCTTTTGCCTGCTCGGGGTCCAGACGTAGAGAGAGTGGATATTTGCAGCTCCAAACTCAGCCAAGACCCGTGAGAGCCAAAGACACACACATAGAAACGTGGCACCGTGCCATGTCACTTCACCCTGGCCTCATTGTTCTTTTACTTTCTGTCTGTCTCTTAGAGACCAACATCCCATCAGACTGAATATAAAGACACTTCTATTCCTCACCGTCTCAGAGTTTTGGGTTAGTAGTGTGATTTTAAATAACAGGTTTCTTAACTTGGTTCTTTGTAGATTCTTGACGTTGCATTCTAGGCATCTCAGATCACTGTGTTTGTGTTTTAGTTGGACCCATAGAAGATAGTGGATACACTGAGGGAACCAATCTACAGCCGAACACCTTCCTCCCTCAACACATTAACATGGTGTGTGTGTGTGTCATTTCATCATTCTGTTGGCAAAGTCATTGTCAAGATGTTTTTTTAGCCGCACACATCCATGATTCTTAATGTTGTATTCATGAGAGTCACATAATCAAATCCTTTTTCCATTGTTATACTGACTCTCTGCTCCGATTGGGTGATGATGGTTGTCAGGACGACGCTCGCAGGATACAGGAAAGTGTGACAAGGACTGACTTCCTGCCCGGATCTTTCCTACAGGTGGTCTCTCATTCTTTGCTATTACTCTCTCCATCAACACCACCACATTTATATGAGTTTTACAGTGTGCTTGAGCTGGATTAGGTTTGTTTGTGTGTGTGTGTGTGTGTGTGTGTGTGTAAATTCCCTACGTTATGGGGACCAAATGTCCCCACAAGTATAGTAATACAAGTAAATTTTCATCTTGTGGGGACATTTTTTTGGTCCCCATGAGGAAACAAGCTTATAAATCATACAGAATGATCTTTTTTGAAAATCTAAAATAGCAGAACATGTTCTGTGATGGGTAGGTTTAGGGGTAGGGGTAGTGTAGGGGGACAGAATGTACAGTTTGTACAGTTGAAAAACCATTACGCCTAAGGAATGTCCCCATAAAACATGAAAACACAACATGAGTGTGTGTGTGTGTGTGTTTATCAGGGCAGTGAAGCATTACCAAAGCTTGCCCCCCGTGCACTTCGAGAAACTGGATTTACAAGAGACACCCAGCGGCCTCTGACCAGTTCAGTGAGTACATCTTTCACTCTTTAGATAAACTACACTATTAAAGGTGCAGTGTGTAAATTTTAGCAGGATCTAGTCCACCACTCTCCCTTCCCTTTCGAAGCACATAGAGAAACTACGGTAGCCAACTCTGGACAAAGATGTCATCGTGCGAGACAGTCAAGCCATGAGCATTTTGTCCATTTTGGGCTACTGTAGAAACATGGCGGCACAAAATGGCGACTTCTGTGTAAGGGGACCTGTGGTGTATATAGATAGAAATAGCTCATTGTGAAGTTATAAAAACAGTTCATTATGTAAGGTCACTGAAAAAAAAGTTATGTATATTATATTGGATTTCTGTCAGTAGATCCTCCTAAATATTTCACACTATTTCACACCTTTAAAACAACATCAATACTCTCTAAGTATTAGATTTTTTTCCGCTCACAGGCTTCTCTGCAGGACAGCTTTAGTGAGGACAGCAGACAGAAGACAAGACCTGCTGTAACTAGATGGTCCATTGGGCCGATGGTAAACAAAACTTATATATTTTGCCCTCTGGATTTGTTTGGCTATGACTGTTCAAATAGATTTACATGAACAACCAATGTACATTTTAATGAAGAGCTCTTAAAAGGAATAGTTCACCCAAGAAAACTCACCCTTGTTTTAAACCCATATTACATCTTTTGATTTTTTCCTCCTCCGCAGCCTTCAAATCTTAACCATAAATGAGTTCTTTCAAATATACCACATCATCAAACAACTTGTATTATGCAGAGCTCTGACAGTCATGGGAAACCTGGAATTGGGATCATGGAAAGTTTTTTTTAAAATAAGCAATAAACATTTCTAGTTCATTTTGAATGACTGGAAACGTCAAGGTGAAATCTTGAAAATTCATTGGTTAAAGACTGCTAAGCAGTGTTGGGGTAAAGCGTTACAAGTAACTTGAGTTATGTAATCAGATTACTTTTTCCAAGTAACTAGTAAAGTAACACATTTCTTTTCAATTTACAACAAAATATCGGAGTTACTTTTCCAAATAAGTCACGCGAGTTTTCCCATTTATTGACTGACAGCTCTCCTCTCGCCATGTTGCGTGTACTGTGAACATGATGGTTATTCTAGACTAAATGTGAGTATACATTTAAGGCCCGTTCACTCCAAGAATGATAGCTATAAAGGAAACTATAACTATATTTGAGTCCACACCAATGAACAATAACAGTTTGTTTTAAGCTCACACGCTGCGGTTTCAAAGTGTGTACAACATGTTTTTGCTGTCCTTGATGCATTTACACAGTTTAACCAGCAGATGTCCTCAGCATGTTATGTTTCCAGTGAATAGCTAGCGCAATCGATCTAATCTAACAATGAATGTTGCTGACGAAGTCAATATAATGGAATAAAAACAACGCCTTGCCTTTTTCACCACAACTTCTAAGGAAACAAGACAATGTTGTCAAAGCTAGCGCTGGACACCTGAGGCAATTTTGTTACACCTTTGCTAGCCTGGCAAAAGGATCTCATCATTAATACTCCTCACCATTTATCCAGAGAGTATAACTGTTTTCCATATATCCGTTTTCTTTAAAGTACTCTTGAAGAGGATACTTGTCAAACAGTGGTACTTTTTCTGGACCTCGGCGATTAACTTCTCCGCAATGTCGTCTTTTTTAATGCGCGAGCCCTTAAATTAGAGCAGATTCTGATTGGCTGTCAGCGTTTTATCGTTCAACAGCTGAAAAAAGTGATCCCAACGATAATGTTTCTCTATATCTTCATCATTATAGCTGTGGTGTGGACTATGCTATTCATTTACATTTAGAACGATTTTTAGAACTTTATCCTTATCGTTATCATTATCGTTCTTGGTGTGAACGGGCCTCATTTACTTCTTCTGCATCCTATTCTTCTGTATTCCAGAATGGCAGCCGCTTGAAATGAAAGGCTTGTTTGTTTGAGCTGCGCCATCTACTGGCGTGAATGTGCATTCCCTTCAGCCCGAGGCTTATTCATTTCACTTTTGGTGTGAAACTTTTTTGTTTGTATAAAAACAGCCCAGATGAGAAAAAGTAACACGTAACACATTCCATTCCATAAAAAGTAATTAAGTAATCCAATTATTTACTTTTTTAAGGAGTAACGCAATATTGTAAACATTACTCACTAAGAGAAATAAGTTTCCTCAACACTGATGCCGTTTGTCCTTTTGTGATCTCGATCAGGAGGTGAACATTCTGCGTAACATATGAAGAAAGAAAGTCACATAGGTTTGGAATGACATGAGGGTGATGTAATTCTGTAAATGATGTTACTGTTCCTTTATATTACGCTGTCAAAAAAAGATTGAGCAAAATGTGTTCTCCCAAAGAAAAGCTATTTGGAAGAGAGTTCCGTGCCAGTCGCAAAAGCACTCGAAGATAACACGTCTAACCTCAACAACAATAGTCATCCACTCGAAAGATGATTGGGATTCTGATATATTTTGGTGTGCTCCTGCTGCTTTAAGAGGGATTTCTAGAATGGTTTTGTGTACTGTCTGTTCTGTATTCTACAGGGCTCATCAGGATTCGTCCTGAACGCCCCCAACATCACAAGCCTCTCACATACACCAGCCGACCCGGAACACTTCCTCACACACTACCAAAGCAAGTGAGTCATGTCTGTCTCTGTGTTTGCTCCTGGTACTTGACTGGCAAAACTGATTGCTCATTTATTTAAACTGACTGTCGGTGCCCTGTAGACATGGGCAACTACTGCATGACATGGCGAAGTGTTCTTTCAAACCAGATTGGTTGCTGGGGGAATGAATGTGTTCTGAGGGGGACGAGTGTGTCCTGGTTGGTTTAAATAAGGTTTTCACCCTCAAAATTGTTGCAGCTTTTTTGACAAATCATCAGTGGAGCAGCAGAGATCAGAATGGGTGAGAGGAGGCATACAGAGACGCAGAGAGAGCGGGTACAGTGGACGAGACATGGATAGGTACACACAAACACGTGTTCATCTCTCATTCATGTACATCTTAACACTTGTTAATTATAGCCTGTTTGTTTTTCCCTTTCACGCAGGTTTAATCTTAGTGGATATAATGTCCTGGCTTCACAATAAATCTGGTTTCAAATTAAGCCTGATCATTTCCACTTGACAATATGGTATTGCTTATATTTAGAGGTGTTTGCTAGGTATCACTAAAACTATTGATCATACTTGGGGTTAGTGATTGGAGCTAACCCTTAAACCTAGTGACTAAACACTGGGAATGGCACTTCCGGTTTGGGGAACTTCCATTCAGTAAGACTGAAACAAATCCCTTTAAATCATAATTGCTTATCTGTTATTTTGATTGAAAGAGCTGCGTTTTATTTTCAGACATCATGAGATAACGTAACACTCGGTGTTTTAACAAGGCATGTTATAACAAGAATATCTCTCTTTTCAGTTTTCTTTTTGCCCCTTTGCATTTCACTGTAACAGCATGAAAAAAGGATGACATAAACTGCACATTTGTGGTCTGTTTCCCTGATTTAATTTACAAGATATCCCATTAATAATTTACTGGAATGAAAGAATCTCACCTCACATCTCTTTCCGGGTTTGTTTTCACAGGTAAATACAATGTATTATCTGTCAAAATTTATTGAATTTAAGTAGCGTGATACACCTGCGCGATAAGTCAATTCGTGAAATTTCCTCATTGCTAAATATTCCACGGTCAACTGTTAGGGGTATGATAACAAAGTGGGGGCAATTGAGAACAACAGCAACTAAGCCGCGAAGTGGTAGTCCACGTAAAAATCACAGAGCGGGATCAGCGAATGCTGAGGCGCACAGTGTGCAGAAGTCCCCAACTTTCTGCAGAGTCCAAACTTTGTGTGGCCTTCAGATGAGCTTAAGAATAGAGAGCTTCATGGAATGGGTTTCCATGGCCGAGCAGCTGCATCCAAGCCTTGGTGCAAAGCAAAGCGCCAGATGCAGTGGTGTAAAGCACACCATCACTGGACTCTAGGGTAGTGAGTCAAACTTCTCTGTCTGGCAATCTAATGGACGAGTCTGGGTTTGGTGGTTGCCAGGAGAGCAGTACTTGCCTGACTGCATTGTGCCAAGTGTAAAGTTTGGTGGAGGATTATGGTGTGGGGTTGTTTTTCAGGGGTTGGGCTTGGCCCCTTAGTTCCAGTGAATGGAAGTCTTACTGATTCAGCATACCAAGGCATTTTGGACAATTTCATGCTTCCAACTTTGTGGGAACAGTTTGGGGATGGCCCCTTCCTGTTCTAACATGACTGCTCACCATTGCACAAAACAAGGTCCATAAAGACAGGAAGAGCGAGTTTGGCAAGTTTGGTGTCAAGTCAATTCACCTTGACTTGAGTTTGGTGTGGAGGAACTTCACTGGGCTGCACAGAGTCCTGGCCTCAACCCTTTGGGATGAATTAGAGTGGAGACTGTGAGCCAGGCTTTCTCTTCCAACATCACAAATGACCTCACAAATACACTTCTAGGAGAATGGTCAAAAATTCCCATAAACACACTCCTAAACCTTGTGGAAAGCCTTCCCAGAAGAGTTGAAGCCATTTTAGCTGCAAAGGGTGGGCCAACTCCATATTAAACCCTACGGATTAAGAATGGGATGTCATTAAAGTTCAACTTATACAGTGTATGCTACATATATATATTAGGGGGTGTGACGAGATCTCGAGATCGCGCTCGTTTTTTTCTGGCGCGCCGGTGCCGCGGCGAGATGAAAACATCTCAACTTTTCAGAATGCCGCAAGCGCACCGCAGGTCATGTGACAAGAACCAACCGATCATCTTCGACCTTTCCGTAACAAAACATGGAAATCTCAGCCGAACAGCTGATCATAGTTGTACACGGGGGTTGTTATATCTCATCTCCATAAATATATCTAGTAGTAAAGCTAAAGCAAGGGCTAAAAATCAATTTATCCCTTGCTGAAACTTCCTCATGGTCGTGCACAGTTCATGGTTGCATAGCAATGACAGACGCCACAGAAGCGCGAGCTCCCGAACGCTTGCAAAAGTAGGAGGAAGCGACGCGGCCACGCTTTACAGCCTTTTTAGGCGCAATATGTGAACGGCCTCTCAAGAGGCAGAAAGCATCGCTATCACTGCTGACGGCTGGACTTCTCGGTGTACGCAGAGCTATATAACAGTTCCAGCCACACAATCAATAGTGACTGGGAAATGGTCAACTTTGTACTGCAGTTAAAGTGACACTTAAAGTGTTATTTGAATTTTTTTATTTATATGTTTATTTTATTTATACTGTTTAATTTATGTTCAATCTGTAGAAAGAAGTTCTGTGAAATTGTACAGGGCAGAAAACAATTGGTTGATTTTGTGGCAAAACATTTAGCAGTGTTTGCATGTTGTTTTATTGCAAATAATTCATTAAAACAGAAGTAAAATGACATGCATTACAAGTTGATTTCAAAATGCACCAACATTTTGGCATTTTATGATTTTCAGTTGAATAAAAGACTATTTTCCCTTCATACGTTTCAAAATTGAGGATTTCTTAAAAATACTATCAAAATCTCGTCTCGTGAACCCGATCTCGTATATCGTATCGTATATATCGTCACACCCCTAATATATATATATATATATATATTTTTTACTACAGTGATATTTAACCTGTTCGTTATTGCTGTGGAAAGAATTGTGCTTTTGGGGTGATTCATGGTATGTTGAATGTTGTTGATGCTTTTACACTTTTACATGTAAATGTTTTTAATGTTCGATGGTTGAAGGATGAGTAGAATTAATCGTCTCATTGTACTCAGTATAAAAAAACATAAGTTCACAGAGCAACCCTATCACTGTTTGCAGCTTAACGGAAGTTACACCTATAATTCGCAGAAGCATCAAGAGGCATAGGAATAAGGTGGATAAGCAACCACTTAGAACACTAGCAACCGCATAGCAACATGCTAAAAAAACATTCTTAACCCTTAACAACTGCACAGCAACACACTGGCAAACAGCTGATGACGACCTCTGCTCAAAATGTTAACATTTTAATTGGAGACACACTGTTGTAGAATGCATTGAGCTGCGAACAATTAACATCAGCAATCATTTTGACAGCAAATTCATTCAAAATTATTTCTGTAAGACTGAATGCAAGACCAGGAATGTTTATGTCATGTACATAAACCTGGTCAGCAGATTGAGATAGAAACACCCGATACACACATGTATGCACGACTTATGTACACAAGCCCCAAGCCATGCTGAGAAAGGAGTGGCACCAACTGAAAGCTCAGTTGGCTGGCATATGGGCACAGTTATGGTGCCCGCTTAGGTTGGAGCTACACTCTCTCATCTCAGGGCCAATGTTCACTCTCCCACGCAGGGAGATCGTTCATTATCCTTATAATCCTTATAAGAAAGGAAGAACCTTGTGCTTAATGTAAACATTGAAAAGTGACTAAAGTGATTGTCTATAAGTGGTTTGACAGTTGCCGAGGTGTTGCAGTAAATTGAGCAATTTGAGCAGTCAAGTGTAGCTATTGTTATTATTGTTCATACTTCAGTTTAGTGACTTATAAATATTAGTATTAAACTGTATTCGACATTTGCTCCACCATTTACACTATAGGGACACCTCAAATTTGCATTACAGAAAATAAAACGGTTGGAAAAAAGACCAAAATATCATAGACTTCAAGGTGGGAAATTAAGCAACCTCAGCAATGCGATAACAACCACATAGCAACACCCTAGCAACCACCCAGAACACTCTAACAAGCGAACACGTTTTCTTATGTAAATCTGAAAATCTAGTTCTCACGTCGCAGTTTTCTAGTCTTGCAAAAACACTTTGCAGTGTAAAACCGACCAACTGGCATATAGAACCTGCAAACATGCCCTACTTAGGAGCAAAATCATACGCGCTGGACCATGATGGCCCCTCCTCTCTTGTGCTGACACGCTGTCACAATGGCTCGGATTACATTTCAGACACCAGATGACTTCTGCTGAGATCTGGCAGTGACAGAGATATTACTGTGAGTGCCTGTAACAAGGGTATGAAGTTTCGAGCGCCGCAGAGGCTGTCCGGTGCTCATTCACGGCTTGCTATGCGGCTGACCTTGAGAGAATGGCGTTAACGTAAACTAGCAGTAAGCCGCTAAATGATTAAGCACAGAGACTATGTTCTCCTCCTCAGGCCTGGACTGTGTCAGAGCGCTCAGCCGCACCACAGATACTCGATACTTGGCGCCTGAGAATCCAGGGCTTAGAGCTATGCCAAAATCTCTGAGCCAGACTTACAGTATGCCTTTAAAGATGTCATATAATAAGAAATCAAATCTTTTGAGATTATTAGACATGTTCTGTGCGATTCTTCATCGTCTCTTTTTTCATTTTTTCGTTTTCAGGTTGTTGTTGTGGTTTTGTTTTGTTTTCGTCTGCCAAGCAAATTTGAGGCGTCATTATCAGAATCAAGGAGAGGAACTATCCGTTTTATAAAATCTAATTAGATCCGTGTTGTACCGAATTCCTAAATTATTGCTATTGGTATGTTTAGGATTAGAATTAGGCAGTAAAATTGTGACTTCAGCGAGGGGGGTAATAATTTGGCAGGGAGTCGGCACGACACCTGGACCAAATGCTGTATCAAATGCCAAAAGGACCAAAAAAATAATGATCCGAACTGTTTTCTCCATACTGAAATTTCAGATGGCCGTACAGTGATTCATCTTGAATCATGAATCATTAAAATATTGGTGTCTGGCATGCCGTGAGCCTGAGGACTGTAGTGTACAGTGTGAGTTTTGTAAAAGCTAAGCGAACACGTGTGATATGAATACATAGTGCTCATAAATGGTATTCTCAATTGTTTTAAGTAGAGGGTTGTACACAGGAACGGTATTCCTTAAATCACAACTTAACCAGCGCATAATCATCTTGTTTTATACCACAAATGGTAAGTTTTAATGAAAGGCAGAGCCTGTTTCCCTTAAAATACCAAAATTGCAATTCTTCAGCAACCATCAAACCACTTTTTGATCAACTGTTCGATGTCTTTCACAGCTGAGAGAGATCACAGATCTACCTGCCAGAGTCAACACACCCCATCCCCTCATACGCAAAAGGCTCAGATGTCTTTGAAACAGCCAAGTTTCACTTCGCAAAGACTTTGATTCATTTCCATCTGCCAGCATTGAGTCTCAAAGTATCCGAGATCTCACTAAAATACTGTATGTATTTGTGTGTTTACAGATATGAATAAAAAAGTTTCAAAAGACACCTGAGCCGTGTACATTTGCGTAGATGTGATGGATTGTGTTGATTCTGGAGTGGAGATCTGGGCGGAGACACCACTTCCTGTCACAGGTTGTGCCAAAACACTTGTTTCAGATTCTTCGCAGCAATAATGACAGACTCATAGCGTTACATAAATGTTTTAACAGATGGGATTCGACACTCTCAGGGAGAGATGGGAAGTGACAGGAGATGGAGAGAAAGTTTAAACAGCTCAATGATTGATGACTGAAGAAAAGGGGAAGGAGGAGGAAAGGGCAATGAAAACACTTCTTGACTAGAATAAGAGAATTGGCAGATGTGAATGGAATAGAAAAGTAGGTACATATAAGACTGATATTGGAGGGAAAGAATGAACAAATGAGTAACATGCAAATTGGAGGGCTGAGATTTCCACAGTTGACCTCTATAATTCCATATATTTATTCCTTCATTGTTTCACTTCTGAGTTTTGGAACAAAGAGTTTTGAGAAAGCGAGCAGTTTTTTTATGGAAGTTTGCGACTTTTTATCTCACAATTTTTATATTTTATTGCAATTGCGGGTTTGCATCTCACAAATCTGGCTTTTTTTCTCAGCCTGCATTTGCGAGTCATAAAGTCAGAATTGCGAGATATAAAGTTGCAATTCTGACTTTTTCTCGCAATCGCGAATTTTCATCACGCAATTCTGACTTTATATCTCACAGTTCTGACTTTTTTTCTCAGAATTGTGTAGTTTATATCTCACAATTTTGACTTCAAATCATGCAATTCTGAGAAAAAAATTGTGAGCTAAAATGTCGCAATTGTCCTTTACTTTCTTTATTCCGTGGCGGAAACAACCCTCCATAGTTTTGTGTGATGAACAGACACAAGTTATTCATTAAAAATGTTCTCCAAGATTGCCCATCATAATCAATAAAACGGTCTAGACCTTCTTTCAGTGAAGACAGTCTTTGATCTGCTTTGCTTTGCATTGTGTCACATGGCTCGCTCGCAGTGTTAATTTGGTGTTAAACACTATTTTCATTTTTATACCATCACCCAACCCACAAACCTGCTGGATCTGTTACAGTCTTTGTTCTGGGACCTCATCATTTACACATTAAGCACTGCTCTCTCTCTGTCTTTCTCCCAAAACATCAGTGACTAACGATCCAGGCCTTTTATGGAGCACACCCCCACTACTATTCTCTCCCTGATGTTTCTCTTCTGTCCGCACACCTCCTCTCTAACTTTCGCACATTGAGTCCTTCAAGCGAAAGACAAGAGAGAACGTTTACTTCTATTAGTGCTAGCTTGGCTAGCTCTTCCCATCTGTCTCAGATCATGTCAGCTTCGATTCTTAGTAGAAACTCACTAAATTCAGAAACTTAATTTGCTTTCTAGAAATTTTAGTGTGTGATTTTTCCTGCATGGTCAGGGCTGGTACTTGGAAATATTATTTGTGATGATTTTTTTTTTTTTTTTTGACGTATTTCTCCAAATCAGTTTCAATGAATCGATTCAAAGGTCTGATTTAAAAAATGTTGCATTATCACGCAATTTTTTTTGTAAAAATATACGCAATTAAATATTGTTATTAAATCAATTTCATTTTGTAAAAACCCTGCCTTTGTTTAATTTTAACTAGATTTTTACTTTTGTTTTAGATTGAACATTTTTGATTTATTTGGGAAAATGAAATTGTCAAATATATATATATCTCATAATTTGTCAGCAGGAATATTAGGCTGCTGTCACTTTAAGAGCTGACGGACGGATCCATTATACTGTTACACATGCGTTTTCTTTTTCAACTGTTTACGTTCACTTTAAACATAACTGACTGTTTGTCAATACTCGCCGAGAGCAGCATTTTGACATTACTTTTTCGTATCTGACTGTTTAATCGCAATAAACAGCGAAAAAGATCTCAGTTTAGGACTGAGAGGTGGATTTATGTGCTCACACTTTTGTGTGGCAATGAGTAAAATCATGCGCAATCCTATGCCGAAACGAGAAAATGAGTATTGGAAGCATTTCAGTATCAATATGTGTAGAAGAAACAATATTTGTGACAACAGTACATTGCACTTAGTTCATTATTTCAGATGCCTTTTTAAAAGACTACAGTTGAAAAATATATACATTATATATCAAATTCAACCCACCATAGTGACTGCGTTACACGCCACTGCTAAGAAAAATATAGCTATACTGCTCAGTCCTGACATCAGAATACGACTAGACATGAATCATTGAAACATGTTTGGCAAACTCATTGGTTATTTAATAAGAGAATATTTGGTTTCACCAACACACATCGCTGCAATTGCAGCATCAAGTTTCTTATAAACAGTACACTCGTGTCAGGGTAGAGTTCCAGACACACTTACACACACTCACCAACAAAAATATCTGAGTCCTGCTCTTAATTAGAAATACACAGCACACAGTAATGTAGTTTTGACGCAAGTTGTGCAGTTTCACAGGTCTTCACAGTTGATTTTTGTTTACAAATCACAACCCTGTAATAATTGAAGAGAGTCCTGTGTTTGAGGATTGCAGCAATGGTCTGGCCAACAATAATGCCTTCTAATAATAGCAACACTCACTTATACTTGTGTGGAAAAAACTGTTGCGTCTTAGCAAAAGTTAATTCATGGGGATTTGAAGTGAGGCTATTTTATAACAAGCTATATTTGAGAAATTGTGTTACTGATACACTGCCAAATTGAGAGGCAACATTTTCATGTTTCAAGTGCATTAAAGGGCGTGTTCACCCCAAAATAAAAATGCCATCAGTTACTCAGCCTCAAGACGTCATTCATGAACATTTCATTTGAAAAATGTCTGTTTTTGTCTAAACTGAATGAAAATTAGTTTTGGACCCCATTGACTTTCATTGTATGGACAGAAACGGTTTGTTTTTCACAGAAGAAAGAAAGTCATACAGGTTTTGAATGACAGGGTGAGTAAATGATGGAAGAATTTTCATTTTTGGATGAACTACTCTTTTAAAACTCAACCTTTCCTTCTACTTTCCAACCGATTAGACATCAATTTAATGTTAGCAGATTCTTTTTATTAGAGCAACTTGCAGTCGCTTTCTTTACCCCCAAAAGCATTCTGGGGTTACTTAGGTGCTACTATCAGGGCCCCAATAACTTCTCCAGTTCATCCTTGGGATTGAACCTGCAACCCTTGCAGTAATACTTCAGATTAGTAAAGCAGAAGTGTGTCGCATCTGCACCTCAGAATTGCAAAAACAATGACGGCAGGATGCTGCAACAAACTGCATTTCTGTTTGCAGAAAATACACACTTCAGACTACCATGACCCATAGGAGAGGTGCAAGTATCAAGGTTCTTCTTGCTCCTCCTCTTCATATTCATAATCCATTTCACCTCTCTCATACTCCAACTCCGCCCCCTCGTAGCCTTCATACCCCTCCCCCTCGCAAATTAGCTCCTCCCTTTCATACTCCAAACCGCCATCGTCATACCCCAGCTCTGCCTCACGAAACGCCACACTTTGTCTCTCAGACTCCTCCCCTTTGTCATCATTTTGCGGTCCATCCTCATCCCCCGTTGATGGACCCGAACCATTTGTTTCTTTCTCCTTTGCAGCTGCCAAGTTGAGGGCGGAGCTCATTCGGAGTTTCTTGAGTATTCCGTGGATGACTGGATTAGCCGCCGCTTCCGCGGCGGCGGCCGCCTCCTCTGCTTCCTTTTCTGCGCGTTCTTTTGCCTCTTTCCTTCTCTCTCTAGCCTGCAAGACCTCCTCCGCCCCTTCCCCGACGAGAAGCACCTCCTGCCCTACACGTGGTGGCTCCTTCACAGGGTTGTGGTCGTAGGAGAAGAGTCGCAGCGCAGGAAGATGATGCAAGTTTGGGAACTCTGATATTCGATTGCGGTCCATGTCCAGAATCTCCAGCTGCTCCATCTTGAGGAGCACGCGCGGAAACTCCTGAAAGCGGTTTCCGTACAGCCAGAGTCCTCTCAGGGCCTCCATGCGCCATAGGTCCGAGGGAAGGGTGCGCAAGCGGTTGTCCCCAATCTGCAGGGAGCGTAGATTGGGAAGGTCGTACAACTGCTTGGGGAATCGCTGGAAGTAGTTGCTCTCTACCCAGAGGCAACGCAAGCTCTGCAAGTTCCTCACTTCTGGCGGGAGGCTCATGAGCCGGTTGCTCCCCAGGTAAAGACACGTGAGATTGGTCAGCTTGCACACAGAGAAGGGAACGTCTTCGAGCTTATTGAAGTCAAGTGCCAGGGTACGCAAACCCTGCAGCCGCGTGATGCCCTTAGGGACGTTGCGGAGACGGTTCCCACAGACGTAGAGCTTCTCCAGGTACTCCAGATCCAGGACTTGACGAGGAAGGCGACGGAACTTGTAGTAGCTCAAGTCCAAGACGGGATCTCCGCTCGCCAAGAGCTCGTCGACTCCGAGAGGCAGCTCCTCGTCCTCCACGACCTCCTCTTCCTCCTCCTCCTCCTCCTCCTCCTCTCCTTCATCTCCTTTCTCTTTATCCTTCTTCTCCTTTTCCTCCCCTCCTTCGTCCTCGGCCTCTTTTCGGGACGAGTTGCCCATACCCTCAGCCGGCTGGCCCGGCGTTTGTCCGTGTGTGTTGTGAGAGTGTGTTTCAGGACGGGGTAAGAGGGTGAGGCGGTCTGTGGGGCTGGCCCCCCCTCCCCGTGTCAGTTTCACTCAGTAGGATTGACCCGGCAGTGACAGAGGCAGCACAGCGACACATGGTGCTCTGACTACAGGCGGCTTCCCCTCAGTCCCAGTACAAAGAGGTCCAACGTCAGCAAACACGGCAGTGATACCAGCAAGGAGCCATTCTGTGCGTTTGTGTGAATCAAATTCCTCAGAATGTCTTATATGCTACAAAACAGATTGTGATAATAATAGTAATAATAATAGTAGTAATAATAATAGTAGTAATAATAGCAGTAATAGTAGTTGTAAAAATAAGTATAATTGTAGCAGGAATAAAGCTTAATTTTGTCTTAATGTGTCAATAGCTGCCAACATTTGTAAACTAATAGTTAATCGTTAATTTACTCATTTATTTTTAACTATATTGTTTGTTAAAGGCATTAAATGACTCACATTACAGTCACAAACTTTCAGTTTCAGTCTGTCAGTTCTGATTGTGTCAACGCTGGTGCTGAGCGTCTCTCTGCCGACACACACAGCTCTTGTCCCGGCCGCCCGGTCTGCGGATCCCGGTCTCGTACACTCGCTCGCTGTGACCTGGCCGGCGGCAATGTGAGCCGAACCGATGATGCCGAACTGTAACTCCGGTTTGCGTGGTCCTAAATCAGACAAAAAAAATCCTCTGGAGGTGTCAGTGTAAAGTTTCTAGAAGCGATTTCTGTGTTTCTCTCCAACGTTGTGCGATCAAAGCAGTCTCGCGCGTCTCCCTCTCTCTGTGCGTGGAGTTTGCGTAAAGCGTTGTCATGAACCGTCTCTCTCTCTCTCTCTCTCTCTCTCTCTCTCTCTCTCTCTCTCTCTCTCTCTCCTCTCTCTCTCTCTCTCTCTCTCTCTCTCTCTCTCTCTCTCTCTCTCTCTCTCTCTCTCTCTCTCTCTCTCTCTCTCTCTCTCTCTCTCTCTCTCTCTCTCTCTCTCTCTCTCTCTCTCTCTCTCTCTCTCCTAGCAACCAAAACAGGGACATGCGACTTACACACGATTGTCACGTGGTCCTGGGGGAGAGAGAGGCGGTCAAATTCCTCTATTCCAAGTTCACGTTACGCAATAGAGAAATGTATTGTGTATATAATGTATTTATTAAACATATTTTTTTTTAATTATGTGGAATATTTATAAAATATATTTATTAAATATTAAACATTCGTACATTTATTATAAATTCTATTTTTAGAAATTAAAATTATTAAGGGTTTTAAACGAAACTAAATGAGTCGATTGATATTTAATATTAGTATTAAAATGCATATTTATAAATATGTCACATATTGACATGTAAGCATAATGAAATCTGAAATTCCATATATTAAGGAAATATATTTGCATGAATAGAAGTAAATCAAAGCCTTCATGGAGAGAAAGGAAAACTAGTGGGAGCAAATCAACCAAAATTAATTTATGTGCGTCCTGAGCAGCATAGAATTGTATTTCTGCGCAAAAAGGAAAAAAGAAGTGTATTTTAAAGGTGGCACAGTGAGGACAGACAGATGACGGCTGAACAAACTGCTAATTTTAGTGAGATGATTCACTCTCAGCACTTCTGCTCTGAAAAACTATAGGATATTTGAATGAAGTCCCCTGAGAAAATGTTATATAGGCTACTATATTATGAACTATTGATCTGTAAAGCATTATATAATGTTCCTATTGGATTATTGATGAAGTTATTGTGAAGTCTCACCAAAATTTCTATTAGCACAGAGTACTTTTATAGAGTCTTCAAATTATGATTTGTGGTATTACACATACTGATAAGTCTCTGAATCACTCTCTGCCCTATATAGGTGTTTTTCTGCTGAAGTGTTGATGTAATGCATCAAAGTTCAGCCTTGATGTTCCACGGTGTCAGAGCAGCACAACCCCCTAGTGGCCAGTTCGCGTCATAGACCCTGTGAACCTGAGGGGAACTTTTGACATCCAGGTAATCGGTATAAACTAGAGATCAGTCAATATTTCTGTTTAATAATATGATTGAGATGCGCATTCATTTTCTAATTATTGCACAACCATGTATTTTCAATTCCTCCGTTATGAAATCGTCCATTTTTTTTGTCATCATTACATTCACCATGAAATCAAAATGGATTTTTTTTTTTATAAAGTAATGCAGTATTTATTTTAAATTATTTATCCGTGCACATTGCTTTTTTAATCCATGTGGTCTCATAATGACTCACCCTCCATCTTCATCTCTTCCAGGATTGCCAGCTTTTCACAACAAAACCTGCCCAGTTGCGTTTCAGGGGGAGTCCCGTGGTAAAAATCGCTTTCCGGGGTGTAAAATCCACATTTTTAGAGGGGTTGCCCTGGTAAATTGTGGATTTCAGGGTCTTAATATCATGTTCTTTGGGGTCGCTTCAAGCCGCGGACAGGAAAAACAGCCTGCGGCAAAACAGTGTAAAAGTTCGCCGGCAATTTGATTGACAGGCGATCTGACCAATCATAACCCCCAATCCACCATTTTGTCCGACAAAGCAGTCAGGTTGAAACAACATCCTCCTGATGTTCATTCATGTTTATTTGATGCTATAAATGAACTAGTATGAAGAGATGATCGCTTCACGAGGAGCTACAGCGATCTGTCACGACACATTAAAGACACACTAGACGCTATTTATTGATTAAACTTCTTTACAAAATTGCAATGTTTTAAATATGAAACTGATTAATATCAAAAGTAACCTACTTTTTCACTGCTTGAGAACATGATGTGTGGCGTGAGAGCGGCATAGCAACAGTAACTAAAGGGGGTCTTTGCAATTCCGCGGGAAAACCGTGGACTTGGCAACTTCTCTGATGAAGTATTCAATGGCATAAGCGCGGGACAAACTGTCACATGAGATCGACCAATAGCAAACCACAACCATCCAAATCAATTCCCGATGGACAAAATCAAAAAGTCCTGCCCTACATTTTTTCTTGTTTGAGAAAAAAATACACCAAAAAAGATAATTGTCAGTTTCATGCTGACATTAGACAAGTGTTTTAATATTCATGGGATTTCACAAGGTCACTTAATTCATTTAACAATGTAAGTCTTGGATGACAGTGAACACGGAACTCCTGATCCTTCGGAAGTTGTGTTTTGCTTCCTAAACATTGTGATGTTAACTAAGTTAAACGTTCGATTCAGTATTAAATGTTTGAAGTGGATAAACATAATAAAAGTGTACAATAGTCTGCATCTTCCATCTGCCTGTATGACTTTATGAATGAATTAGCAATTATTGCAACTGTTTTATGCATGATTGCACTTACAACCAACAATGTCTCTACATACCGCTTTTTAGAAATTAGAAAAAAAAAGTCCTCAATAAATTAGCATTACTAATAGTATGTCAGTTATTAAAATTCATAAGCCAAACTGATAAGTTTTATAACGTGTCCTGACAATCATGATGAAGGCCAAAGGTTTTGTAGCACTTTTTGAAACTTTTCTGGTCAAGATGACAGTATGTTTATTGAAGGGATTGGTTTGGTTTTTAATGTGCAGATATACCCTAAACTACATTCAGTTATTTTTTACAGGTACACAGAGGGATTTTATTTATAGTTTTTTTTTTCAAGCATAGCAAAAAAAAAAAATAAGGCCTCCCAAAATGTACTAAAAGAAATTTAAGGGAAAGTAATGCTGCAGCTGCAAAGGGATCTTTCATGGATCTCTTTACCTGGATTTAAATGAGCATCTAATTATCTTATCTTATTTTATTATGAGCTTTATCAAAGAATATATGCTTGACAGAGAAGAATCATTTGTAGATGTTAATACAACTTGTGAACTCGTGATATAAATTAAGGATGGTAAAATGCAGCTGTAATAAACACAGGTTCAGAATAAGTCTGGTGTTTTCTTTGCGTTGAAAAGTCCAAAGTTTCTTTTTTTTCTTCATTCTAAAAACAGTCAGATCAGTCACCAATCAGTTCCTTTTTATTCAAACAAACCTTAGTATGTGAAATGCTAGAACTCTGCTGAATATATATGTAGTGAGACTTCATATTTCAACAACCCACAGCTGTAATTGGTCAAATAATGACTGTAAAAACGTACAGCGACAACTAACTGTATATAATATTTCATAATTAACTGATATAGTCATGAGAATCATGTATACTTTTTGTTCTCTTTTTACAAGTACAAATGCAACATGCATTTCAGTCCAAATTAGGTCACTTTATTATCGCACATTATTTGATAAGGTTTGTAATTGATAACTCATATCCAATAAACAGGTTTTTAATGCAGAACTCTTACATTATATGTGCGTTAAATCGCTGGCATTGTAATCGTATGACCGCTGATGTGGGATTCGAACCTGAGTAACTCTTCTTTATCTCCGCGCCCTCCCCTCCCTTCCAAAGTTCTGTCTCTCTTCCTATTGGCTGGTCGTCCGCGAGACTGGCGCGGAGTCTGCGCGCTGATTGGCCGGTAGGGCTCGAATGATCTGTTCGGAATTCAGCAGGAGTACAAGTGATGAGGAGTGAGTGCATAAGACAGTTGGAGCATCGCATCCGATTCTCTTTCCCATCACACACAAACTAAATGAGTGTGTGGCCAAAGTCCTTCCAGAGAAGGTGAGTGAAAATCTGAAAGTGTGCCTTTTTCTCTCCGCTTATGTTATGTAACATAATGGATGCGCATGAATTGAAGTTCATCAAGTTCATTTTGTTTAATGATCATTTAATTTAAATCATTCAATGTGATATTTAACATTTGAAATGCTGAAGAAGGCAGTTCTGAAGTTGTTGTTTGCAGTGCTTTTACTCTTGTTTTGTTTGCATGTCATGCAAAGTGGTAAAAAAAAAAAAAAAAAAAAGCGACGAACGCAAAATAAGGAAGCGATCAATAATCTTTGGTTACGTGTATTTCAGCACGAGCCGTCGCCTAAACAAAGACTAGTAATGTATTTCAGTGCACTATAAAAAGTAAAATTATTTCAACCGTAAAATGACTGTCATTGGTGTAACCTTACAAATTTTAGGTTACCTGACAACAGTAAAAAAAAAAAAAAAAAAAAAGTAATCACTACTAATTAGATTACTGTATCAACTATTCTCGCTCTAAAACGTATTGCATTTCAAATAATAATCTTCTAAATACTTTCCAAACCTTCTAACCAGTTGAACAATACCAGGATGGACATGCACATACATTAAAAACGTCCATTTTAACATTATTGTTTTATATAAAATTGTTCTACACAATATTTAATGCAATTACATCAGAAGTAACTAATTAAATTAAAAGTAATCCATTGTAATTCAAGGGAAAAGTAATTAAATTACTGCATGACAAAACATTTTACAGGGTGGATATCAAACTGTCATGCGTCTCATAACCTAGTGAGCTGCCTATCTAGACTACTTTTGGGTGCCAATTTTGGGAATTGTGAACAAAAATAACTTTTTTTCTCTTTTTTTTGGGTTACCTGCCTAAATATTTTACAGTGTGGATTTTTTGCATTAAATTGCATATAATTACTGACATTGTTATTTTTGGTTAAAGTGTTTTACTTGGTCTTACAGTGCAAAGTAAGCAGCAGGCAGAGGTTGATCAGTGATGGGGGGCGGAGGACAGCAGACGGACCGGATCACCGGGACCAATGGGAGGTTCAGCACTTACACCTGGGAGGAGGTGCAGAAACACACCAAATATGGAGATCAGTGGATCGTGGTTGAAAGGAAGGTTTATAATGTGAGCCAGTGGGTGAAGAGACACCCCGGAGGACTGAGGATCATCGGACACTATGCTGGAGAAGATGCGACGGTAAAACATATTTACATTTCACACGCATGGAAGTATTATACAGACCAGATAACAGCAAAACAGCCTTGACAATTTTTTTTGTAAAACAATCATTTACTTGCTTAAAATGCTATATAAATTGCTTATTTTATATGGTTTGTTGGCATAATTTATGAGCATTATGGCCAAACGTACAGTATAATGTAAATAATTTGTAGGAAAATGCTATGTTAATGTAACTATGAATTATGCATGAGTATTCAAATTTAGCATAAAAATGACAGATTATACTGGATTACTGCAAAACAATGATTGCCTAACTAGACAGCGTTTTAAGCATGTGTTTCTAATGCTACATAATGCTGTCTAGGTAGGAAGCTCATCCAATATTAAAACATTCTTCAAGTGTTTATTTGTTCTTGTGTTGTTGTAATTGTTTTAGATAAGCTTCAAATAAAGATTATCAGCGTTGAAATTGTTTTATCTGCTATGATAGGAGGCGTTCACTGCATTTCATCCAGACCTTCAGATGGTGAGGAAGTACATGAAGCCACTGTTGATCGGGGAGCTCGAGGCGTCTGAACCCAGTTTAGACGGGCAGAAAAATGTGAGTATAGAGACTTAACTAAAGACCCTCACCCAGAAAAGGGTGTAAAATATTGTTTTGAAACCTTAGTCACTTGAAAATATGAATTTTTAAAATATATCTGGGTTTTGTATATTCATGTGTCTGAGGTTTTACTAGAAAGACATACAAATAAATAAAGTGAGAACATTTAAAGGGCCAGTCCTTAAAAAATCAAGAGTTAGTAATATAGGAATGATCTTCAGGTGAGCCAAATCTAAAGTTGAAAAGTCCCAGAAAGTTAAACAGAAATGACAGGAAGTGGAATTTACTGAATTACAATTCTAAGAAATTGATCAGGTCATTGCATTTTGGGAAAAGGCAACACTTTAAAACGAGACTGTCAAAAGATCCCCCTTTTCTAAAATTACAATTTTTGCAGTTAAATGAAATATTTCTTGTGATTTTCCACGTTTGTAAGTCTCCTTACAGTGTTACAGTAATTTAACTTCCTTTAATTCAAATTCTACATCCTGTTTCCTAGCTCAGTTCAAACTCAGTTAAGGGCACAATATGTAAGATTTTTGGATTAAAATATCCAAAATCCACTAGAACAATGTCAAGTGTCTCAAACAATTGTGTTCACAAACACCAGCATCTGAACACAAGATAAAGTTAATTGCATTTCGTCTGCGCTCTGATTCGCAGCTCATATATGATGCACGAAAAAAAAGCTACAGTTTCTTTCCCGATTGCAGCAACTTCCATTTATATTACAGATATTTTGCGCCAATTTTTTCTCTTGAACACAGGGGATGGAAACAGTGCTTTATTCGCAAATGTTTTATGCCATATTCCAATTGTGCGCATATGTTAAATTGGCAAGTTTAGATGGCAACATAGCTAGTGACAACTACTACATTCACGACTTAAAAATTTGGGTCATGAAAACATTTGGTTGATTCACAGCCATAGCTGAGTGTGTTTTGCATTGGTTTCTCTTTTCTCTGTCAGGCTGCTCTTGTGGAGGATTTCCGAGCCCTGCGCGAGCGTCTGGAGGCTGAGGGCTGTTTCAAAGCCCAGCCGCTGTTTTTCTTCTTGCATCTGAGTCACATCCTGCTCCTGGAGGCCATCGCCCTGATGATGGTGTGGTACTTTGGAACCGGCTGGATCAACACTGCCATCGTTGCTGTTTTACTGGGTACCGCGCAGGTACGACAGACACGTTTGATATCATTTTGATGGTCATAAATCAAGTTAAAGGGTTACTTCACCCAAAAATGAAAATTCTTTGGTTAATTCATTGGTTATTCATGTCGTTCCACACCTGTAAGACTTTCGCTCATCTTCGGAGCGCAAATCAAGATCTTTTTAATGAAATCTGAGCGGATTCTGTTCCTCCATCGACAGTCTATCACTTTTTTACTGCGCATTGGAGATTAATGTTTTTTAAAGAGCTAAATTATGTTTTTTTCTCAAACAAAGCACTCGGAACTCTCCAAAAATTGGATTCCTTTAATGATGTCTTTACTACCTTTCTGGGGCTTGAAAGTGGTAGTTGCGTAGGCTGTCAGTGGAGGGACAGAAATCTCTCAGATTTTATTAAAATATCTTAACTTGTGTACTTAATTAGATAATCGATAGTCTTACGGGTTTGGAACGAGATGAGGGTGTGTAATTAATGAAAAGTTTTTGGGTGAACTAACCCTTTAAAAAAGCAGCAGAGTTGTATAAAATGTTACTTTTTGGATGCTGCTGTGCTTGACTAGCTTTACATCCCAGTTTTCTAGGTAAACAGCATAACTGGGAATAAAACCTGCGTAGACCAACGCAGACTGACTTTATTTTGTTTTGTTTTTTCAGCTGCGTTGTTCATGTTTTTTTTTTTTTTATTTGTTTTGTTTTTGAATGTGTTTAGTCACAGGCTGGATGGTTGCAGCACGACTTCGGTCATCTGTCCGTGTTTAAGTCCTCTCGATGGAATCACTTAGTGCACAAATTCGTCATCGGACACGTGAAGGTACCAATGTGTTCTTTCATTTATTTATAACCATAAATATGAAACAGTTCTTCCACCAACTAACAGTTCACTAGCCTGGCTGTAGACTATTTTGAATGAATATGCACTTTATTGTCCCATATTTGGGAAATTTGTCTTGCACTCAGTAAAACAGCCATCTACAGTAGATACACAAAGATATAGAACATGTTTAAACATATACCACATAATTCAATGATCCATAATGATAAAAAATTCCATGTTTAATTAAAGTATTTTAAAGTCTTATAAAATACAAATCCTTCATGACATTTGCACTTTGAATTTGCAATTACAACTTTATAAGTGCATTTTAATTTGGAATAAAAGCTTTAGTCCAACTGAAATCGTACCAAGAAGAAGAGTAAATATTATAATATCAATATAATTCACTCAATACCAAAATATGTTGATCAGTCTAATTACAAATAAGCTATTTAACCCTATATTTGTATGTGCTATATATTTTCATATATATGCTACTTATTACAGGATCATATATTGTTAGCTTAGCAACATGCTAACAAACTCATTTGTCCTGTACTTTCGTGTCACTTTGAAGTTCTGTTTGAGTTAGCATGCTGTATTGGCCTGTACACATATGTGATGTTTTTGTGTTTGTGTGTGCCCGTTTTTAGGGAGCATCTGCAGGCTGGTGGAACCACCGCCACTTCCAGCATCACGCTAAACCGAACGTGTTCAAAAAGGACCCGGACGTCAACATGCTCAATGCGTTTGTAGTGGGAACCGTGCAGCCTGTGGAGGTACAAAGACACCGTTCGCATGAAACCTACATGAAAAAACACTTGAATTGGCTCTGATTTGACTCTTTCTGTCTGTCTTTACTGCAGTACGGCGTTAAAAAGATCAAGCATCTGCCTTACAACCATCAGCACAAGTACTTCTTCTTCAGTAAGTGGGTTTATGGCACAGTGGCTGTCTGGTCTGAAGCGCCACAGGAATGTGTACAGGATTATATCATAGTTTGGATCGTAAAGGATCACAATGAGAATCAAAAAAGAACCTACGTAAACGGAAGTTTCTACACTAGTTTTTTTATTCTTATTGGATATTGTTTAATATTGTCAAATATTAATATACTTTATATAAATAGGCTGTAATATGTATATATATATGAATGGAGATGCAGCCATAGTCACATATTTCACATGTCTCATCTAAAAATGTGTGGAACCCGCAGCCACGCCACTCCTTTCCAAAATGCTCCCGAGGTGTCTGTCGTGCTTTGAAACCAATGAACTGCGATCTCCAAGTCGGCAAGGAAGTTTCAGCAAGGGATAACCCCAATTGATTTCTTGCACTTGCATTAGCTCAACTACTAAATATATTTATGACATGAGAAATAAAAACCCACCCTGTATAGGTATGATCAGCTGTTTGGCTGAGTATTCAATGTTTTGTTATGGAAAAATATTTAAAAATAAAGATTACAGATAAAAATGTGCGATTAACTTACGATTAATCACGAGTTAACTCGTGACAATAATGCGATTAATTGTGATGAAATATTTTAATCTATTGACAACCCTAATATATTTTATATTTGCAATCACATCATTCTCTGTAGGGCACAGCTGGGTTCATGCTGTAGCATCAGTAGCAAATGAGCTCGCTGCTCAACTTTCAAATACTTGGATATTGTAAACTGTGGAAGTTGCAGCGCGCTCTCAGAAACCCTCCACCTTCCCCAGCTCTACCTGTATAGATCTGGTACGAATAATGTATGATATTGTAATGACAAGGAGGCGGCGAGTGAGATCCAAGTGCAGCTTTATTGGAAACGTGGTCAGACAGGCAGAAGTCAACAACCGCGAACAACAATATTGGAGGGCAGACAGGCTCGAGGTAGTATCCAGGCGGGTGATCAGGGGCAGGCAGAGGAATTGTCAGAAAAACAAGGAACAGGCAGAATCAGCAACAGGAAAACCAGACAAGAAAATAACGCTCGGAAATAGTGACGGTGAATCAAACAATACTTCGCACCGCAGAGGTGAGTGAGTGAGCTATCTGTAGTGCAGTGATGAAGCTAATGAGTAGTGCTGACGAGACACAGCTGGCGGATGATCAGTGACCGAGTGAGGGATTCTGGGAAGTGTAGTGTTGTGAGGGAGAAGCATGGTGCGAGCGGGTGACCTCTAGTGGTGAGTGGGTGTAAGGATGGACTGAATTCATGACAGATATATTGTACAATAGCAGCATGTATTATTTGCCAACAACCGCTTCAGCAACAGTCATGTATGTAATGGCAGTAGCAAGTCCTGTACTTCCTCTGCAGCAGCAGCAACCAACAGAAGCAACATTAACTAACAACAGCAGCAACAATAAGGAACAGTAGCCGCAGCAATAACTAACAGCAACAGCAATAGCAGCAGCAATAACAGCAGCATCAACAATAACTGACTGCAGCAGCAGCAATAACAGCAGCAGCAACAATAGCAGCAACAGCAATAACAGCAGCAGCAGCAACAATAGCAGCAACAGCAATAACAGCAGCAGCAACAATAGCAGCAACAGCAATAACAGCAGCAGCAGCAACAATAGCAGCAACAGCAATAACAGCAGCAGCAACAATAGCAGCAACAGCAATAACAGCAGCAGCAGCAACAATAGCAGCAACAGCAATAACAGCAGCAGCAGCAACAATAGCAGCAACAGCAATAACAGCAGCAGCAGCAACAATAGCAGCAACAGCAATAACAGCAGCAGCAACAATAGCAGCAACAGCAATAACAGCAGCAGCAACAATAGCAGCAACAGCAATAAAAGCAGCAGCAACAATAACAGCAACAGCAATAACAGCAGCAATAACAGCAGCATCAACAATAACTGACTGCAGCAGCAGCAATAACAGCAGCAGCAACAATAGCAGCAATAGCAATAACAGCAGCAGCAGCAACAGCAAAACCAGCAGCAGCAACAGCAATAACAGTAGCAGCAGCAACAGAAGCAGCAGCAACAATAGCAGCAACAGCAATAACAGCAGCAGCAACAATAGCAGCAGCAGTAACAATAACAGCAGCAGCAACAATAACAGCAGCAGCAACAATAGCAGCAATAGCAATAACAGCAGCAGCAACAATAACAGCAGCAGCAACAATAACAGCAGCAGCAACAATAGCAGCAATAGCAATAACAGCAGCAGCAACAGCAAAACCAGCAACAATAGCAGCAATAGCAATAACAGCAGCAGCAACAGCAAAACCAGCAGCAGCAATAGCAATAACAGCAGCAGCAGCAATAGAAGCAGCAGCAACAGCAGCCGCAGCAATAACTAACAGCAACAGCAATAGCAGCAACAATAGAAGCAGCAGCAATAACAGCAGCAGCAATAGCAATAACATCAGCAATAACAGCAGCAGCAGCAATAACTTACAGCAGCAACAATAGCAGCAATACAAAGCAGTATCAGATCTATTCTGCCAAACCCAAACATATCAACTTTTTCATATCCATTACAATACCAAACACTGCGAGCGTTGTCATGACAGATTATATATATGAATCTCAGAGGGTTTGACCATCAACTAGGCTCGCTGTGTTTGTTGTGTCTGGGTGTTTAACGTCTCTCTCTCTCTCTGTCGCTCTTCCTCAGTTGGACCTCCTCTGCTGATTCCAGTGTATTTCCAGTTCCAGATCTTTCACAATATGCTCTCACATGGTCTTTGGGTGGTAGGTTACCATGATCACTTTGACTCTTGCTTTGTTCTTGCAGCTGCAATGTGCTATTATAAGCGGTTTCCCTGTCCTTATCTTATCTCCTCTCGTCTTATCTGTTTTAGGACCTTGCGTGGTGTATAAGTTACTACGTTCGATACTTCCTGTGTTACACGCAGTTCTACGGAGTGTTTTGGGCGGTGATTCTGTTTAATTTCGTGAGGTACAAAACCACATTTCATCTACTACTTCTGCTTTATATATATATATAAATTTTAAACTAGAAAATACAGTTGTGTTTCAAAATTATTCAACCCCCACTGAAATTGATTGTTTTTTTGGGGTTTTGACATTTGATTTTGATCATTCAGTCATCTGCTTACAATTAATCAAAGAGGGACGTGTGTAGGTAGGACAATACACAATAACATTAATAAATGAAATGGACCACAAATGTCTTTTTCTCTTTTCACATCACATCATTATTCATTTTCCCAAGTACCCCAACAATCTTATCAATCTTAATACTTAGTACATTTACAGTTATACAGCTTTTATAAACTTTTAAACGTGAAGCATACAGCACACAAGTGTCTTGCCAGGCGATCTCGGGTACTTCTCGCCATCATCCAGCCTCCGTCCAGTTCTTCAGTCACATTAGCGCACTTGCACTGCTCAATGCTTTCTTTACCATTCTTTAAGTCTTCACTCAAGATTTAAATCGACTTTAAGTCTGGTGACTGCGATGGCCATTTCAAAATTTTATCTGCAACCTTGCTCTGCAACCATGCTCTGGATGACGGGGAATTGTTTTGGGTCAAAAGATCCATGTAGCCAAAAACGTCTGACATTGGTGCTCAGGGCATCATTGTCCCATCACAATGTCCAACGTGAGAATTCTCCTGTACTGATACCTTTGCGCTGAAGCGCTGCACACGCAGAAGCTTCAGTAAAAGCCCCAAGGCATGATTGACACCCCGCCATGCTGACTTCCAGCCATGCTTTCCTTTCAAATCAGCATAGGCCTTGTTCTTCCTCTTCATAGCATAGCGTCATGCCAAACAACAGGTTGTTCACTTCTTCATCCATCAGGTCACAGAACAGAAACACACAAAACTTGTCCACCATGTTACAAAACTTCTTCTTTTTTTTTTGTCATACTCTTTGGACTTCTGGAGACAGCAAACTTCTGTGAGGGGAGGGATGGAGTTTGGGGCGGCTGGGCGGAGGGTTCTTTTTATTGTGCGCCTTGCACAGAAAGCTCGCACCTACACCCTGTTTCTGGCATTTCTCATCACTCTCCACAGCAGCTTTCTTTCTCACTTTCTTTTCTCAGTCTCAGACTTTCTTTCAAGGAGCGCATCGCATCTTCTTTGCCCACAGCTTTCTGCCACGACCAGTCTTTTTTTCAACCCTGCCTTGCCTTTGCCTTGGCGTGGTGATGGTTCCCTTCTTTGCTCTTGATGCTCTTTGCATCTTCTCTTGCTGCCCTTTTATTCTTGGGAAAATCACCTCTTAATCACAATTTCTCTTAACATCCTCTTGACTTCTCCTTTGACTTCAACCCTGTTGTAATTTTTTTGTGAAGCCTGAGTATTGTCTTTGAAGGTAACTTTCCTTTTTGTCCTGCCTAATGTAACATTTTGGTTCTTTTATTGCTGCTCCCTTGCTTCCAATTATTGCTCAATTGCAGCTTGAAAACTGCTTTATTGGACTTTCAATCGACAGATGAAAACAAGGGTAATTGTTTCAATTATTGGGTGGTGAAAAATGTGTGTTTGCTTTATGAAAAAAAATACAAAAGAGTCTGTATTAAAAAACCAATTGATGTAATTGAGTGAAAGTTAGGATTTCATTAGTCCTTAAATAGTTTTACAAATGATTCATATTAAAAAACTCTAAATTATCTAAAACCATTTACGCATTTTGGGTTGATTAATTTTGAAACAAACTTTTATACACCATGGTATTGTTTTTTTCCACATGTACCATGTAGTACCATTGTGGGATATTCTGTGCGCAGTAGACTGGTTGGGACACCTCTGGCCTAATTCTTCGGTCAGAAAGAACTGCAGCTGCTCCAGAGTGAACGTGGTTGATCTAATATTGATTGTGTGGATATGCGTATCAATGTGGTTTCTGTGAGAAAACAAATAGGATGATAAATATACATAATAATATGACATGACAGAAGATACAGAGATTAGAACCATATAACTATTCACTGATAAGTTAAAACTGTATAATGTAACAGCAAACCAGAGCGAATTATAATATGTGAGCGCTAAATGCAGTTATATTAAACAGACCAGGCTGCTGCTGCTGCTGCAAAAGTGTGCGCTCTTTATAATATTACTAATATGACGATCAGACAATGGATAAATATTCTCATCAATATACATGACAAGCAACTCCCTTTACAAACGAATGAACGCCTTCGAAAACAAATAACCAGATGATTCGTCGAATACGTGAGTCTTGCAGCACTTGTAAGTATACGGACACAATCATTCTTCGGAGGTAAAATCGACTGAAATACGCAACGAAACACGTCTAAAATGATAATAAATGTTGTTACTCAGAGTTGTCAACCCACAGCAATACCACACAAGGAAAAGCAGGCTTTTAATTACTAATCAAAGCCGGGAAACGTCTATTACTGGACTGCTGAAACTTTCTGCGCATGCCTAGACAAATCCAAACAGTTTTGCGCCGCCTTCTAGTTTTAGAATGGGGAACATGGTTTTCTTTGACTTAAAAATTAGGATCTTTAGTGGGTGTTTTCTCCTCACAATGCCAAATTTATTTCAGAATCAAAACTCAAGTACAAAAATATGTATATAAACATTTAAATACACATTTTTATAGCGATGTTTCGTTCACTGTTGCAATATAAACGTTTTACACAGTGGCTGGAATAACTTGTTTTAATGACGTTACTCAAACATACATTCAATAATGAAGACAACAGGTTATGTACAAATATAAAGAATGTGTAATATAGTGCATATATTTATCAAAATGCTCCTCAGGAGTTATTTTTTTTACAGCTGATTAAAGAGTTCAGTCATTAATTGCTCTCCCTCATGTCGTTCTACACCCGGAAGACCTTCGTTCATCTTCAGAACACAAATGAAGATATTTTTGATGAAATTCAGTGAGTCTCTATTGACAGCAAGATAATGAACACTTTCAGATGACCAGAAAGATACTAAAACATATTTAAAACAGGTCATGTGAGTACAGTGGTTCAACCTTAATATTATAAAGCGACGAGAATACTTTTTGTGCGCCAAAAAAACTAAATAATGACTTTTCAACAACATCTAGTGATGGACGATTTCAAAACACTGATTCATGAAGCTTTACGAATCTTTTGATTCGAATCAGTGGTTCGGTTCGCGTATCAAACTGGCAAAATCACATGAACAATTCAAATTTCGAATCACTTATGACGTCACAAAGCATCATTTACTGAAGTCACGTGACTTTGGCGCTCCGAACCACTGATTCGAATCAAAAAATTCATAAAGCTTCATGAATCAGTGTTTTGAAATCGTTCATCACTAGATATTGTTGTAAAGTCGTTATTTTGTGTTTTTTGGCGCACAAAAAGTATTCTCAGCACTTTATAACATTAAGGTTGAGCCACTGTAGTCACATGACCTGTTTTAAATATGTTTTAGTATCTTTCTGTTCATCTGAAAGTGTTCATTATCTTACTGTCAATATTCACGGAATTTCATCAAAAATATCTTCATTTGTGTTCTGAAGATGAACGAAGGTCTTACGGGTGTAGAACGACATGAGGGTGAGGAATTAATCATTTCATTTTTGGGTGAACATTGAATGTTCAATGGCTTTCCTGAGGTAAGTATGATGTTACTTATCGTTTGCAAGCTGTTTAACACTAAAACACACATCAAGTGAATGCAGTGAATGTAAAAGATCTTCGTCAAATTGATCCCCTGGTCAGGGGGTCAATCGTAAGTCACGTGACGTCAGTATGAACGTGTTGTTCCTGTGGGCCGCAGGTTCCTGGAGAGTCATTGGTTTGTGTGGGTGACCCAGATGAGCCACATCCCCATGAACATCGACTATGAGAAAAACCAAGACTGGCTTAGCATGCAGGTACACCGTCACAGCTTCACTGCGTTTATAAACTAGTCACTCTAGCATGCCAACGCTTATTCCTCTCATTTAGCTGGTCGCGACCTGTAACATTGAGCAATCCGCCTTCAACGACTGGTTCAGCGGACACCTCAACTTCCAGATCGAGCACCAGTAAGAATACAAAAACACAAATTCAGTGCGAAATATGTCTGCGGTGTATCTTCGGCATTTCACAAGTGTGGTTTGTTCTTGTCCCAGTCTCTTCCCCACAATGCCTCGGCACAATTACTGGCGCGCCGCCCCACACGTTCGAGAGTTATGTGACAAATACGGAATCAAGTACCAAGAGAAGACCTTGTACGGGGCCTTTGCAGACATCATCAGGTATGACGCACACCTGGACATCTCTTGATTTCACCTGCTTAGATCCTGTCTTAGGTGACCCCACGCAAAAAGTTGATTTGATTTGTGGATGTAAGCATCTAACGCCCTAACTGGGCAAAGCAGATTTAGCTTCTCCCGGTCTGGGGTTTGAAAAGGAGACGGACAAAAGGCCTGCGGCATAATAGGGCTTGCCACAGTAGGGGGAACCTTAGGAACATAGCCAAAAATGTGGAACTCAAGGCAGGAGAGAGATTCTGACAGTGTCTCCAATTCTTTTGAGAGACGAAATAGCAATGAGGAACACAGTCTTGAGAGTAAGGAACTTCTCGGGAACCTCCTCAACGGGTTGGTAGTGAGACCGGGTTGCATTTTTGTGTGCATTTACTGCTTCACCACTAACTACACTATTATTCTCCTCTCAGGTCTTTGGAAAAATCCGGAGAACTCTGGCTGGATGCGTACCTCAACAAATAAAAACCTCATTTGAGAAGCAGAGGACTATCCGCCAATCAGAGCGAGAGCTTCCTAGACTAGAGCTCAAGAAGTCTCTCGACTAAACCCCCAGTCAATCGGTTCACTAAAATGACGTCTAGCACTTATTTGCAGCATAATTGTGCCACTTTGAATGTGTTTTTAAAGATTGATCAAAGATTTGAGTCTCAGTCCTTCTAAAGGATGTGTTTGAAGGTACGTGAATGTGCGTGACTGTACGTGAAAGTCCTGATTGCTGGATTACATTAGATTTGCATAGTTGCTGGATGCATGGAATATTTTGAGGGTAATTTTTGAGGCACAGTCTTTTAGTAGTCACTTTATTTCTTAAATTTACAATACAGTGATTTGTTTTTATAAATAGCTTTTGGACAAACTAGCAGAGGATAATACTAAGAGGATGTACTTCTGGTCCTACTATTGGTTTGCAATTAAACTGATTAAACCTCATCTGTGTATTTGAGATTTTTGGTCTCGGTTGTGATTTGAACCACACACCATGAGAACAAACCAAATTATCCTTCTCTCTGAATGCCCTTTGTACAAATTAAAAACACGTGTTGACAAGAGCAAGAAAAGAGTCCATCTGATGAATTTACTGTTCCCGCTTCATTCATTCGGCATCAGAACATGTGAGGAGACAGAATTTAGAACACATTATTTACATGTTTCTTTTGAACAGACGTACATCAAACCCAGAGGAAACTTTCGCTTTGGGGGGGGGGGGTCTCAGCCTGTCAAGAACATGTACGGGTCACGTTTAACTTTACTTAAAACACATTTTTGAATTGCTTGTGATGAGAAATTTCCTTCATGCTGATTTATATATTTTTATTGATTTCTTTAGGAATTATTGAGAATGAAAATTACGAGGAAATGTCTTGAAATGACATGAAAATACAAAATAAACAACAAAAAATTTAATGGTTTTAATTTTTTTTTCCTCTTAATTTCGATGTTCTTTTCATTTTGAGGTCTGAATAACTGAGTGAAAAAGAGGAAAAAATCTTATATATATATATATATATATATATATATATATATATATTACTTTGACTAATTGAAGTTAAAATGTCATGAAAATGCAGAAAAAAGTTAGGTTTTTTTTTCTTCATTTTTTTATTTTGAGGTGTGAATAGAGAATGAAAATGATGAGAAAAACAATCTGCATTACTTTGAGAAATAGAAGATAATATGTCATGGAAATGTAAAATAAGGTGATGATCCTAAAAGGGTTTTTTCATAATTTCATTATTCTTTTGATTTTGAGGTGTGAATAAAGAAAATTATGAAAAAAAAAATCGGCATTACTTTGAGAAGTCATGAAAAAGCAAATTAACCAAAAAATGAGTTTTTTTTTCCCCCATAATTTCATTATTCTTTTAATTTTCAGGTCTGAATAATTGAGAATGAAATTTAGGAAGAAAAAAAAAAGCTAAAAAAAAAATCTGCATTACTTTGAGAAATTTAAGTTCAAAAGTCATTAAAATGCAGAATAACCCCTCCCAAAAAAAAGTCCTAATGTATTTTTTTATTTCATAGTTCTTTTGTTTTTGAGGCGTGACCTGTACATGTTTTTGTGAGATTCAACGATACATTGTTTCCATGCAATAAAGAGTCGTATAAGCTTACAAGTGTGTCCCAGCATGAACAAGATAATGCATGCGCATAAATTATGATAAGGTCCGTACATACACTAATAATAAAAAGCACCAACAATAAATATACAATTAAAAAATATATTGAATTAGACGTTTGGTCGTCGGTGTGGCAGAATCTACGTCATCTAAGTTCATTGGTGGGTTTGCTGTTGCCAGGTGACAGTTTGATTGACAGTTCATGGGGCAGATTCAATTTTCTCTTGCTGTTTCCTCATAATTTCCTGCAGTTCGGAATCTCCTCGACTCTTCTGATAAAGAGAGAAAAGAGAAATCAGAAGATTTCTAACGTGTATGTTTCCCATAGCGTCAGATACTGCGCTGGTTTCTCACCTCTAGTTGTGCTTTCTGGACGGTGATCTGGCTGTAGACGCGAGAGCCCTCGTCTCCACACACGGCCTTCAGGTGATCTTTGTTCAGAGAGAACAGCTGAGCCCCTGTCAGGATGCCCAGACGGTCCACCGTCCTGAAAGACACAGTCACAGACTTATTTCTCAACTTCATTCTTCTTAACATGTTGCTTTATTTCAGACCCCATGAAGTCAAGCTGCCTTCAGTAGAACAGCATGGCTCTACGGTTGTACCGGGAAGCTGTCAAATGTGCTTTTTCAGGCTGTGACAAACTAAAGCCCTTTAGGACACCCTGCAGTATGTCCCGGTACAACTTCTGATTTCAACAGGTCATGCCTCAGCAGTTGCACTTCATGGGGACCTTTTTGTTAGTTACAGTGAGGAAAAAAAGTATTTGAACACTGCTATTTTGCAAGTTCTCCCACTTAGAAATCATGGAGGGGTCTGAAATTGTCATCGTAGGTGCATGTTCACTGTGAGAGACATAAAATCCAGAAATTTATTTGTATGATACAGCTGCAAAAGTATTTGAACACCTGTCAATCAGCTAATTCTGACCCTCAAAGACCTGTTTATCTGCCTTTAAAATGTCCACCTCCACTCCATTTATTATCTTACATTAGATGCAGCTGTTTGAGGTCGTTAGCTGCATAAAGACACCTGTCCACCCCATACAATCAGTAAGAATCCAACTATTAACATGGCCAAGACCAAAGAGCTGTCCAAAGACACTAGACACAAAATTGTGCACCTCCACAAGGCTGCAAAGGGCTATGGGGAAATTGCCAAGCAGCTTGGTGAAAAAGGTCCACTGTTGGAGCAATCATTAGAAAATGGAAGAAGCTAAACATGACTGTCAATCTCCCTCGGACTGGGGCTCCATGCAAGATCTCACCTCGTGGGGTCTCAATGATCCTAAGAAAGATGAGAAATCAGCCCAGAACTACACGGGGGGAGCTGGTCAATGACCTGAAAAGAGCTGGGACCACCGTTTCCAAGGTTACTGTTGGTAATACACTAAGACGTCACGGTTTGAAATCATGCATGGCACGGAAGGTTCCCCTACTTAAACCAGCACATGTCCAGGCCCGTCTTAATTTTGCCAATGACCATTCGGATGATCCAGAGGAGTCATGGGAGAAAGTCATGTGGTCAGATGAGACCAAAATAGAACTTTTTGGTCATAATTCCACTAAACATGTTTGGAGGAAGAAGAATGATGAGTAGCATCCCAAGAACACCATCCCTACTGTGAAGCATGGGGGTGGTAGCATCAAGCTTTGGGGGTGTTTTTCTGCACATGGGACAGGTATTAAGGAGAGGATGATCGGGGCCATGTATTGCGAGATTTTGGGGAACAACCTCCTTCCCTCAGTTAGAGCATTGAAGATGGGTCGAGGCTGGGTCTTCCAACATGACAATGACCCGAAGCACACAGCCAGGATAACCAAGGAGTGGCTCTGGAAGAAGCATATCAAGGTTCTGCCGTGGCCTAGCCAGTCTCCGGACCTTAACCCAATAGAGAATCTTTGGAGGGAGCTCAAACTCTGTGTTTCTCAGCGACAGGCCAGAAACCTGACAGATCTAGAGAAGATCTGTGTGGAGGAGTGGCAGTGTGTGCAAACTTGGTGAAAAACTACAGGAAACGTTTGACCTCTGTAATTGCAAACAAAGGCTACTGTACCAAATATTAACATTGATTTTCTCAGGTGTTCAAATACTTATTTGCAGCTGTATCATACAAATAAATAGTTAAAAAATCTCATACATTCTGATTTCTGGATATTTTTTTTTAGATTATGTCTCTCACAGTGGACATGCACCTACGATGACAATTTCAGACCCCTCCATGATTTCTAAGAGGGAGAACTTGCAAAATAGCAGGGTTTATTTCAAGCATTTATTTTTTACATATTTTTTTAATACATTTTTCAGTTTTATACATTATTATATTTTAATAAATTATTAAATATTATATATATATATAATTTTAATATTTTATTCAGCATTTTTAGATGTTTAATAAGGTAATAGTAAATACATTTTATTTTTATTTAAGACATTTTCATGCTTCAGAAAGCTTCATGATTTTTAATGTTTTAATAAATGTTTCATAGATTAGAAGGTTTAATGATTTCTCAGTAGAAAATTCAATATTTTAGTTTTTTATAGTTTTTGAAGGTAAAAATACATTATTTTATTTTTTCATAGTTTAAAAGGCCTAATGAGTTATTAGTAAAAATACATTTATTTTTATTACATTTTAATAGTTATTTTTGATAGTTTAAAAAGTTTAATGACTCGTCAGTAAAAATAAATTATTTTAGTTTAATACAATATTAATAGTTTAGAAGGCTTAATGAGTTATTAGTACAATACATTTTATTTCTTATATTTGAATTCTTAAGTTAATTGGAAATGCATTTTATTTCTATTTTATTTTAATATTTTTAAGGTTTAATGAGTTATTAGTAAAAAAAATAATTTATTATATTTTAATATTTTTCATGGTTTAGATGGCGTAATGAGATATTAATAAAAAAATATTGTATTTAATTTTTTTCAGAATTTAGGAGGCTTAATAAGATAATAATAAATACATTTTATTTTTATTTCATAGTTTAGAAGGCTTCATGAGTTATATTTTATTCTACTGAAAAATGTATTATATATTTTAATATTGTTTTCAGAGTTTATGAGACTTAATGAGATATTAATAAAAAATATTTTATTTTATTTTAATATTGTTTTCAGAGTTTAGACTTCATGAGATATTAATAAAAAAAACATTTTATTATATTTTAATATTGTTTTCAGAGTTAAGAAGACTTCATGACATATTAATAAAAAATATTTTATTATATTTCAATATTTTTTCAGATTTTCGAAGGCTTAATAAATTAACTGTAAATACCTTTTATTTTTATTTAATACTTTATTAACAGGCATGTTTTATTTTATTTCACTCACGGTTTGGAGAAGCCCTTGGCATTGAGCCAGGTGGTGACCTCTGCTGGGCTGGAGTCAAACGTCAGCGGGACGGCCGACTGACGCACCACCTTGAAGTTCCTCTGCGGCTGATGCATCTTATTCCCAGTGATCAACATGAGCAGCTCATCGTTCACTTTATCCATCTGATGAGTGTGACCTGAGACAGAACGACGATGGAGAAACACATTTAATGCACATTTTCATCCAGAACCGGTTCAGATCATATTTATCTCGTATAGTTTTCTCGGACTCACCGTCTTTCTCACTGCCCATTGAGCCGGAGGGCGATTGTCCTCGGTATGACTGTGTGAGAGCAGCAAATAGACAAAATAATGTTACTAAGAACATTTAACATTCCTTTCAGTCAAATTTAGTCCATCTAGTTTGTTTACCGGACTGTAAGGTGTAACTGGACTGTATGGCGGGTCACTCACGACTTGAGGGTCCTCCAGTTTGACCACATCCAGCATATTATAGGGCACGTATCCCGCCTGACCGCTTCTGTTCCTCAACTTCCACCACTGCTTGTCATCCTCCAACACCTGAAAACACACTTCGATTAGTTCTTTCACAATACAACTCCACAGAAAATGAGTTTTGCAAGTGCTCTTTGTCAAATAGTAAGGGAATAAAGCTATGAATGAATCATTTGATGAGAAATGCTTGAGTTCATATGGAAATCGCCGACTTTTGATCGGTGTGTTGGCACAATTTGAGACAATTATGATCTCTTATGAAACTCTAGATGAGACACGTGTGAAATTCTCTCAGGATAAACAGCAGGAGACTTGAGCAAAATCTCCATTAGAGCTCTGTTTGATTTCATTGCTGTTTTTGAGATGTTAATGCGATGTATGTGATGTTCATACCTCCAGAATTTCGTCCTGTAGCACTGACAGCTCGTTGGCATTACGGGCCACGAAGTGGTAGCGGATCTTTGCATACTTCCGGGGAGCAGGAGGCGCCGAGAAAGACCTGGGAAAAAATGTGAGCGGAAAAATCAGAAAAATCCTCACATGGATCAAACGGTAGAAACATGTGTCACACAAAAAGGGGCAAGCTGTCACAATAAAAACCAATGATTTTCGAACAATTCCTTTGTTTGATGTTTGAAATACTAAAGCAAATGAAAAGAAATCATAAACATATGTTTATTGTGGATTATATGCTATTTAATTGCTTTTCAGCTCATTTTAAAAAGTAAAAAGGGATATTTTGAGGGATGCCAACATTTGGCCCAACGAAATTGCAATTGATAAATTGTATAAAACGACAATAGAACATGAGACAACTTGCCCCGACCTGACGTTTACCAAAAACACTTTGTTCCTGAACACAGTCCAACCGTTTAGATACAATCTACTATCATAGTTGATTCTTGTATTTATTTTGTTCATTTGTTGCTTTATGAAAAAAGATGTGAGCAAAAAGATGATATTGTAATTTTATTTTTGAAGGACGGAATTCACGTAAAATTATAATTCAGTTGTAATTTAGATCTCCTGACAGCTAACGGTAACACTTTCTTACAGTGTCATTCGTTACTGTAACTAAAAATTATGCATAAATACATGCAATTAACCCTAAACCCTCGCCCTATAGTAAGTACATGTAGTAAAATTATTACTCAGTACTTAAATGTATAATCACACTGTAATACTGACACCCTAAAATAAAGTGTAAATCAACTAACTTACCCGTTTGAAGAGAGTGACGACTGTGATCCAAAAAACTGACATGGAAAAGAGGGAAAAGATGCTATTTAATACAGAGAAGAGATTTTCACACAGAAATGACGGACAATGCGTCCAAAATCGTATTTAAATTTGAATTTACTTTGCAACCATTACAGGGGACTTATAATGCCCCTTTCATTAAAATGTAATATAAATCTCTGGTGTCTGTGAAGTTTCAGCTCAAGATCATTTATTACAGCTTGTCAAATTTGCCTCTATTTGGGTGTGAGCAAAAACACGCCGTTTGTGTGTTTGTCCCTTTAAATGCAAATGAGCTGCTGCTCCAGAAGAGGGCGGAGCTTTAACAGCTCAACAACAACAAAGCTGGAGAATCTCACGCAGACAAAATGATGACGGTGTTCATCCTTACATTGTTCAAACCGACACTGATGGAGAGACTCGGGAAGAAGTTCCAACTTTTAGATGTTTCTGAACGGTTAGTGGATAAATGGATGTAGTCTCACCTCTTTTGTCTTATAATCTGACTGTACTGGAGACTTCGGAGCACCAGCGCTCTCCGTCTCCCACGGTGACGTGCGGAAGAGCTCCACTGGCGGCTCCCATCCGTTCCGGAACTTTGGGACATACAGAGGAGCGCACTGATCTTTCGGCCAATCAGCTCTAAGATACACGAAGACACGCCCAGAATTAGACAACATAAACATACAGATTAATGGTTCACTGACGCTAATCTAGACCCTTTCATTTTGATTCATTTTATTTGATTTATTATTAACAGATCAAATGAGATATATCCAATAATATTTTATGTAATATAATATTGGCCATTAAAGTGCCCATATTATGCTATTTTAAAGGTTCCTGATATTGTTTTGGAATTAGAATAACTTTACATGCATTCAAGGACAAAAAAAATCTTTAATTTTCTCATAATATACAGTACATTGCACCATCAGCTATTTTGATAAAGTTTGATAAAGAATTCGGTCTCTTTAAGCCCCTCCTTTCTGAGAGCCTGCTCTGCTCTGACTGGTCAGATGGCCCAGTCTATTGCGATCGGTCTACCACTTACAGTGTGTATCTGAAACCAAACACCCATTACCATATTTGTATTTCAGCTCCTGGACGACTCATTTGTGCGGTTCAGAATCAATTCTTTCTTTTGGGAGACAATAATTAATTCTATTTATCTGCACTTTGATCTTTGAAACTTTACAGATCTTTAACATTCACATAAAAACATAATAGGGGCACTTTAAAAACTCTGGTTGAATACAAGAACTTCAACTTTTAAAAAAAAACATTCCTATTTATCCATTCAAAGGCTGGATTCCCACTAGAGGGAACCATCATCTGATACTGATCATCTCAAAATGACCACACATTGGCTGATATATCAGTTTACCACTATCACACACTCCTGTAACACATCTACAGTTGTTGGTTGAATCAGCACCTGGGCCTCGTCCAGCCATCTCCCAGCAGCTCAAAGATGGTCATCTCTTTGGGAGTCAGGTGTCCTCTCAGGAAGTCCACCGTGTCCCGCGATAGGTGAGGAGAGATGACCGCACGTGGCAACTCAGGGGTGCCACAACTCTGCAGTATCTGAATTCACACAGGGGAAAAAACACATTACAGACAGTTTGGCTCCAATTCTAATGGAGCTTTTAAGGAGCGATCGCAAAATAACCATTACACATATTTGCAATCTCTTATTGTACCAAACAGGGTGTTTATTATATTGTTCCTATTGTTCGTGTTGGTAGTTTATTATAGTTTTACATGTGAGTGCTCATACTTTGGCTACAACAGCTAAAGCTGCCCAAACATTGATTTTGTGGTGCATTTAAAGGTAAAAAAAAAAAAAAGATTTAAAATGTTTTGTTTTATGCATGTATGTCTTCATTCGTTCATTCAAAGTGTGTTTTTAGGTGTGGCATTAGCAGTAAGGTTTTGGTTTAATATGTAGTAAACATAAGCATTCATTTTTATGATAAAACAAACAGAAGTTTTTTATGTAAGCCCGTTACCGCCACTGAAAAAAAAAAAAAAGATTATTGCAACTTTTTATTCTGAATATTTCTCAGAATTGTGAGATATAAACTCGCAACTGTGAGTTATAAAGTCAGAATTGTTAGATATAAAGTCGCAATTGCGAGAGAAAAAAGTTTATATCTCACAATTCTGTGAAAAAAAAGTCAGAATTGTGAGATAAAAAGTCGTAATAATCTTCTTTTTTTTTTCATTGGCGGAAACGGGCTTCCATAGTTTTTGGTATGTTTTCATTTCGATAGCTGGGAAAACATTTTGTGTATGAATACAGTTCCTCACCATTTCCAAAGGTCCAAACAGGAAGTGCACGAGCTCTGAAGCATTGGGGTTCTGAATGTGTTTCTTGAGTTTGGCCTGTAGAGGGCGCACACACACCGTCAACAGGGTTCACTCACACATTACTGGCCTCTTTCATGACACTGAGCAGAATAAATTTGTGAATTTCATTCATAAACCAGTTATTATAACAATTTGCGCTTGAACTAAGTGAAGTTTACAATTACTTTTTACAAACAGTTTGTCCGGAAATTTGCCAATTTCTTTCTGCATGTGTCAAAAGTCAAAGGAAATACACAATTAGAGTGCAAATGTTCCAGATGATCTTTCAAAGCGAGTCCAAAGCAAGTTTTGCATGAGTTAAAACAGACTAAATGCATGTTTAAGGACAGGAGAAACCAACCAGCAGATTGAAAGAGAGTTTCAGCTTCTGAAGACAGTCGATAAACTCTCCTTCTGATGGAGGCTTAGCTCGTAGAGTTAGCATTCCCTCTGAAACACAAACACACACAAGTCACATGAGAATAATATTTAGCATAGCGTATTCTTTATTTTCACATTTATTTTCCAAATTTTACCAGATGTGTTCATCATGAAAGTATATATACCTGCTGGTCCTCTCTTTTTGTTTTTCTTGCTCCTGTTGCGCTGGTTGAGTTGTGAGAAAGCCTCTGCCGCTTTATGAAGACGCGCCACGAAGATCTCGATGTCATCTAGAGAGCAGTTCAGGATTTGCTAAATAACACAGAGTGAAAACACGCATTACATCTAGTCTGATGTAACCACTAATCTGATACACTCAATGGTTGAGCATGTTTTAGATGTGTGTGTGCGTGCAGATATCCGGTGTTACGCAGTGACTCCGGCACTCACCACGTCCTTCTCGATCCGCTGGGCCAGCTTCATATTGGACTCAGGGTCCTGCATCGACAGTTCATCTGAGACAAGCACACAGAACATTTAGCATTAATGCATTTACAGGGTTGGGGAGTAACGCAAGTAACACAAGTAACTTAGTGACGTATTTAAAATACAAAATTTGAGTGACTGTATTTCATTACAGTTACATTTTAAATGGGTGGTAATCAGATTACAGTTACATCTGAAAAGTGTTTTAGATTACCAAAGTGATTACTTTGAGTTTTAATGTCATTTAAACAGCGATTGGTGATTCTCTGACTCTGACCGTCTGAAAAAGCATAATTTCAGTTTCATACCCCTTGCAGAAAATGCAGCATTTTAATAATTTTAACAAAATAAGAAGGATCATAAAAATTCTATTTTTATTTAGTACTGTTCTGAATTTTCTGAAAATTCACATAACAGATGACTGAATTTATAAAAATTGCTCCATTCAAAAGTTTGCATATCCTTGAATCTGAACTGACATGTCATCAGATGGTCCACGGCTGTTTTCATGTTTTGCGATACAGTGAAAAAGGTAAAAAAGAAAAGAAAAGAAAAGACAATTGTGAATTTTTTATCTCACAATTCTGACTTTTTTCCCTGCAATTGCAAGATATAAACTCACAATTACAAGTTATAAAGTCAGAATTGCGTGATGATAACTTGAAATTCAGATTTTTTTTCTTCTTGAAATCGCGAGTTTATATTTCACAATTCTGGCATTTTCCTCACAATTCAGACTTTTTTTCTGGAAAATTGCGAGTTTATATCTCATTTATGACTTTTCTCACAATTCTGAGATTTTTTTCTCAAAATTGAGAGTTTATATCTCAGAATTCAGACTTTTCTTTCAATTTTGACATTTTGTCTGAAAACTGAGAGTTTATAACTCACAATTGCAACTTTATATCACGTAATTCCGAGAAAAAAAGTCGAGAATTGTGAGATAAAAACTTTTTGTATGTGTTTGTTCCACACTTATTAGTATTCCAAAGTATTCTAAAGTATTTAGATTAAGTTACTAAACTTGAGTAATGTAACGAAATACGTTACTAATTACTTTTTATAGCATGTATTTTGTAATCTGTGGTGAAATACATTTTAAAAGTAACCTACCCAGCCCTGTGCATTTACTGAAACTGAAAGCATACAAGCGTATTGTGTCTCTGGCACCTTTCATGTCTGTAGCAGCTACTCGACCGTTGACCCCAGGGCCAGGACTTCTAGTCTCGGAGGCCGGGATGATGGTCTCCCGTTGGCGTTTCATCTTTTCTTGGTTCAACCTGATGGAAGGGAGAGAAAGAGAGAATGGATGTGTCACAAAACCTAGTGAGCAGCCTATGTAGGCAACATTTTAAGGCATTTTAGGCAGTCCCGATGTGAGGGGTTGTTCCAAAAGGCTGCCAGCAAGCTTTAAATATAGCTCATTTTGGACAAATTAAAAATTTTGCCTTCCCAGCATGTATATTTTGCAAAGACAATTGTCTTTGTGACAAGCTCAAATGGCGTAGAATGCCGGAAATTATAATTATTAATATAATTCATTCAATACTGAAAAGTCGAAATTATTTACACTAACTAAAAACTGGCAAACTCCTTGAAACGCCCCAAAACCATCCGACCAACCTCCTAGCAATGGCTTAAAACTACCTAAACACACTAGCCTTTAAAGATAGCTCATAAACATTGCCTTCTCAGCATGCAATTTGCAAAGACCCATGCATTGTGATGACCTTGTATGGTGGAGAATGTGGGCAATGTTGATTATTAATATAATTCATTCAATAATGAACAGAATCAAAATTGTTTACACTAATTTAAACCTGACTAGCAAACACCTAGAAATGCCTTAAAACCACTCAAACATCCCAGAAATCACCTTGGAGTTTCCTAAAACCACCTTGATTCATCCTAGAAACCACCTAGCAATAGTATAAAACTATAGCTACATAAAGCTAAAACTATAAGCTTTGCCTTGTATAATTTGTGAAAGCAATCCCTTAATGCATTGTGACGAGTTTAGAGGGTGGAGAACGCGGGCAATGCCAATTATAAATATAATTCAACTAATACTAAAAAGAATCAAAATGGTTTAACCCAATTAAAAATGTACTTTTCTATTCAATATTTATGTATGCTGTGTATCGTTGCTTAATGCTTTGTTAGCTTAGCAAAATGCTAACTTGAACAAGCTAATGAAATCAATTGAGAGGAACATCTCCTGGGCACTTGAGGTTGCATTTCAGTTAAGCTGTCTAAGTAAACAGCACGGCAGCTCACTGGGATTTGAAATGAAGCTAATTTGTGTGTGAAAAGTAGAGGAGTAAACATGATGGTACGACGCGTACCACGGTATTGATTTAGTACAGAAGTGTCAGGAAATTGCATCTTTTTTCTTATTTTTTTTTATTAAACAGTGGTTTATTGAACAAATTGTGTCTCTCTCTTAAAAAAAATTTGATTATAATTCACGTTTTCTTAAGGATAAAAAAAAATCTAACTAAGTGAATGCTGTAAACTCTATACAGGAAACATTACTTCAATATTAAAGGTTACAATTACCATCAGAACACAAACTATTAAATTCAGTTACTATTTATTTTTAGATATAATAATCAACACTTAAATAAAAAAACGTCAATTGCAAATAAGGCTGGTTTTGCATTAACTTCTAATTATAATTTTTCTTTTTTTTTTAAGTATAATCATTTACACAGTTACTGTCATAACTTCTTTTCATGACAATTTTATTTAAACATATTAAACAATTAAGACATTACTAACAGGTAAAGTAAATATAATGAATATATTATCTAATATAGTGCATGTATTTCCCCTCAGAGAGTTCATTTCTCTAGTGAATAACGTGCTGTGGACACTAAATGACTTTCCTGAGGTAAATGTAATGCTACGTGAGATATTATTCTCAAGCTGTTTTATCGATGACTTTGAAACACTGGTTAAGAGATTATACGTAAACATATCTATGCATAGATCATCTGTTCTTCTTGTTCTGCAGTTTTTCCTGTTGTGGCGGTTAGCAGCGTTGTTTTACCGTGTGCGCCCCCTTCTGGATTGGAGTGTAAATCGCCTGTAACTGACTGTATTCGTCACCTGACTGAATGCACCGAACTGTAACATCCGTACCATGACACTTCAGGATCGTTACACCCCTACAGTGCAGTCTTCTTTCTCTAATGACCCTGCAACTGGTTTTTCAAGAAGAAAATCACACTGCTTCTAAAACACGAGTCTGCATGTAGAGTTGGGGAGTAACGAAACACAAGTAACTTAGTTTCGTATTTAAAATACAAAATTTGAGTAACTGTATTTCATTACAGTTACATTTTAAATGGGTGGTAATCAGATTACAGTTCCATCTGAAAAGTGTTTTAGATTACCAAAGTGATTACTTTGAGTTTTAATGTCATTTAAACAGCGATTGGGGATTCTCTGACTCTGACCGTCTGAAAAAGCAGAGTAGAGTTTCACCAACATTTTAATACTTTTAAGAGGGATCATAAAGTTTTTTTTTTTATTTAGTACTGTCCTGAATAAGACAAAATGACTGAATTTATAAAAAAAAAATTGCCCAATTGTCAACTTAAACTGTCCTGTCATGACCTGATGATCCACGACTGTTTTCATGTTTTGTGATAGTTGTTTGTGAGTCATTTTATAATTCACTCGTCACTGCAACTTTTCTCACAATTTGTTTTTTTCCCTCACAATTGTGAGTTTGTATTTTACAATTCTGACTTCTTTTTCTCAGAAATGTGAGATTTAAACTCACAATCGTAAGTTATAAAGTCAGAATTGGGAGATATAAACTGGCAATACTAACTTTTTTTCTTGCAATTGTGAATTTAGTATGAGTTTATCTCTCATAATTCTGACTTTTCTCAATATTGAGAGTTTATATCTCATAATTCTGACTTTATAACTCAACTTTATATCATGCAATTGTGAGACAAAAACTTGCAATGGCCTTTTTTGTGTTTGTTCCACACTTATTAGTATTCCAAAGTATTCTAAAGTGTTTAGATTAAGTTACTAAACTTGAGTAATGTAACGAAATACGCTACAAATGACTTTTTAAAGCATGTATTTTGTAATCTGTAGTGAAATACATTTTAAAAGTAACCTACCCAGCCCTGTCTGCATGTAACCAAAGCCCAGTGCTGATACTGTAGCACCCACTGTTGTTAATAAATGAACATCTATTACACACAAGATCACAGAAACCTCAAGGTAAATGCGTCTTTACTATCCGCTGATCCTGTTACATGTTTTTTGGACTTCTCAGTGTCGTCAATAGACGTACAGTCTGTTCATGAAGTGTTGTGAAACAGTGTCAATCATTCTGATGAGTGATAAGTTACTTAAATACCACTCCAGTAGCTTTTGTGTCTATGAGGTCTGGGACTCACTTCAGCGTCTGCGGTCGCATCTTCTTGCCACATGTGTTGTCTCCCAGAGCGCTATCAATGTCAGCGTGCACCAACTCAGCCTAAAACACAAACGCACATGTACGGTTTTAGTGAAAAAAGCTCTCGATTGTGTTAATATCATTATAACGTGGGAGCGTAAATAGCCTTTGATACGCTAATGTTCAAGTATATTTGGGAAATTAATGAGATGACGTGATGGGTGATCATTGTGTCTGTGTGTACATACTGTTACTTGGAGATACAACATTTCTCAAAATGTATAACAGCGCATGATTAAACCTAAAATATATCAAACGTCATGCATTTCAAAGTACCATGATACTTTTTGTTATGGAAGTATACGTATACAAGTTTGTGTTTGTGTGAGTCTCACCTCCACTTCGTCGCAGTAGAAGAAGTGGATGTCTGGTTTGTGTTGTTCATTGTCCTGACAGATGAGCAGAAGGACGGAGGGGTATCTTGTCTGGTTCAACAGCGTCTGACAGTGATGCACTGTGGCCAGAGGAAAGTTCTCAAGCTCCTCCTGAGAGAAAGAAATTCAATTCAATTCAATTCAAATTTATTTGTATAGCGCTTTTCACAATACACATCGTTTCAAAGCAGCTTTACAGAGAATGGAAAGAGAGAAAAGAAAGAGAGACAAAGATTTCAAAACGAACTTAAATATTATCTAACCCTAAATAAATGTAAAATTAATGTAAAATGTAAAAATGATAAAATGTAGTTCAAATTGTATATTGGATGTTAAATGTACAAAATAGATAAATGTAGTACATAAACCTGATTCTTCAATATTCTTACAAATAAATCAAAGTGGATTGGAAATAATGTTTTTCAAATAATATTTTTTATTTTATTAGAATGCATCAATTAAATAAACGTAAATTTAAATCAAATAAAAAAGCTGACAACCTTTGACTCTAAAAACAATGATTACGATCAATAATGAGGTCAAAGATGTTGGCACTTATGGAAACAGTCACATATTAGCAGAATAATGACATCACAATAAGACTCACTTCACATGATTCACACGGACGAAACACTCCCTATCCAGTTATTCCAGATCAGATCGGATTACACTTGGCCATTAGGTCAGAGGAGGCTTTGTTCAGTGGACAGGTGTGGAACATGCTTAAATCGGTTCTCATTTCCATGATCCCAAGAGTGTGTTTAACTTTTTATTCCAAATTAAGACGTAAATTGGTTTTAAACTGGCAAAAACTTGCAAGCCCTGAATCATACACAATCTTGGATGAGATAAAATAGAGCAGAATTGACTGGAATGAAAAGTACAGTACAGTCCTCTATTGGCTAATGTATATTGTATAACTGGGTAATAGACATCAGTGGAAAAGGATAGTGCATTATGGAAAAAGATTGGAATAACATGCCCAGATGAAACTAACAATAAGAGCAGGAACACGGATTAGGAAAGTAAACTGGGTCCGGTTTGATTTCTTGAGAGAGCACGCTCACCTTGGTCTCGCAGTCCAGGAGTTTGATGGATTTATCCGTCACCTGCAGCAGCATTTCCTGCGTCCAGATTTTGTCTTTGGAGTCCAGCAGTTTTAGCTTCTTAATGGCATCGTCTACCGTAGCGATGGACTCGGTTTTATCCATGATGAACGTAGAGAGATGCTGCAATCATAGATGAGAGTGTAAGGTCGTTGCAATGCAAACAAATGCGATTGGGTTCATCACATCTGATCTGTATCTGTGGCTCTGTTATTTTGCATGTGCATTAAATAAAATAAGATTTGTTTAATCTTTAAACAGTCTACTAGTGCAGAATAATGTACTAGTGCTATAGTAATAACGTCAGCATACTGCAAGAGTTTCTCATGCAAGAGACAGATAAAAATTTTGGCATACATAAACAACTGTTTTATAAATGTATAAAATGTGCAAAACCACCGACTTTTTGCATCCCAATTGATGCAAAAACTATTTGGCATTTGATCTGACCATTTAGATTCCTTTCAAAAACTCTGGACTTCTTTTTTTACAAAAATTTAAACTCGACAAATGAGCTTCCATTGCTGTTTAGGAGATATTAAACTGCGATATTAAAGAGATCTTATTATTGATTTTCGATAGAAGATAGTCAGGTGAATGTCCTGATTGTGTAAAACATACCTACATATTGTCTCTTTCTAAATGTCATTGGGTGTTGCTCTGTTTCGGCATTTTAAAAGAATTAATTGTTATTTTCATAGAGTGAGTAATGTTAGCACACACACCTCCTTATAATATTTTTATATCCACTTCAGCACTTTAACCACACCTGTGTGTGTGTTAGTATTCCCTACATTATGGGGACCAAATGTTCCCACAGGTATAGTAATACTAGTGAATTTTGATCTTGTGGGGACATTTTTTTGGTCCCCATGAGGAAACAAGCTTATAAATCACACAGAATTTTCTTTTTTTGAAAATCTAAAATAGCAGAACATTTTCTGTGATGGGTAGGTTTAGGGGTAGGGGGATAAAATGTACAGTTTGTACAGTATGAAAACGATTCCACCTATGGAATGTCCTTGCTTTAGCAAAACAAACCTGTGTGTGTGTGTGTGTGTGTGTGTGCATGCATGTGTGTGTTGGTGGGTGTGCGTTTACATGTCACAATACTATGTGACAAACAGTGATCCCTACCCATCAAAGAGAACAAATTATTCAAAGCATCATGCATGATTCAGAAGCAGATTAAGTCTTGTCACTAGTTATATAACGGAAGGAGATCTCAGCATGGCTGCTGTGGATTAACCAGACAATCCAACCACAAACATGTTTATTGACACATCTGATCAGACTCTACATGAGGGGCGGAAAGACTTTTAACAGGATGTAGTCCAACCAACTTTCAACTACACAAAGGGAAGCTGAATTTACATTTGCTTGCTTTGAGATATTTGCACAGATAAAATCTGTTTACGAGAGGGTAGGTCAGTCTTTTTGATGTAGTCCTTCAGAACAATGATTTGGTTTCTGGGCTTTTTAAAGTGCCAGGATAAGATGTTTTTTTTTTTTTAATGGAAAAGCACATTCATACACCCTAGCAACTGCCTAAAATTGCCCTAAAACACCTCAAGCACACTAACAGCCCCCATGGCTGTGGCGTAAAAAAAACACCCCAAAAAGCCAATTAACCAGCTATCAATGACATAAAACCACTCAAACACCATAGCAACGACCTAAAATTGCCATAAAACCACTGAAGCACTTAAGCACCACTCAAACATCCTAACAACAATGACCGTAATCCTATAAAACACCCTAGCAACCCCCTAGCAGTGGCCCAAATCCACTCAAACACCCCAGCAACCACCTAGAATTGCCCTAAAACTACTCAAGCACCATAGCAACTCCCTAGCAGTGGCCTGAAACAACTCAAACACCCCAGCAACCACATACAGTACTGTGCAAAAGTTTTAGGCAGGTGTGAAAAAATGCTGTAAAGTAAGAATGCTTTCAAAAATAAACTTGGTAATAGATTATATTTATCAATTAACAAAATGCAAAGTGAGTGAACAGAAGAAAAATCTAAATCAAATCCATATTTGGTGTGACCACCCCTTTACCTTCAAAACAGCATCAATTCTTCAAGGTACACTTGCACAAAGTCAGGGATTTTGTAGGCATATAGTTAGGTGTATGATTAAACAATTATACCAAACAGGTGCTAATGATCATCAATTCAATATGTAGGTTGAAACACAATCATTAACTGAAACAGAAACAGCTGTGTAGGAGGAATAAAACTGGGTGAGGAACAGCCAAACTCAGCTAACAAGGTGAGGTTGCTGAAGACAGTTTACTGTCAAAAGTCATACACCATGGCAAGACTGAGCACAGCAACAAGACACAAGGTAGTTATACTGCATCAGCAAGGTCTCTCCCAGGCAGAAATTTCAAGGCAGACAGGGGTTTCCAGATGTGCTGTCCAAGCTCTTTTGAAGAAGCACAAAGAAACAGGCAACGTTGAGGACCGTAGACGCAGTGGTCGGCCAAGGAAACTTACTGCAGCAGATGAAAGACACATCATGCTTACTTCCCTTCGCAATCGGAAGATGTCGAGCAGTGCCATTAGCTCACAATTGGCAGAAAACAGTGGGACCCTGGTACACCCATCTACTGTCCGGAGAAGTCTGGTCAGAAGTGGCCTTCATGGAAGACTTGCGGCCAAAAAGCCATACCTCCGACGTGGAAACAAGGCCAAGCGACTCAACTATGCACGAAAACACAGGAACTGGGGTGCAGAAAAATGGCAGCAGGTGCTCTGGACTGATGAGTCAAAATTTGAAATATTTGGCTGTAGCAGAAGGCAGTTTGTTCGCCGAAGGGCTGGAGAGCGGTACACGAATGAGTGTCTGCAGGCAACAGTGAAGCATGGTGGAGGTTCCTTGCAAGTTTGGGGCTGCATTTCTGCAAATGGAGTTGGGGATTTGGTCAGAATTAATGGTATCCTCAATGCTGAGAAGTACAGGCAGATACTTATCCATCATGCAATACCATCAGGGAGGCATCTGATTGGCCCCAAATTTATTCTGCAGCATGACAACGACCCCAAACATACAGCGAAAGTCATTAAGAACTATCTTCAGTGTAAAGAAGAACAAGGAGTCCTGGAAGTGATGGTATGGCCCCCACAGAGCCCTGATCTCAACATCATCGAGTCTGTCTGGGATTACATGAAGAGAGAGAAGCAACTGAGGCTGCCTAAATCCACAGAGGAACTGTGGTTAGTTCTCCAAGATGTTTGGGCCAACCTACCTGCCGAGTTCCTTCAAAAACTGTGTGCAAGTGTACCTAGAAGAATTGATGCTGTTTTGAAGGCAAAGGGTGGTCACACCAAATATTGATTTGATGTAGATTTTTCTTCTGTTCACTCACTTTGCATTTTGTTAATTGATAAATATAAACTATTAACATGTCTATTTTTGAAAGCATTCTTACTTTACAGCATTTTTTCACACCTGCCTAAAACTTTTGCACAGTACTGTAGAATTACCCTGAACCCACTCATGCATCCTAGCAACTAGCTTTCAATGACCTCAAACCCCTCAAACACCCTAGGAACCACCTATAATTGTCCTGAAACTACCCTAACAACCAGCTATAATTGTCCTAAAACCACCCAAACACTCAAACAACCAGCTATTAACGAACTTAAACCATTCAAACACCCTAGTAACCCCATAGTAGTGGCCTAAATCCACTCAAACACCCTAGCAGTGGATTAAAGCCACTCAAAAATCCAAGCAACCAGCTATAATACACCTCAAACACCCTAGCAACCACCTATACTTGTCCTAAAACCACCAAAACAACCTAAAAACCAGCTTTAATTGTTCTAAAACCATACAAGCACCCTAACAACCAGCTATCAATGACCTCAACCCCCTCAAACACATTGGCAACCAGCTATCAATGACCTCAAACCACTCAAACACCATGGCAACCCCTTAGCAGTGGCCTAAATCCACACAAACACCCTAGCAACCACTAGAATTGCCCTAAAACCACCCAAGCATCCAAGCAACCGCCTAGCAGTGGCCCAAAAGCACTAAAACACCCCAGCAACTAAATAGAATTGCCCGAAATCCACTCAAGCACACTAGCAACCAGCTATCAATGACCTCAAATCACTCAAACACCCTAGCAACCCCTTAGCAGTGGATTAAAGCCACTCAAACATCCTAGCAACCTAAAAACAATCCAGAACACATCAGTATCTTGGTGGTGTTCTTCTACACAGACATTCTCTTCAGAAAAATGAAAAAATCTAATTAAACTGATCTGTGTAAGCATTGATGTGTTGATTTCTTCCTTTCAATTTTTTTCCTCTTTTCCTTTACTCTCTTTTTTTTGTCATTTCTATTGTATTGAGAAGCATGTGATATGCTCTTCTGAGGTAATATGGAAGTTACTCTAGTGCATACTATTTGTTGATAATAAAGCATTCAAAAAAAAAAAAAAAAGATTGTGTAAGCATTCAAGACCTGATAGGACGGCTGCTGGCGTGGACGTTTTTTCAACGTTATGCGTGTATAAGAGCAAAAAAAAAAAGAGAGATAAGAAAGACAATATAGCCAATAAGTGAAGGGTGAAAGTGAGAAAAAAATAGACCATGGAAAATAATGTATCTAGATCAGAACAAAGTTCAACAGGACGGCTCAAGTGTCAAACCCCTCGTTTGATTAGCGTTGGCGGAAATGATATATTTGCGCATGGCTAAATCAGTTGTTCTTCTGGGGTTCTTTCAGGTTACAAGTGCATAAAAGGCATCAGTGCATTTTGACCAATCAAATTCGAGGACAGGAACTAGCCATTGTATAATGCAGATTTCAGATTGCGTTATCTCGGTTGACAACAGCTCAGATGGAGTTTAACGCTACCCTGACAAATCTGATCAAGTGACCTGATTGCTTTATTACGATATCAAGTCATCAGTTCAATCCCGTTAAATATTAAACCGAACTCTCGGGGGTGAGGTTTAGAAAATCAACAATTTTGGAGAGAAGAAGCAGAAATAAAAGAGTTTAGCATCTCACTCACCTGCACATGGTACTGCGACGTCTCTTGCATGATAACATTCGAGTTTGAGTACTTCTTTCGTTGCTCTGAAAGAAATGGAGACACAAACAATGACATATGAGACTCACTATTCACGGGCTTGCTAGAGGAAAAAGACGCTATCTTGAGTTCCTCATATGTAAAGTCATTTTTTTGGACAGATGCAATTCATGCAATGAATATCAACGCTCAAGTTGTTTGTGCAGACAAACACACACTAACCTGCGTAGTGCCACATTTTGGTGAAAGGACCGTCTAGATCACTTAAGCGAGACGTTTCATGAACAGGAACAGAAAAACTGATGAAACACCCGCATTTGCATTATAATCGATTCCATGAAACACCATGACGCATTAATACAGATCATATGAGATGAGAAACAACTCGTTACAGGAATAAAAATGGTCACCCTTACCTTTCAAACCAACAAATTCTGTCTACAAATCTACGTGAAACATCTCCATTATGTAACGAAAAGAGATCTTTTGCCTTCCAGCTGTAATGCTCGAACTGATGGACTCACGGAGGGGAAATGTTCCGACAGGCTGGAATCGTGTTTCACCTGCCTCTTTTATGCGAGGTCAAAGGTCAAACCGTGTAACACATGTAAACCCTACCTCCTCTCTGACTATGAGTTCAATATCATATCACTATTTGTTTTACAGCAGTCCTATAAATCAGCTCAGTGCCGCATGTTTCACGCAACACTCGAATTCACATTTGCTTTACAACGGATCAAGTCGTACCCAAATGCTCAGGAGACATTTAACTCTGCACGGTTTGAGACATTCTCAGGGATTTTCACGACAAAATTGCTACTCAAAACGAGCCCAATTGCATTTTATGGGGGTCCCCGAGTAAAAACCGCGTTCATTGGGGTAAAATTCTAAAGTTCGCCTTGTAAAATTTGCATTCCTTCGGCTAAATATCATGTTATGTGGGGTCGCTTCAACCCGTGGTCATGAAAAGCGACCGATGGCAACAGTGTTGAAGTCGCCCAAATCCATGGGGAAACATCACTAGACATTCTTGAAATCTCTTCTGACCTCTAGAGGATAAACATAATATTATCGGGTCTCTCTTAGGCAACACTACAGTAAATGACTCAGTTAAGATTTAAAAGACATATTAAGTTTAGTGTAAAGGTTAAAGCGCATAATCAAAGGCGATTCTCTCTTGAAAACATGTTTTAGTTCAGGACTACGTTTATGGTGCTCTTCTGAGTTCTAGTTATATAGTTCCAGTTCACAGAAAGAATAATGATAACAAGTGTGTTTAAAATAGTTACATAAACACCAGCATGGACGGGTGGCATGTTGTCATGGCGAATGAATGTTTTTGAGGGTTTGTCCGTTCACGGGTTGATTCGGTGAGATAAGATCAAAAATGTGATATTGGAAATATGAATGAATCAGAACAGATGACTAGCTGTATGGTGAAAAATAGTGATGGAGTGGTTATGGAATGCCCACAAAGAGTTTATGTACATTATTACCATTATTGGTGCATTTAGATTTTATTTTTCTTCATTACTTAATTTAATTGATATTTATTTAAGCTCAAATGATTTATTAGCTATTTTCCTATTTCTAAAGATAATGCATTATATATTTTTTTATTCATAAATTAAATTAAATGATTTATTATTATTTATTTATCACCATAATAGCAGAGAAATGTACTAGGGTTGTGCATACTATATAACATATATTTATTTATTTACACAAATATAAATAATGCTATATTCAACCCTAATTTATTTTAATTTAATCTGGGGTTGGAAAAAATGTTTTAATGTTTTTCAAAAGCCTCTTGTGCTCACCAAGGCTACATTTATTTGAAAAAAATATACAATAAAACAGTAATATTGTGAAATATTATTTATTCCAGTGATCAAAGCTGTATTTTCAGCATCATTACTCCAGTCTTCAGTGTCATATGATCCTTCCCAAATCATTCTGACATGATGATTTGACGCTCATTTCTGATTATTATCAATGTTGAAAACAGTTGTTGCTTCATATTTTTGTAGAAACAGATTTTCTTTCAGAATTCTTTAATGAAGAGAAAGTTCAAAAGTATAGCTTTTATTTTATATAGACATCTTTTGTAAATTTGATTTGTTGATGTTTTTTTTGCACCAACATTATATCCCATTATTGAACTAATGTATACAACCAAGCAAAACAAACTGAATTGAGAGACAGAGAGACAGAGATAGTGGGAGAGAGGGTCATCGCCCTGTGTGAGTCTCTGAGGTTAAATGACCAGAGCTAATCATTACCTCTAAATGAGCACATGTTCTTATCAGCTGCTTTACGGGATCAGATATCAGAGTTACATTCTCTAACAGCCCCTCCTCCATTTATCTCTCTCTCCATCTCTCCAGGAAGTCTTCTTCACACTCTTTCCTGTTGGATGGAGAGAGTCCGAACGGTTTGCACCCAAGGCATCTTTGTGTAAGTCGAGCTGCGGGCATGTGTTATTCATGTCTGACATTTACTCCAAACGCTTCGCAGCATGTCGACAGCTCGCAACGAGCGAAATCTAAACGCCGCATGGGACGAACTCCGGCCTCTCGCGGCCGAGAGGGATTCTGGGTCTGTGATAATTGTTGTGTTAATTTAACACTGGCAATAAACTCACACCTGAAACGAATCTCGACAGACTTTCCTGGAAACTGGAGCTCCAACCAAGAAAATTACCAATGTGATTTCTTTAAAGGGGCAGTTCATTATGATTTCACTTTTTAACTTTAGTTAGTGTGTAATATTTATGTTTGAGCAGAAACAATAAGTTGCGACGCTCAAAGTTCAATTCAAAGGGAGATATTTTCTTTTACAGAAATCGCTTTTTAAGGACTACAATGAGCTTCTTCCCTGGTTAGTGACATCACAAACCCCAAATTTACATAAACCCCGCCCCCAAGAACACACAACAAAGGGGGCGTGGCCATGTTGGGCTGCTTTAGAGAAGAGGAAGAGTTGTTGTAGTCGAGTGTTGTTGATGGCGTCATTTTACGCCGGATGCTTCACAAATGAGGGTCAATTCAAGGAAAAAAGATGAGCATGACGACACATGCTAGTGATGAGTTGATCAACTCCACAGCAACTACATCAATTTATCCACTAACCGTTCAGAAACATCTTAAAGTTGGAACTTCTTCCTGAGTCTCTCCATCAGTGTCGGTTTGAACAATGTAAGGATGAACACCGTCGTCATTTTGTCTGCGTGAGATTCTCCAGCTTTGTTGTTGTTGAGCTGTTAAAGCTCCGCCCTCTTCTGGAGCAGCAGCTCATTTGCATTTAAAGGGACACACACACAAACGGCGTGTTTTTGCTCACACCCAAATAGAGGCAAATTTGACAAGCTGTAATAAATGATCTTGAGCTGAAACTTCTGAGACACCAGAGACTTATATTATATCTTGTAAAAGGAGCATTATAGGTAAAAAAAATTTAATGTATCACCTAGACAGAAATTAAATGGAGGTTTGGTCTTCAGCTAAATTTTACACCTGAGATTTAGTTAAGGTCTCAAAAGTGTCAGATACCAAAGCTGGAGATTGGAGATCAAAACATGTCTCTGCTATCTACATTCATTTTATAGCACTTTGCGCTAAAGGCCATTCTCACTAAGAACAGTAACAATAAAGATGCAGTTCAAAATATCGCTCTAAATATAATTAGAATAGCAGAGAAACGATATCTTTGGCATCACTTTCAAAGCATTTCTTTCCAGCTGACGAATGATTGTCACTGAAACATTGACAGCCAATCAGAATCTTATGAGCTCACGCATTTAAAGCAGCAGACCGCAAAACTGTCCGAATGCTGGTGTGGACGCTAATACAGTTATCGTTCACTGAGCAACAACTACTAACTCTTGTTATTTTCATGTCATGTTATGCTTAAGGAATTTCGTGAGAAACATCTAAGACTGAGTTACTTAAAAATAAGTTATCTATATGAAAGAGCAACTTTTGATCTGGGTTATAAAGTTATTATATAAAGTGTAGATTTTAGGTCTAACTGTATGACTGAAGCACATTTCTTCTCCTAAAAGTATCTAGGCTGCTCTTTATTTACTTAGGTGTACTTACACTATTCTTACCTACTGGTTAATATAAGGTAACTACATGGGTTAACGTTAGGTTTAGGGCTAGGATTAGGGTTAGTACATGGTGATTACCCAGCTATTGTAATAACTTTAAAAAGTACATACATGGGGAACCGGACTGTAAAATAAAGTACTACCAGTATTTACACTTAAGTTTTGGGCACTTTACAACATATAAACTTTAGTTCAAACAGGATGAAAAGATGAAAATCTCTATGCAGGAAACCTTTGACCCTCAAACAAACATATCTGCGCTCGCACACGCCGTCAGGCAAACCGTTGTCCTAACGTGACTGCTGGAGGTCCCGTAACGCAATCTGTCTCACCTCTCAGCGTCTCTCACCTCTGCGCGTCTCTCACCTGTCTCTCTTTCACGATATGCGCGACTGTCTGTTCGACTTCAGTGAACGGAAACAACGTTGGATTTTAATTTATTTAATTTAATTGTGTGAAAAAAACAGACTTTTTGTGTGTAATTCAAAAGAAAGACATATGGATTTGGAAAGACGTGATGAGGATATTGTCACTTTTTTTTGAATGAATTATCCATTTAACAAAACAACAGTCATTTGTTTTATATACAGTATGATTCAAAAGATTTGAAAGTTTTTGAAAGAAGTCACCAAGATGTGATCCCAAATACAGTAAAAACAGTGAAATATTATTAAATAATATATTATAAAATGTCATTTATTCCAGCGATTTTCAGCATCATTACTCCAGTCACATCCTTCAGAAATCATTCTAATATGACGATTTGATGTTGAAAACAGCTACTATATTTAAGTTTATAAGAACGGCATTTCTTTGAAATAAAAATCTAGTATCTTTACTTTATCAACTTAATGCAATTCAACATTTTCTTAACCTCAACAATCCCAGTTATTTTTCAGCAACCTGTCATATATTTCATCCATTCCTGAAGGATAAAATCAAGTCTTGGCCGACAGCTGAATATCCCGTTTTCCTCGTAAATACATCACAGATAGGCTGCAAATACAAGGAACCATCCAAATAAACCGTAACCATCGAGACCAAACCTGTCTCACAACCCCTCCGCAGCTCCAAGCATCACCTGTCGTGATGCTCCCGTGCCAATCGGATATGGTGTCCCATCTGGACTCGATTCAGGGAACGCCATCTGTTACACACAAACTTCTAAACAGACACACGGCGTCCTCTGCGCTTACAGTTTCAAAGCACCATTCTGACAGTTGCAAATGTGTTTTAGGTTTTTCCAATGTGGTTGCTTTCTGGAAACTTGTGTTGTACGGAGATAGCATGAAAAAAATCCAAGAGAAAGGAAAACGCACAGAAGGTGAAAGCAAATGAGAGAAGAAACAAAAAGCAGATTAGATTTGACGTATTATATTACCGTTTACAGTCGTAATGCATGAGGACATCGGATGAGAACAATACTCCTGACTCGAGCCGAATAACGACACTATTCCAGCAAGCGAAAAATATCAAAAAACGTTGAAACATGTTATTGCTGAACGCTCGCTGAACATTCCAAACGTCCAGTTTATTAAGTTAAATGAACGTCCAATTAAACGTTTCAGGTAAAAACAAACTTTTTGAGAACATTATTAAAGACCAGAAATGTTCAGAAAAATGTTTTATTAACGTTACTGGAAGAACATTTGTTCAAAACCCTGTTAGTTGTGCTGTAGAGCTGTTTCCACCATGAAATAAAAAAACTAATAAGGTAATTACGACTTTTTATCTCACTATTCTGACTTTTATCTCACAATTGCGAGTTTATATCGTGCAATTCCGACTTTGTAACTTGCAAGTCTGACTTTTTTCTTAGAATTGCGAGAACTCACAATTTTGAGTAATAAAGTCAGAATTGCATGATAAAAACTTCATGATAAAATTGCGGCTTTATATCTCACAATTCTCACTTTATAACACTCAATTCTGACTTAATAACTTGCGATAATTTGTGAGTTTATATCTCGTAATTAGAAAAAGAAAATTAGAATTGCGAGATATACACTATATACTATATTGCGTCAAAACTGATTTAAAGATGAAAATTTGAGTTACAAAGTCCGAATTGTGAGTTATACAGAAAGAATTATGAGTTATATAGATAAAAACTTCATGGAAAAAGTAAAAATTGAGGTTTTATTTTTTTATTTAGTGGCGAAAACAAGCTTCTACAGTTTATAGCTGAATTAAACTCGTTTCATTACTGATGAATTTTACACGCACTGTAATTATTAGAGTATGTTTACAATAAAATACTATTTCAGTCTTTCTACTTTAAAATTTCAAATTTAATTCAATGTTACTTGCCACTTCTGTGAAATTTCTAAACCAAATTTGTGTCCAGTACAGTTAATTGAACTGAACCAACACTGAACTCAACTAAATAATCACACTATTGTCTTTTTAGTGATGTGTTTCAAATTGTGTCATTTGTGATGAAGTTTGCATGATTGATGCTGTTATTTTCCTGTTTATTACTGCGATGCTGCTTTGAAACAATCTAAAGCACTGTATAAATCATTTGACTGGACCGGACCAGTCAATCCTAACGGACAATTCACTCCTTTATCTAATGATATTGTGATAAGCGTGTGGGGTTCGAAGCGCTCCTGCTCATTTGCATTGCCTCTCCGCGAGCGTGAATCTGGAGATAGATGGGAGATTTTTTTTGCATGTGCTGGTTTGCAGGGGGCTGATAGGAAGGGAAGTTAAACCAAGGACACGACACGACACAATAAAACTGAACCACAGGAACAGATTTAAAGGCACGGCTCGGTGCATATGAGCAAACAGAAATGTGAAACTTTGCAAGAGCATCAGGTTTGTGTGTGTGTGTGTGTGTGTGTGTGTGTGTGTGTGTGTGTTTTAGCTCCTTAGGCAGGGCTGTGTACTGTCCCATGGGTCATTGCCAGAGTGCAGAACACACAAAAACATAAAAACATGTTGTGTCTCTTATGTAAGGCTCGGGCGAATAAATGCAGACATCACATAAACACACAGGTGAATTGCACAAAGCCTATATAGAAGAACATGTCCTGGTCATATTTCACCCCAAAACCTAAAGCGAGACATGAGAAATTATGTTTTGCATAAAGAAAATTAGGTTTATTTGTAAGGAGATTAAAATATTCTTCATTGTGACTTTTTATACTATTTTTTTTTAGTAATATTAAAGTCAATGTTAAATATTTTTTATCCTCATTACTATAATACAAGAATAAATGTTAAAAATAAAATGAAATAAAATGAAATAAAATTAAATTAAATGAAATGAAATTAAATGAAATGAAATTAAATTAAATTAAATTAAATTAAATTAAATTAAATTAAAATAAAATTATTCTGTCCTGGCAGTATGATTTTCATGAATGTATAACTATTATTTATTTAATAAAAATTCAAATTTCAGATTTAAGAATGAGAATTATTTAAAAACAAAACATCCGATTATGTTGCTGTAATGTTTTTTTTTCTGCATTATGATAATGAAAATTGCAAAATGTGAAATTTTATTGTATTTATGTCATGAAAGTAATTTTAAAAAATTAAAAATGATAAAATACTCTTTGTTTTCTTTAAGCAAAATATAATTTATTAACATTTTCTCTTGAGTTTGGGCTGAAATATGAACTGGTTCTTCTCTCTCAGCTTCAGCTACTATTACTGTACAGCTTCCAAAACTCATCAATCACCTGTTAAAACACTGTCACTGTTTCTCTCTCTCTCGACCCTAAACCTAAGTGTTTGAGCCTCTGAAATGACACATGCATCTCTCTGCCCTCTCTTACTTTCATTCTCGTTTTCTTAAAAGCTCAAAAGCCTCTTGTCAGACCGGGTCGTCCCTTTTTCCAGACACACCCGGCTGGGCACAGAGGCAGACTGTGTGTATATTTATGCAGAGACGCACACCCCCAGAGACACACACACACCTAGTCGTCATGACGACAGGTGTATGATAAACACTCTGCTCTATGTGTTCACTTAAAGTTGGCATTATTCAAATTGAATGTCTCTGAAAGTCCACTTATGTCAATATAAACATAGAAAGGTTCTTTACTGGCATTGATGGTTCCATTGATGGAACCATAGAACCTTTTTATTGGATAAAAGGTTCTTTATAGTGGGAAAAAAAAGTTGTTTAGATCATTAGAATGTTCTTGACACTAAAAAAACATAACTGATTGGTTAAGACACATATGAAGTCCTTGCAAATTAATCCAATGCTTCAAATCTATATCAATAACACCAAAAGGTCAATACACCAGATGCAAGCAGGTAAAGCAAATCGTTCCCACTGTAAGTGATTTCTCTGTCGCTCATGACCTCAATACTGTGAGGTCAGTCTGAAATATCCTGGCACACTCATTTGATAGGCAAACGTTGATTGTTCTGGTTTTGTTGAATCGCAGCGAGGCCTGTGAGTGCTGTGAGTGTGTGTGATACACATGCAAATGTCCTGTACGACGTGCAGACTGCCATTTCAAAGGACCCTGGTGCGATTGCTCAGTTAGTGCGGTTCGTTTGAACACATGTGAACGCTGCCGTCTGAACTCTGGTGCGCACCGAACAAGCGCTAAAAAGATGGGTCTCGGTCCGCTTCCAAGCGAACTCTAGTGCGCTTCGATTGATTTATGAACGCAACACGGACCAAAGACATGTAAACGAACCAAAGAGAGGACGTGAAGTTACGAGATGTGACGCTACAAGTCAGCTGATGTGACGACGCGGGAAGATCGGTGTATCCAAAATGAGTCGAGGGCAAACGTGGAGCAACGAGGAGGTGAAGTTTCTGTTTCTGCAAACAGGAAATCCTGGCGCTGTTTTGAATGTTTTGAACATTTTATGAGCTCTTCGTGAGTTCTCAGCTGGTAAAAATAAAGCATATGTACACACATAAAATGAAAATGAAAGCCGACCAATCAGGTCGTGACCGTATCTCTATGCCTTTGGTTCGGTAACTTTAGGTTCGCGGTTAAAAATGCCAGTGTGAACGCTAAGACGACCAGGACTATATGTTTTGTTTTGTTTTCTGGTCCGGACCAAACGAACGAAACCAACCGAACTACAAGTGTGAACGCAGCCTTACTGTTGTCAAAAGTACAGACTTTTTCTTAAACGCCTCTGATTGGCCATTGTGTTCACATGTTCAACAGACATGTCTGTCATTGGCTGCAATGATCAACACTTCAAAAACATGTTGTAAATACACATCAATGACACCCTTCACCAAGCACTTACACAGATTCACACGGGAACACGATGGCCAATCAGAGACTTACATGTTGAGCGTGTGAACATGGCGGCCAATCAGAGACTTACATGTCTGCTGGATCTATCTGCTGCCTTCGACACCGTAAACCATCAAATTCTTCTGTCCACCCTCTCGTCACTGGGCATCTCAAGTACTGCACTCCAGTGGTTTGAGTCCAATCTCACAGGTAGGTCTTTCAGAGTTGCCTGGAGAGGGGAGGTATCCAAACCTCATGAACTGATCACTGGGGTTCCTCAGGGTTCAGTTCTTGGTCCCCTCCTATTCTCCATTTATACTACATCACTGGGTCCCATCATACAGGCACATGGTTTCTTCTACCACTGCTATGCTGATGATACACAACTCTACCTATCCTTCCAACCAGATGATTCCACCGTAGCTGCACGGTTCTCAAGCTGTCTGGCGGACATCTCCACGTGGATGGAAGAACACCACCTGCAGTTCAACCTGGCAAAGACTGAGCTTTTAGTCTTCCCTGCCACTCCAACTCTACAACACGACATCAACATACAGCTTGGTACAACCACCATTACCCCATCAAAGTCGGCCAGAAATCTTGGAGTTATCTTCGATGACCAACTGACCTTCAGAGACCACATCTCAAAGACGGCGCGGTCATGCAGATTTGCACTTTGCAAAATCAGGAAAATCCGTCCCTTCCTGACTGAGCACGCAACACAACTGCTTGTCCAGGCCCTGGTCATTTCAAGGCTTGATTACTGCAATGCTCTTCTGGCTGGTCTGCCGTCAAGTGCAATCAAACCTCTTCAAATGATCCAGAACGCTGCTGCTCGTCTTGTCTTCAACGAGCCTAAGAGAGTCACGCCCCTCTTCATCTCTCTGCACTGGCTACCCCTCGCTGCTCGCATCAAGTTCAAAGCGCTGATGCTTGCTTACAGATCCACCGCAGGCTCTGCACCTTCCTACCTCCACACACTGCTACAACGCTACGTCCCCACCAGAAGCTTGCGATCACTAAAGGAGTGAAGGCTTGTGGTTCTGTCACAGAGAGGCACAAAATCACTCTCCAGATCATTCTCCTTCACTGCTCCCTGCTGGTGGAATGATCTCCCTACCTTCATGAGGAACGCAGAATCCCTGGCAATATTCAAGAGACAGCTGAAAACTCATCTCTTCCGTGAACACTTGATCCCCTCATAAAAATAAAACCCCTTTCCTTCCCTTTTTCCCTTCCTACTCTAGCTTATGGTACTGAGCAATGTGTGAAACTTGTATTGTGAGCACTTCCTGTGTTATTTGCCAATTCATGAAGAATCGCTTGTTTGTTTTCCTCACTTGTAAGTCGCTTTGGATAAAAGCGTCCGCTAAATGACTAAATGTAAATGTAAATGTAATGTACATGTTGAGCGCGTGAACATGACGGCCAATCAGAGACTTGCATGTTGAGCACATGAACACGATGGCCAATCAGAGGTGTTTAAGTATGTGCTCAACAGCGCTCAAAATGCTCGGGGGAAATGCTGGTATCGAGTCGACTATCGTCACATTTTTAAATTTCAGTACAGACTTGGTACCGAAGTCGGTACTTTTTGAGTATGACGCTAACAACGCCAATGTCATGCGTTTGATTCCTAAGGAACTGATCAAATGCATGCTTGAGTGCAATAAAAGTCACTTTGGATAAAAGTGTCTGCCAAATATATTTATTTATTTAAAAATTAGTATTTGTTTCATAAATAAGGCATTTGTTTTATAAATGTAGCATCTTAATAAAGTGTACAAAATATATCAAAGTTACTTAAACTGCTTGTTTTATTTTACAACTGGCCTTTCAAAATGGAAGAAATTGCTCACGGCACTTGTAACTTACAAATAAATGTGTCATTTACTTACCGAACAGGGTCTTGGCACTCATCTTGCTGTCCGATCTGGCCACCCCACTGCAAAGAAGAGCAGATGAGGATGAGGAGGGTGGTGGACGATGTCTGCTCTTCATCGCTGTGCAGTCTTTAGTTTTAAATACGGCGCACACTCGCTAAAGTGATGGCTGTGCGCAGATTGTCCGAGACTGATTAGCAGGAGCTACAGGTTGTGAGAGCATATGCGTGTGAGGGAAGGGGGTTTGAGCGAGACACACAGAGACAGGCTGTTTCCAACAGGGCAGGAAAGGCAAACATTCCCAAACAGTGCTGCTCTGTTAACTTAGACTGTAATATACACACACACAATCTCACAAAAAAATCACTAACTACGGGATGTTTGGCTAGGTGTGTGCCCCAAAAAAACATTAGCAAAAGCTGCATTCATTTTACATGCATATAATGCCGGAAACATGTTTTTTGAAAGCACACAAATGCATTGAGCCCACGCAGTCCTGGTGTAACAACAACATGTCGGCTTATGATTCGTTAAATATGTCACTACGTAAGTTATTATAGTTTGAAAATGTATCGTCATAACATGAAAATAATCAGTGAATAAAAAAAGTTTAGAACTATATAATTTGAAAAAGACTTAAAAACTTAGTATTTGCAAAAAAAAACAACAATTAATACACTTGCAAAATTATAATACTGATACTAATACTTAAACTAATGTAAGTTTAAATATACAGTTAAAAGTTTGGACACATTACTATGTTTTTGAAAGAAGTCTCATCAAAAATTCAGAAAAATACTGTAATATTGTGAAATATTATTACAATTTAAAATAATGGTTTCTATTTGAATATTCTTCAAAATGTATTTTATTTCTGCGATCAAAGCTGTATTTTCAGCATCATTATTCCAGTCTTTAGAGTCACATGATCCTTCAAAAATTTAATATGATATATGATGATTTGATACTTTTTGTCAGGATTCTTTGATGAATAAAAAGTTAAAAAGAACAGCACTTATTAAAAATAGAAATCTTTGCTAACAATATAAATCACTTTTTATCAATTTAACACATCCTTGCTGGATAAAAGTATCAATTTCTTTCAAAAAGAAACCCCAGACTTTTGAACAGTAGTGTATATTGTTACAAAACACATTTATATATTAAATAAATGCTGTTCTTCTTTAACTTTTTATTCATCAAAGAATCCTAAAAAAAGTAACATAGGTTATAAAAAAAATATTAAGCAGCACTGTTTCCAACGTTGATAAAAGAAAAAATCAGCGAATTAGAATGATTTCTGAAGGATCATGTGACACTGAGGACTGGAGTGATAATGCTGAATATTCAGCTTTGATCACAGGATATAAATTATATGTTAAAGTATATTGAAAGAGAAAACCATTATTTTAAATTGTAATAATATTTCACAATATTTCATATATATATACAGTTTTAGTTCCATTTTATGTGCATTTTATGTGTATATATATATATATATATATATAAATATATATATATATATATATATATATATATATATATATATAAATATATATATAAATATATATATATATATATATATATATATATATATATATATATATATATACATAAAAAATAAAATATGAACAATTAAAACTAAAACTAATTACAGCTAAACTGATTTTGAAATTTTCAAAACTATAATAACTGCTCAGTCAGTACTCAAGGGGGCCGATAGAGTTCAGGTACTGAACTTTCAGGTAACTAGAAGCTAAATTAACTGTGAACTGTTGCTCCGCCATGACAGATGAAAAAGACTTAAAGGGTTAATGCCCGCTACAGGGTGGCACGCAATACTTGGGTTGCGATATGAATTGTGACAACATAGAAAGTTTAGCTTGCATAGTTAGAAGCATCTCATTCTTGTAACAGGGTATCAGAGTATGATTCGAGGAACAGACTTACTTGCTTGGTTTTGTTGGGGTCCCCAAAACATTCATGTTCTACGACATCCACCTGTGACAGAGAATGAGACAGAAGGAATACAGGGTCAATAACACCAGACTTCACTGCACACGGCACAGCAATTACAGTAAATCCACACATCTGTGTATTTTACTATAATATCTGCCTAAACGTCATGCAGGGAGCGTCTGACCCGTATATATTGTGCAGTAATGCACTAATGACTCTTAATTTGAACAATTTGAGGTTGGTTAAGACCTGTATCATCACTCTGGACTCTTTAGCTTGTCACAAATTGCCAGCGTCTTAATCTCTCGCTAAACACCAGGCTATTTTTGTTTTCCAGGCCTCCACCCTTCTCTCTTTCAAAGGCCTTTCCATTGTTTCTGTCTTTCTTTGTCCTGGCCGCTGTGAATAATTCATCTCTGTGTGACTCTTGAGGCACATGACTCCTTTGAAAAAACGTAAATGCATCAAACAGAGCATGAAGCGACAGTCTGCATCCTGTCTGCTGTTTGCCCAGCTCTTCAATAATCAATACTTCAATATAAACAAATATATGTTCAAAATACATTTTCTAGTAAAAATTTCTAGTTCAAAGTAACTTATTCCAGTTTTCTTAATTTGAGTAGAACATTATTTAAACGTTAGCATTTTTCAGGATTTTACAACAGCTTAGACTTAAGTAGTTGGAACTACTCTTTACAAAATTACTGTTATTTGAATTATTCAAATCTAAAAACTGATGAATTTAAGAATTATTCATCCTTTTCATAGGGGAAAATTTTCAAAGAAATGTACAAAAAATGCTGGGTTAAAAACAACCCAAGTTGGGTTAAAAATAGACAAACCCGGCAACTGTTGGGTTGTTTTAATCCCGCGATTGGGTTGATTTAACCCAGTGGCTGGATTGTTTTAAACCAGCGACTGGGTTGTTTTAACCCAGAAATTGAGTGGTTTTAACCCAGCGATTGGGTTGTTTTAACCCAACAATTTGGTTGTTTTAAACCAGCGGTTGGGTTGTTTTAACCCAGTGACTGGATCATTTTAACCCAGTGATTGGGTTGTTTTAACCCAGCAATTGGGTTGTTTTAACCCAGTGACTGGATCATTTTAACCCAGTGATTGGGTTGTTTTAACCCAGTGGTTGGGTTGTTTTAGCCCAGCGATTGGATTAACCCAGCAACTGGGTTGTTTTAACCCTCATTTTTAATTTCCAACCTATTTTGGGTTCATTTTAAGCCAACCATTTAGTAATTTTTAAACAATAGTTGGGTTAAATAAAACTGCTCAGCATGTTGGGTAAACATTTAACCCAACCGCTGGGTTTGTCCATTTTCAAACCCAGCATTTTTTAGAGTGTACCAAAAACACTTTCTAATTTCACTGTGAGAACTTGCTTCAAATACTAATAACATCAAAAGGATGTTCGATTAACATTTTAGGAACATTTAAAAACCTATACACAACGTTTATACAACATTCAATCAAGGTTTTGATGCATTTCCTGTTACGTGGACAGTCCTGCTACACTGTAAAAATGATTTTGAACTCGTACACTCTAAAAAAATGTTGGTTTAACTTAAAAAAGTAAGTTACCTGCTTGCCTTAAAATTGAGTTCATTAAAATTAAAAATTTGAGTGCATCTGATGAAGGCGATTGGGTTCATCAACAGAATTCAAAGTATTGTTATCTGAACCACATTAGTGGATCGGACAAAATAAAAAAGTAATTTTTATTACACTGTAAATAAAACAATAATTATTAGAGTATATTTTACTAGAATCAATCAAGTTTAAGTCAATCTCTTTCTTCGTAATAATTTGTGACATTTACAAGTAATTCCTGAGTTTCAAAGTAAATCCTACACAATTTTTTTTTCAGCGTATGTTGCATTTAGAGTTTATCAAACGCCTCACTAAGCCTGTTTTAACACAGCACTAGGAGTGTGCTGAACCGCAGTGTTGTTTTGGTTGTATCTGCTCTGCTGTCCGCTGTCCCGTAAAGATGCTGGACCAGACAACAGCAGGCTGGCAGCCCAGCCTGAAACAAGACCTGCCTCTCCTCGGGACACGGACATTTTTCAAACGCTTAATTAATTACACACTCCGAGGCGTTGCAACACAAATAAATTCGCTGCACTTAACTGATGAGAACACATATGTAGATTCTGTATCGTGTCTGTGTGTGTTTATAACAATATGCATTTAAAACTTATAGGGGGAAAAAAACTTAAATAAAAGGTATTGTATAATTCATAAACTGACATGAATAAATAACAAACATCATCAGCTGAGCAGATGTGGACTATAGACTAAAGGAAACATGGACATGATATGAAAAACACGTACACTCAATCATAACAGTATATGTCGTCATAAGTGTATAACCATAAAATATTAAAGTCACTTTCAGAATCAGATGTGGATCAGCATAAAGGGACTTTGAACTCGTATTTGAGTCCACCTGCTTTTAAAATCCTTGAGGAAGGCGTGTCAGATGAACAGGAGACAGGCTGACTGATGCCAAGGGCCGTCTTTCTCCCAACTTACAGAATGAAATAATCATGACTCATTAAAAATCATTTCCTTATCCAGCTTCAGCATGACATCTCATTTTATTGCTGTGTTTGGAATGTCATACCATACTACTAATTGTACAGTATGCACTAATGCCGATTTTCTGCATGCATGTAATACCTGGAAGACTTACTACATTTGCCAAAATATATAGTATACAAACATTTTCAGTGTATGAACCAAAAGCAAAATCATTTTTTACAGAATATAATGAGGTCATGTGACAACAATGCAGCATTTGTATGAATGCTTACTGTGGTACACTGTTTTGCATACTATTTTTAAGAACATCAGACACCACGCAGGACACAATGCACAAGAAGTACACTAGTATTAGATTCCAATTACATCCTGATTTCACCAAGTACAATATGTTCCAGGATGTTGGAACATCAAATTTGATGTTTATGTCAAATTTAGGCTTTCAAGCAGGATAAGGTCCTTCTAAATCAACAAATATGTTGACTCAGGAATGCGTCTAACTTGACAAAATCAGGACGTGCGACAACAGTCTCGTCTTAGTTTGTGATGCTGATGATGCCCTCCATCAATATAATTCATTGTGTGTGTGTGTGTTAAAAATTGACAAAATTCACTTTTTGTGGCCGTCATTTGAAAAAACGATGTACACAAGTAAGCGATTACGTGATTTTTCCCTAAAATGCAAAACTGTCTTTTACAGGAATGCTGTAAATCAATGGTTCTCAACTGGTTTGGTCATGTGACCCACAGTTTCCTACGACCCAAATTTTTAGGGATTTTTTACCTAGCAAATACATTTCAATGTCCCTCTTTACTTAACATACACATGAATTGTAAGGATATCACTAACACTGGTAAATAAACAATATAAGGTTAAGCTGTTAAATAACAGTCTCAAACTATTTTTTTTAAATACAATAAAGTTATTAATTTGGTATGAGCCACAAAACTATACAAAATATTGAAAATAAAGTAGTAGTTTTGGGTATAGGTTATGGAAACTACAGTTACCTTTTGTAAATACAATCATTTTTTGGTAATTTCATGACTTACTACATGTCAGTGTAACTACGACATTACATGCTCGTAATTTAATTTTAAGTGATACACACGAAGAGACTATTTATTTCGCAACAATATATGCAAGCATTTTTCTCAGGCACGTTTTACTTAAACTATGTCTGACGGAAGAGACAACAGCTTTTATGCACATCTTTCAAAACAAAAGTGTCGCAAAAACATTCAGAATTACAAATAACAATTATTTTAAATAGATAATGTCAAGTTTGTTGATGGTAGAGCAATTGACCCTTCGAAAACAGTTTGATTGACAGGTGATCTGACCAATCATAACCCTGAATCTGCTATTTTGTCTGAAAAAAAAAGACAGGAGAGTAGAGCAGATTGACGTTGGTGAACTTGAATCGCGTCTTGAAACAACATTCCTTCTGACGTTCATTCATGTTTATTTGATGCTATAATGAACTAAGAGATGATCGCTTCACGAAGAGCTCCAGCGATCTGTCACGACACATTAAAGACACACTAGATGCTATTTATTGTTCAAGCTTCTTTAAAAAATTGCAATATTTTAAATATGAAACTGCTTCACATCAAAAGTAACCTGCTCTGTCTTGTCTGTCGACGTCTTGTCAGTGTCCTCTTTGTTTCGCGATATATTTTTCACCTCGTGAGAACATGATGTGTGGCATGAGAGCTACAATAATTAGTTTTCGGTCTATAAATGTATCAAAACAGAGGTTCCCTTGTCTGTGTTCCACATGTAATATATATTAAAGCGTCTTTGGTGTTTCCATGGTTTCTATAAAATAAAACTGGGAACCGAGGGTGATGTCCCGGATCTTTGGTTAAAATTGTGAATTTCTCATGATGTACAAATAGTTGGAAACATTTGGAATATTGAAAGTACTCATCTAAACAAAATATATAACACTAGCCTAGTGGTTTTTGGAAATTTCACTGCAAAATATGTACGTATTGCAGCTTTAAAGAACTTGCTGAAGTTCAAAATCAGAAATGCTTTGCAGCTGGTTGCTTTACTTAAGTTAGTAAGCATAAATGTTTGAGTAAGTATATATGGCTTTATAAATAGCTATACATTTAAACCATACACGATAAAATCAATAAAGGTCTATGGCCCTTATTTAGATAGCTAGTGCGTGTGTAAAGGAGTGACTGTGAGTGCAATGCTGTGCAATGCTCTGGTTTTATGGCAGCACCTCTCAATGACACAGCTGCGCATCCAGAGCTCGTAATCTGTGGTGTATCTCTTATCGTGTTGTTTTATTCATTGGCCTTAATTTGGATGATATCTGGTGTCACTGGGATTGTTCAGAGAAAACAAAACTGATGCTATGAGCCTAAACGTTTAAAAAGTAACACGAAGCGGTCCATTCATTCAAAAAATCAGAACCTGTTGCTTGTCAACATTAAACATTTACCTGAACAGTAATAAAACGACGAGTGTATGTTACCAGCAAAAGGTAGCTTCATTTTCCAATGCTTTAGTTCAAAACCAAGTAAAAGCACATTACCAGTCTTTGTTTTCACTACTGAACCACGCTAAAATGTCAAACTTGCGATAATTACCAAAACTTTGGGTCGATATTCAGATATACCTGTGTGTGAAGAGCACATATAAGCCTTAAACAATCACTCACTGTCCTCCACACAAAAGACACACTGTCAAAAAAAATTGAATACAGTCCAAACAACAGTTTACTTCCAATATATATACTTTGATTTACTTTCCAATCATCTTGTGTCAATAAACGCCAGCTACTACCAATTGTTGCTTTATGATTGAAAGCAATGTCCATCATCTGTCCATTACCTGCCCATTCAACCCGAAGAGAAAAAACTAGACAAATACACACACACACACACTACAACAGATCACTTAATCCAGACAATAAACTGCCCGCTTTGACCAATCAGAGCATTTGGTATGACACTCAACACGCCGCTCATAGTCACACAAACGCTATCATTTGAGTCCCTGTTAAAGCTGTTACATCAGTGAAATCCTGAACCTTAAGCAAAGAGACAAACAAAGGCTGTTCTCAGAACAGCACACATATGTCAGCTCTGAGCATTTGACTACGTAAAGATTTAGTTTCATACAAACACATAGCGTGTGTTTAAGCTGATACCACATGGAAGATTTTCACACCTTTTGAATAGAACAATGTGTGATTCAATGCTCTTGAATTTTGAGTCTGAAACCTTAAAGGTGTAGTAAGCAATTTTCGAGCACCAAAACACAAGCCAATCAGCAGCAAGGGGTGTGTCCACTCATTAGGGGGAGGTGCCTGTGTTGCATAGCATGTTGATGAATTTGGAGGCGGAGCTGTCAAGATAGGGGTGTGATCTTTTGGGTGGGGCCGAGGTTTCAAATATCAACAGCGTTTCTCAGAAATCCCTTACCGCACCTTTAAAGTGCAGAAATAAGTCATTGCTGGAAACCTGTAACTCCTTGGATCGAATCCCCTCAGGAATAGGGTCTCCTTTAGAGTGATCCCATTGGTTCAACTCTAGTATGTAAAATCAAGCATTTCATCTTCTTACTGTTTTTTTAGTTAGCTTATGTAGTAGGATAACATTCAGCTACCCGATTAGCCTGCCAGCTTAGCTTACATTATATTAGTTTTGTTTTTTGCTTCCAATATACTTCCCAATTACATGTTTCAAATGAATGTTACTTAGCATGATAATTAATTTATTATAGTATTATTATATGCTATACCACATTGCTATTATTGAGCAAAATTAATATTAAATTACTTTTACAGGATGTTGCAACAATTATTATCCTTGGTCGGGTATTATGTAATACATAGGCATTCATTTATATTTCAAGAATGTTGTTTGTGCACTTACTATAATAAACATCATACGATAGTGAAATAGATTATAATTAGTCGAGACATAACGATAACAACTTTTGATCAGGCATTACTGACTGGGTCCTAAAGGAGTTCCGATTTCTTGGTTTCTCGTGACAAAGTATTGAAAGTTATCTGATCTATAATAATGTTCTCAAAACAAAAAATATTATTTATATATACTAATTATTTCAGAATGTTCTGAGAAGTAACAATCCCATAAAGTTTGCAAAATGAAATGTTCCCTTAATGTTGGCCAAACCAATTAAAAAAAAAACCTTATTAAAAACCAGTAAAGTATTATCTATGTATTGTTCAGAGAATGTTTTTTTATTCTAAAATGTTTTAGTAGTGATATTTTTCAACATTATTAGCCCTACTTGTTTCAGAACGTTGAGAGAACATTCAAAAGTAACAATGCCACGGTGGAATGTTGCATTAACGTTTGCATAACCAAGAAAAAACATTTTTAAAACGTTTCAAAATCTGGATGGTTTCAGAGAACATTCAGAAATAACATTTTCATAACTTAATGATGTCAAGTTATAATGATAAACATTCGAATAACTCTCCGAAAGATAAGAAAAAAAGATAACTGTACAAGATTGTTGCCATTACAAACAATGAAACTGTCGACTCTGCACGCAGAGTGACTATAACCACAGGCAAACTCATTCACGGCAAAAGAAAATACCACTTTGACTAAAAAAACACCTGAAAGTCTCATCCACCTCATGATGCAGCAACGTTAAAAACATCACCTTTCTGACTCGTCCTGCCTTAAAGGGACAGTTCATCCAAAAATGAAAATTCTGTCTTCCTTTACTCATCCTCAAATTGTTCCAAACCTGTATGAATTTCTTTCTTCTGCTGAACACAAAAGAAGATATTTTGAAGGATATGGGTAACCATTTCTGGTTCCCATTGACTTCTGGCCGATCAACAGGGCTGGGTGGATTACTTTTAAAATGTGTTTCACTACAGATTACAAAATACATGCTTTAAAAAGTCATTTGTAACGTATTTCGTTACATTACTCAAGTTTAGTAACTTAATCTAAATACTTTAGAATATTTTGGAACACTAATAAGTGTGGAGCAAACACAAAAAAGGTCATTGCCAGTTTTATTCTCACAATTGCATGATATAAAGTCGCAATTGTGAGTTATAAAGTAAGAATTATGAGATATAAACTCGCAATATTGAGAAAAGTAAAAAATATGAGATATAAACTGAAAATATTGAGAAAAGTCAGAATTATGAGATATAAATTTGCAATATTGAGATAAATCCTAATTATGAGATATAAACTCACAATATAGAGAAAAGTCAGAATTATGCAATATGAAAATTAACAATAAATTCACAATTGCAAGAAATTCTGGCTTTATAACTTGCAAATGTGAGAAAATAACTTGCAATTGTGAGAAATAGAAGTCAGAATTGTGAAATTCAAACTCACAATTGTGAGGGAAAAAACTAATTGTGAGAAAAAGTTGCAGTGACGAGTGAATTATAAAATGACTCACAAACAACTCTCACAAAACATGAAAACAGTCAAAAACATGAAACTTCACTCAGACGGTCAGAGTCAGAGAATCACCAATCGCTGTTTAAATGACATTAACACTCAAAGTAATCACTTTGGTAATCTAAAACACTTTTCAGATGTAACTGTAATCTGATTACCACCCATTTAAAATGTAAATGTAATGAAATACAGTTACTCAAATTTTGTATTTTAAATACGAAACTAAGTTACTTGTATTTCGTTACTCCCCGACTCTGCCGATCAACTGTTTGGTTACCAACATGATGAATAAATGATGACAGAATTTTAATTTTTAGGTGAACTATCCCTTTAAATCTAGTTGGGGTTAACATCAAAAGTACTGACATAACACTATTGGTTATCTTTATTAGGGGTAATGCAATAATGCACCGCACTGGTTGGATATTATTTGTTTAAAGGCATTTCCATCATCTCATGTTTTCTCAAGGTGAATTTAAATGGCATGCTCTCTTTAAACCAGGTTTATACAGGCTGCACGCTCTTTGACTCACGTCTTGTGGTATTTGACACACCTGAGCGGATGAATGGACAGGCATTTTGAGGCCGTTCCAAAATTTCCTCTCGCAGCGTCTCTATTTAAGGCCGCGTCACATACCTCCACCGCTCCTGAACTTGTTTTTAACCCCAAACGCTCATTGTTGGTTCCACCCACTCCACCTTTCATTTGGGTTTTAGCTTTGTTTAGCTGTTTTGTTTAATGTCCACAGTTTGCCTTTGTTTGATCTGCATTTCTCCAGATGTATTGTTGTGTGTTCCAGAAATGATTGCTTTTGACTTCAGAATATAGATTATGTGATTGTTTCAAGCGCTTAACAATTGCAGACGACGACCGAACAAGTTTCGTAGTTGATTTAAGCTGAAATTTGAAATTTTGAGCCAAAACATGTGACTGAACCGTGTCCATTCAGCAACCTGATCTAACGCTAATCTATCACTGCATCAGAGTCCAGTTCCCCGGATCCGCCACACACCGCAAAACCTTCCAGAAGAAAATTTCATTGATCCGTATAGTCGCTCTTTCATAGTTCAAGAGACTTAAATGAAAGTTTTATTTAAGTATCAGATTTTGTCTCAGATCTAAAATGTTTGAGGATAAATAGAATCAAAACAAATGAGTGAATTGTTGTCATAATGAGCTTTCACGAGTTCACATATGCATATTATCAAATTTGGCGTGCTGTCAGGGTGGGGGGTGGGGGGGTTTGACGCCATCAACTCTTGCTCTTCTCTAAAGCGGCCCAACATGGCCCCGCCCCCTTTGATGTCTTTGGCAGGGTTTATGCAAATTTTAGGGTTTGTGATGTCACTAAAAGAAAATATCGCTCTTTGCGCTGAACTTTGAGTGCCGTAACTTTACAGATGTTGTTTACGCTAAAAGAGCAACATTACACTCTAACTAAAGTTAAACAGTGAAATCATAACTCTTAAAGAGCAACTGAGACCTTAATTCAGGGCTTTAAAAGCAACAGCAAAGTGTCTCATCATCAAGAATATCAGCGTTTACAGTGTGTGTGACGTGTCAGCAACGAGCAAAGTCTAGAGTTCTTGAAAATAAGTCGCAATAATAAATTAAAGAGGATTTTGTCAGCAATTCGTGAATTGACATTGTTCATTTTTAATACTAAAGCCATAAAGTCATTTCACAGCAGTGATATTTGTATTTGAAAGATATTTGTCCCCAAAATTCAAAGATTTCTCCAATCAGGAGTCTCGCTGAGGTGGTGTCATGGTTGACCGGCTGTTCACCACAATGACGTTTCCATGCGTGATAAACAAACGTCAGCATTTATAGCCCAAAGGAATCTTTGGGGATTTGGAAATGTGTCTCTCAACAGACACATTCTTCATTAAAGCAAAAACAAAAAAAAACAATTTCTGCCAAGAACTATATGACAAGATTTGTGCACGATTCTGACTTGAAATACATTTTTAATTATAATTCAGTTCTTGAGGTGCACTACTGTAAATAAAGGATCTGTATTGTTGCATGGAGACCCTTACAAAAAGGAAGCTTATTCAAGTGTGCTATTAATATACTTATTGTAAACTAAGAAAGTATACTTTCAATCTACTTTTTCTGTACTTCTAAGAAATATACTTAAAATTGCACTTAAGTATGCTTGACTAATACTGACAGAAAAGTATATTTGGCTTGTACTTGTACACTTTTGATCATGATATACTTAAAAGTACTTGGATTGTAGTTGTGTTTAGTCTTTTGTTTGAATACGTACAGTCTTATAAACTTACAATGTTTGAAAATTTTGATTTATAAACAAAAAAAAAGCAGATATGTTCCTGATTCTGAGTATGTGAATTTTTGGGAGTGTACATAGGAATTTACATCAAATCTACTTGAAGTACAATTAAATATTTCAAATAAAAAAATTAATACCTAAACAGGAATATAGTAGTACACTTAATGTGCAAAAATACTATAAATAGTAAACTATGAGTAATAAACTTAAAAGAAAAACTCACAAGTATAAAATTACTACACTAGCAGTTTACTTTCAAAAACTAAAAATGTGTTACTAGTATTTAAACTATCGGTATACCTATAAATTCACTTGTAGTATAGTTGCAGTACAAACAAAAGTAGCTGCTTTCTCAAAGTTTACTACTGTTTACTTAAAAGTATAATTTCATACACTAAAAAGTGGACCAATTGACCCTTCGCCGGTAGTTTGATTGACAGGTGATCTAACCAATCATAAATCACCGCCATGTTGTCTATCAAAGCAGTCAGTTAAATTAGTAGATAAATGTTGGTGAAACAACATTCCTTCTGATGTTCATCATGTTTATTTGATGCTATAAATGAACTAGTATGAAGAGATGATCTGTCACGACACATTAAAGACACACTAGACGCTATTTATTGTCTAAACATAAAATATTTTAAATACGAAACTCTTTCATACATTGTCAGTGTCTTGAAATTAGTATGCCCACTAGAAATGCCCCGGTTTCACAGACAAGGCTTAAGCCTAGTTCTAGATTAAACGCATATTTGAGATGTTTTAAGTGAAAGCAAGTTGTGCTGACATATCTAAAAAAATACATCAGTGTCATTGTTTTGCTCAAAATGCACACCATTAAAAGCTACTTTAAATGCCCTAATTGAACTAAGGCTTAATCCTGGCTTAGTCTAAGCCCTGTCTGTGAAACCAGGCCAAAGTATACTTAAAATATGCTTAAACTTCATAAAAATGAACTTGAAATATACTTCTTTTTTGGGGTCAAGGGGAACCAAGGGGTTCTTTAGATTATTACAATACGAAGGATTAAAAAAAAAACTGGTTTTGTGGTACTCAGTTGTTTTGATAGTATAAGGAAATAAATTGTTCACAATTAATGACACAATTATGAGCGTTTTTGTTGGATTAAGAAAATCCCTGTCGTATGACTGTGCTGAATTTCTCTGATTTGCAACTCACTGATTTCCTCGTTCCACTGCAAATACTGTGGGCAAATTACTGTATTCAATTCAATGCAAATCAATTCAATTCAAATTCCTGTTCGAGAGCTGAAAGGCACTTTCTTACTCAAAATTGACTGGAATATGTTAATGACCGCCTCGGTTTCCGAGCAAACGTGCGACAACATACCACCCGCGTTCACAAAGAATCACTGCTGTCTTTCGACGAGAAACACGATATGTAATTTAATTTGCTTTCACTTAGGTGACCGAGCAAAAACAATCAGGCTTGTATAGGAGCGACTTCGCTTCGGCTGCTCTATTGTGCATTGTGCTCGTTTTCACTAGACGGATTCATCGACTTCCAATCAATGAAACGTTTTGGGTGACCTCAGCCCATCTGATCCCAGGCCGGAACACAACCGGAGATCTGTGAGAGCTTTAATAGCTATAAACAAAAGCTCACCTTTATTGGCTTCGGTAAATGATGTAATGCCTCCTCAAACAGATGTGCAAACGGAGATAATGTCTGCGGGACCTTTGCCCTGCAGGGGTGAATTGGCTTAATGACCAAAAAGCCTGAGGCTTTTATTCCCTGCCTGTAATGATGATGATGGTTTTCATGTGAACGATAAGTGTGTTTGTCTCGTATTGTGATGGTGAGGCAGACCAGAGTAACAAGAGAGACTTTTGTGTGTCAGATGGAAAGGTGAAAGTTTGTGATTGATCGAGGACTCCCATTCGGGTCGCACTGTCACTGCCTGGAAGCGATCCTGATTCGTGAATGTTTTCCAAAGGAACATGAACACAATACAACATGTGACAGATCTGATTTATCATTGCAAATATTGTCAGTCGACTGCAGTGAAACAATATAAGTTACGCTTATGGTTTTATATCGCTGATTCTTGACTACTAGGACACTACGCTCTTAAAAATAAAGGTTTTCGCACCATTTTTGGTTCCCCAAAGAACTTTTTGGTGAACATTCTTACCATTGTGTATAGCACTAAAAAAAAAAAAAAAACACCTTTTGCACGCAATAAATGAATAAATTGATGTATTGTCACCACAGACAGACATGTGCAAGCATATTTTCCCCAGGTAAAATGATGACAATTTCCTGCATTTGTCAAGAAACAGTGATATTATGTTTGCTATTGAATCAGTAATGAAAGTTATTAAAGGTCAACACCCCAAACCCAATGTCACTGCGTTCATAGTTTGTTTTTAATAAACCACACCTAGACATTAAATATTAATATGACATCCACTCTATTTATAAAACCTAAATGTATTCAAAGGCGCGCGACCCTTGTAACAGTGCAAGACGCGTTCATGTGACGGTGGGATGATGAAGTAACGCGCTCTTACCCCTCAGCAGAAAGAATCTATGATCCCGTTCTTCGGTTCGCTGATAGTTTCCAAAACTCCTGAGGTAAAGTCTTCTTCAGGTCTCCATCTCAATCCGTTTTCTCTCAGAAGTGAACGGTGCAGCAAACACGACGGCGGTTTGGGTAGCCAAGGCGACCTTGCTGATACAGACAAAAATGTAGAAACAAAATAAGGCGAGGAGGACAAAAAGGTTAGAACGATGCAACAAGCTCGCGCGAGTGACAGGTGATTCGCGCTCGTAACTCTACCTGCAGCGCGAGAAAGGGGGCGGAGCCTGCATATGAACGCATGCACTTTTAATGCAGTCGTTCTGGAACATGCACAACATTTTAGTCATGGGGTATTTATAGAGCTTCACCCTGTAGCTTTATAAATAACTTTTTTTTTTTCTATCGTACACATTATGAAAGGAATGTTGAAAAAAAATGGACTCACTTCCCTTTTTGGGGAACACCTGAAGACAACACTGTGCTAAATTTGTTCAATTTTGGATTGAGATTCAATGACTTATCCATTATTTACTAATATCACGCTATACTAAAAATGGATTTAAAACAGCTGAGCGTATAACATTAAATATAAAATGATAAAAATATTTAATAGCATAAATATAAATGAACATAAAAATATTGAATAGTGAACTAAAATTATTTAATACTGATAATGCTTATATTAAAACGCAATAAGGTGCGCATCTGTATGCATTTATGCAATTTCGTATAATATACAAGAAAATGTATTTGACTGCAAACAAATTAGAATCAAATTTTCTGCTTTTCTCCAAAGCAAAAGCATGTCAAATATAACTAAAAAAGATTGGAGTGTGTTTTATACTTCAAAATATCACTTTAATTCAATGTGTTAATGCAGTTTACTAGCAATATCTGATTAAAAATTGTTTTTATACCCCGCAAAAAAGAATTGTTACTTTAACTTAAAAAATTAAGTTGGTTTCCCTTTAGTTCACTGAAATTAAAAATTTGAGTTGATGCAATGAAGGCGATTGGTTTAATCAACAGAAACTCAAAATATTATCCTGAATTACATTAATTATCTAAGTTGATTTGACAAGATTTTATTTTATTTTTTTGCCATCCTTTATGCATCACGTGTGCTGGCAAAGAAAAGAAAATGCATGTAAAAGGACATCGCAACAAAACCTCTGCATTTATAACAGAACAATATGGAATCTTGTGATTTTTGTTTAGGAGTGTACGCAAATTCATCTTTCTGGTCCAGTTCTGTAACCTTGTATGATGAAGGAGAGGCATCTCTCATGGATTGGAACATTGGACAGGTTTGGGCGTCATATGGAGCACGACTCGCCCTGCAAACACGCTTTTCTCTTCCCGATCAGCATAAAATCAGGATGGATTTTACTTACGAATGAAATTGTCACTATCTGCTCACCTCACATTGTACCAAACACATATAACTTTCTTCTGAGGAATGGAAGTGAATGGGGACAAACTCCAAAAAGGACACAAATAGCACAATTATGATTTACCTTTACACGATAGCCTCGTGGGCAACATGTGGCACCGTTGCATTTTGGGCGACCCGAGTTCGAGTCCCAGCTTGGGGACCTTTCCCGATCCCATCTCTACTAACTGTCCTATTATAATACTATCAGTCTTTGTGTACTGTTTACTTTCAGTGTATAGAAAAGAGCAGGTTTAAATAACTCCTTTTTGTTCTGAGGAGGAAAGACAGACATGAAAGTGAGGGAGGATTTATGACAAGATTTTTCACCGAACTATCCCTTCAAGTTGAAAATACACAGAAACACTTGACACACACACACACACACACACACATAAAGTGGCCGCTGGAGTGCTGAACTGTATCCACACCGACCAGTGGAGTGTTTGATTTTGAGAACCTTGAGTTTGGGTTTATAATTAACATCAGAGGACAGAACTATGACACAAGAAACTTTCTCAGGATTACCTTGACTGAAAGAAACAAGTTCTGTTAAACATTATTCATTAAACTGCACAAAAGAATGCCTTCTCAAAACGTGGAAAAATCAGAAGCAAATGACTTTGAGGTTTGGTGAAACTGGGAATTCTGGGAGAGTAGAGAGTGATTTGAATGTGGGTTTGAAAATACAGTTTGTAAAAAGAGTCAGCTGTAGGGTACGGCCATGATTCCACACACACAGTCAAATCAATTTAATATGGTAATGAAGAGATTTACACCAATAAACCTTTCAAAATAAATCCTGATGATAAAATCAAACCTGAACTTATTATTACATGTGAAATAGACGCCCTCTACTGGAGAAACTAACAACGCGCCAAATACACTGACTGCTATTGTTTGGCCACATGTAGGAATGTGTGGAAGTTCGTGTCCTCCACGAAATAATTTTTTTAAAAAGGTAATTGCAACTTTATCTCACAATCCTGACTTTTTTCTCAGAATTGCAAGATATAAAGTAATTTTTTCTCGCCATTGTGAGTTTAAATCCCTCAATTCTGACTTTATAACTCGCACTTGTTAGTTTATATCTTACAAATGGGGGGGGGGGGGTGTCAGAATTGTAAGATAAAAAGTCGCACTTACCTTTTTTATTAACATTTCATGGTGGAAACAAGCTTCAATAGGAATGTCACTGCTTTAAATAAGTGACAAAAACGAATAAAATGCGTTTTTATAGTTTATTAGGCTCTCAAGTCATATTTCTTATAATTATAAACCAGACAAAACACCAACAACTCCAATTAATAATAAAATATATACATAGTCTATGATATATTTGAAAAATGTCTATTTTTCTTGGATAATGCATATTTACCTGTATATATTAAGCATTCATAATGTAAAATATATGTAACACTCGCCTCATCTAATTGTTCAGAAAGACTTCGGACCCGTAAAGCGTGTTTTATATTTAAAACATATATTTTCAGCATTATATTTCATTGAAAGGGAATCATGAATACAGTATTGAGACGCTCAAAGCAGCTGTGCGTGTTTGTGGCAGATGACGTCACGAATGGAACGCGCGGACTTAATTAGCGTGACGTGCTTGACAACGATCTTTGTTTGTTTGTTGTTGTGATCGAGAGTGATTTTTCACGACGATGGGACAGCGAAATTGTAAAGTGAGTCCGAGGATTGGCGAGGTTTACGATCAAAATCCAAGTACACCCCCAAAACCCGGCATCAGTACGGAGGTTCAACATCCTCATCCTCGCGATGAGACCCCTGGTGGTGCTGGTGAGGGAAACAGCCAAGAGAGGTCGACGGAGGAAAGAGAGGTGAGAGGAGAGGAGGAGAGGAGGGTGATGGAGAGAGAGGAGATGGAGGAGAGGAGGAGAGGAGGGTGATGGAGAGAGATGGAGGAGGTGAAGAGGAGAGGAGGAGAGGAGGGTGATGGAGAGAGATGGAGGAGGTGAAGAGGAGAGGAGGGGTGATGGAGAGAGGACGAGGAGAGGAGGGTGATGGAGAGAGGAGATGGAGGAGAGGAGGAGAGGAGGGTGATGGAGAGAGATGGAGGAGGTGAAGAGGAGAGGAGGGTGATGGAGAGAGGAGATGGAGGAGAGGAGCAGAGGAGGGTGATGGAGAGAGATGGAGGAGGTGAAGAGGAGAGGAGGGTGATGGATGGAGAGAGGAGATGGAGGAGAGGAGCAGAGGAGGGTGATGGAGAGAGATGGAGGAATAAGCAGAGGAGGAGTAGGTGAGGAGAAGGAGGAGTCAGGGAGAGCGCAGGAGAAAAGAAAGAGGAAGAAGAAGAAGTGGTGGAAGCGGTTCTCTTTCTTCAGAACTGCCAAAAAACACCCTCCAGAGAACAGGTCAGGTCAGGGAGAGGCGAAGCCTCAGCAGGATGAGGGAGAGAAGAAGGTAGCAAGTGCAGGAAGAAGTAGCGCTGGTAAATGACACGATCATTTCATGAGAATATAAATGACTACATCTCTATTTGATCGTGTGTAACATGTATTCTAGCAACACAATCACACACAATATCAAATACACATCAAGAAATGTTACACATGAACCCACATCATTATTCCCATGATTATGTCTACATGTACTAATGTCAAAACTCTAAAAATAGTCATTATTAAGTCATTAAAATGAATAATTATATGAAATATAGATTAAATCTTTCCATGTCACCTGACAGTGCTCTCACATCTGTGAAACTTCATGTTGTTTTGTCTTTAATAGGCTACATCTCCAGCCGCTACAGACTTGGCGATCAGATTGGGAAAGGTGGTTTTGGTGTTGTGTATGAAGGGAGGCGTCTGGAGGATGATCTTAAAGTAAGTGAAAATAAATGACACGTTATCAGTGTTTTTTGTTGTCTTTTACTCTACGCCCTCTAAATGTATATTTTCATTTTTGTCAATAGGTGGCTTTGAAATTCGTCACGAAAACCGAGCGCACGGAATATTTATTAATTGTAAGCACATTTAACTACACGAACAATATAAAACGTCTCATGTTGACAACGAATCCCTTCATCGACTGATGCTAAAAACTGTTTGTCTTCTAGCCTGATCATCCAAACCCCGTTCCAAAAGAGATCGCGCTCACCATCCTGGCAAACAAAGCTCCCAGCACACCGGAGATCATCAGGCTCCTGGACTGGCATGACCGCTCTGACCACTTCGTAATGGTCCTCGAATATCCCCATCCCTGTGAGGATCTTTTTCAGTTCATGAGGCGTCACGGTGGGACACTCGAAGAGGAGACGGCGAAGCAAATCATGCGGCAGGCGGTTCAAGCTGCAAACGTGTGCTGCCTTCAAGGAGTCCTCCACCGGGACATCAAGCTGCACAACCTACTGATTAACAGCGAGACATCTGAAGTGAAGCTTATTGACTTCGGCTGTGGGGACATTTTGAGGAGTACGCCGTACAGGTCATACTCTGGTATGTGTTGTTACTCAAAGCTGTAGTTTGGTGAGTTATGACGTAAAACTTAAAGACAAAACCTCTTTCCTCCAGGCACAGCAGCATTCGTCCCTCCAGAGTACAACATCAGGGGGATGTATCACAGCGAGCAGGCGACGACATGGTCACTCGGGGTTTTGATGTTCGCGATGTTATGCGGACACTACCCCAGCCAATATGAACTGCTGCTCCTGAGAAGAAAGTTATGGTACAAATCCGACCTGTCATCAGGTGAGATCTAGAATGAATCATTCAGGCTCATACAAGACATAATCCGATGAAAAGTTTAAGGTAATAATCAGACGTCCCTTCCATCGTCCTGCACAGAATGCTGCGATCTACTCAGGGCTCTCCTGCACGAGCAGCCAAGCCAGCGACTTGAACTGGGGCTAATCCTGTCCCATAACTGGTTTAAGGTAATGAATCGAAGATTGGCTAAAAAGTCATTTATTTTCTCATGGGAAAACATTGCCCAGTGTTTTTTTCTGTTGTTTCAGTTCGTCAAAATAAGGCCACTCCAGTCGGCGTCTCTCACGGCAGCTTGGTAGGAGGGCGACAATGAGAGACGCTTCCATCGCCTTTGCGTCTTGCGGGGTGAACAAGCCAAGTGTAGCGCCTTGCGCCTTGGCTTGAGGGAGCAGTATTAGCGTCTGGCGGTACTGATGTGTACATACTTTTTTTTGTTTGCTCCTTTTTGTTTTCCCCCACAGGGTTCCTGTCACAACTGTCCAAATGCCAAATTGTCTGTTTCCACCTCCACAACATCAGAGCTTCACGACCACCTTGATCCCAGCCACAGCTACTGTTGAGGTTTCCAAACCTGTTTGTCAATGTCCTCCCACATGCAGCCCAACGGCGTCGTTGCCACCACCACAAATATTCCTGCAAAGTCCAAGTGACCAAAGGCCATCTCAGCCACTCTGGTTTCCAAACTTCCAGTCATCTCTCAGAGGTTTGTGTCATGCTAGATTTTCCAGTCATTGCTGCTTCTGAGGTTCCTGTAACTGCCAGACATCAGCCATCTAAGCTGTCTCAATCTCCAATGTCCCAGTCATCCCATGACCGCCTGGATGCCAGTACTCACAGTTTTCACAGCTCTAGTGATTCCTGCCACAGGCACTCCAAGGGTCATCTCAATCCCAGATATCCACACGGGTCTCCGACCTTCCTGTCATGACTGCCTGGTCCTAGAAGTTATTGTCACGGCCGCCTCAGAGGCTGTTCAAAAGCGTTCATGTCGCGGCTGCCCCCGATCTCCAGGTATCGGAGCTCCTCGTTTCATCCGCGCGGGGTGTCAGAGATCTGGTATCCATCCATCCATCCATCCAAAATCTGAAAAAGCGAGGAACAGTAATAGTGTTTTAACAGAACTGATTTACAGGAAGTGCCTTTTGACTTTGCACCTCATTGTAATGAAACCACCATGTTGTATTCCTTTAAATCTATTCATGATGTAAAATCTACAAGACAAAGATGTCAAAAATTCTGTATAATTATTGTTTTGTACTGATTATACGGCAGCTTTAAGCATATATTAAAAATGCAGAATAAAGATGTGAAATGTACAGACATATTTATAACATTTATATCTTTTATATAAACTCCATTGTTTTATTAAAGATTTTTCTCAGAAATCTATGGACTATAATAACTTATTTCTCACACCAAAGGAAATTGTGTCACACAATCGGACACCATAAACGAAGCATAACACAAGTTTAAGTTTGGATAAAGTCTTCATTTTCTTTTGTCTTTGAGACAAACGTACAAAATGCGAAAGACAAAAGCAATGCCCTCGACTATGAAATGTACTTTTTAGTAAAAAAGAAAAAGGATCTTACACATCAAAAGTGTACTTGCTAACTTTGTCTACTTCAAAAAGAAAATGAATATTACAATATTTTTTGATAAATCAACATACACATGACATGCAATCTCCAGTCTAATAGTATATAATCAAATACACAGGTGTGTGTTCTAGAAAAAGCTGTTCAATTCTACATCAAAACAACATCAGTGGTCAAATACTTTTTAAATGAAAACACTATTATACAAATCAAAGTTGGATTTACAGATGAGGAAACTGCGGTCGGTTGCTTCAGCTGTAGCCACAGGGATGTTGCGAGTCAGGAGTAAACACTGGAAAAGAAAACAAGACACACAATCACACTCACTCAATAGAAGAAAGCAGGCTAAAGCAAGCACAAGACACAACGCTTGTGATTCACCTCAGTATCAAACTCTGTCTCAGATGTAGAGATATTAATGAATGTGGGCGGCAGCTCAGAGTTCGTTTTTGGAAGAATTTCATGAGACGGTTTATAAGTTTGTCTTGAGATATCTGAGTTTTGCGTGCAGACTTTCAGAAACTCTACAGAGTAAACGTGAGATTACGTCGTCTGACTTTAAGGAGCCTAATGTTACTCTCTTTTGTTTCCCGTGTTTTTCCTGCGACTGAAACTCTGAGGGCCAGTCTCCGAGTTTGAATTATTAAAGTGTGCTTCATTCAGGAGGCCGTTCACTGTAACTGCAGCTCGGCGTGGGTCGACGGATTTACTGTGCTTTGATAAAACACATATACACAACTTACACGGTCTGTTCCAAAACCTAGCGAGCTCCTAAATAGGTAGAACTGAAAAAAATGCTCTAGAAAAACATCCACGACAAGCAGCGCTCATGACACGAAAAACACGAGACTTCAAGTCTTTTCTGTTGAGATAATCACATTATACTCTTCAGTAAGGTCAAAATCACTTCTCATTAACATTTCACATTAAATCTTGTTGTGTAAAACAGCGTAATATAATTTATATACCGTAATGTATTGAAACGGAAACCATTTAGCATAATTATAATTCATTTTCCATGCGCGTTATATATTTTATTAGTGCTAAAAATAAATAGTTTTTAACATTTTTATATTGTAATACTTTCACAATTACTCTCCAAATTCACGTAGACACCGCTTAAAGACGGTATATTTCAAATATTTGTTTAAATCTTTTTATGAATGGAGGTCAGTATCGCTGATACTAATACTGGAACTGATGTCTCAATGAAAGTGATTAAAAAAACACATTAATTATAGACATTCAACAATTCACTATGACTAAAAGCTAACAATTCCAAAATTTTTAGGCTTTTAAAAAATTACAATTTAAAACAATCTTCACATGAACCCAGTATAATAAATGTCATATTTACATGTGGTCTGTCTAACAGGTAGTAAATATACACAAATTTAATAAAGTTAAACACTTTACAGTCGTCACTGCGTAAATTATAAATCAAATATAAATTAATCCTTATTGAAGCTACAATTTTCTCTGTTATCTTTGATGAACATTAATAACAAACATCAACTGGTTTATTAGGCTACTGTCACTTTAAGAGCTGCCGCTGCTGAACATGACGCGGATCTGACGCGCGTCTCATTTCCTCACAACTCTTGGAGTTCATTCAAGACGCCTCTTCTGAGGATACTCGACAAACTCATTTTGGCATAATTCGAAGCGAACTCGAAACCGTTTGATTGACAGGCGATCTGACCAATCATAACGGCAATTTTGTCCGTCAAAGCGGTCAGGGGAGTTAGTAGATTAACGTTGGTGAACTTGAACTCATGTTTTTCCGCGCTTGAAACAACATTCCTTCTGATGTTCATCATGTTGATTTGATGCTATAAATGAACTAGTATGAAGAGATGATCGGTTCACGAGGAGCTACAGCGATCTGTCACGACACATTAAACACACACTAGACGCTATTTATTGATTAAACTTCTTTACAAAATTACAATATATTAAATATGACACTGCGTTGTCAGTGTCCTCTTTGCTCCGCAATGTCTTTTTCACTCCGTGAGAACATGATGTGTGGCGTGAGAGCGGCATAGCAACAGTAACTAAAGGGTAGAGCTGCAACTAACGATTATTTTATTTATTTTTTGATTAGTCGACTGATCTAACAATTATTTTTATTAATCTAGTGATCTTTTTTTACATAAGAAGATAGAACTAATTTAGCAGTTCATTGAGGTGTAGAAACACTGGGACACGCCATTATGTAACAATACGATTTGATTTTGATTAAAAATAAGCCACTCACGCGCTCGTCCAGTGGTAGACATTTGAACTTTAACATGAAGAGTGTCAAAGACTTTCTATACGGTCTTAAAGGAACTTTGATCGTGTTCAAGCCATTGATCAAATGTCTCCTGAACCATGTGTTTTTCCTCTTGCGCCGTCTGTAATGCAGGGAGTCTTGTGATTGGTTGTCAAGCCAGGTTGAGCAGTCGGCGACTCAGGAATCAGTCGGGAATCAGGAGTGCGAACAACTAAACCTCGCACGTGCGAAAGAGAACGTCCGCGCACATCCAAATAAAAAACTGATTTTCGTTCGCTCGAAATATTTTCTTATTTGCGAGACGAAGATTTTCTCAGTTCACGACCGAAATATGATCTTGCACGTGCAAAAATTTGGCAGAGATCAAATTCCACAGGTGGTACGCCATTTCGGTTCTGCAAAGGGAACAAAGGACCGTTTTATTCGGCCTCTGTTTAAAGTATTGCCATTCTTTTGATAATCGTGGTCTTGGTTTTTGTGATAGAATGCAACTTTCTCCGTTCCCAGGAGCAGAAGCCGCCATTACGCCAGATGAATGTAAACAGTGTGACGCGTCGATGCATTTTCGTACTCGACGTAATCGAGGACGTCGACGCGATCGTTGCAGCACTACTAAAGGGTCAGTGTGAAGGGTCAATTGCGAGTTGAGCTTTTCTGTTTGGATGACACACATCTCAAACCCATCTAAGTAATGATGTAGCTTTAGTAAGCACACTAGATTTCACAAGAAGTACGTGAACTCTGACCTGGTGAAGCGCGCCAGCGTCCCGAGCCCCACAATTCCTGATAGGCCGTACAAGCAGAGCAAGATGGCGCCAATGACGACATCAGCTCGCAGGACGTACGACTGCCAAATGACAAAATAGAGCGCCAGCAGCACCGTGGCCCCAGTGGCGATCAGATTCGAACCCGTGTAGCCCTCGCTCTCCTGTAGGTTACCCCTGACCCCTGAGGAAGAGGGACTGAAGTCAATGAGGGACAATGAACGTGTTTTAATAATAGGATTTAGCCGGACTCACCCCAGTACACCCTCAGGACCTCAAAACCGGCCATGAGAAACAGCAGACACACATCTAGAGCGAGTCGGCCAACAGGGTAACTCAACACATGAGCTGCAAAAAAACCACAAGACATACATGTGTTTGAATCTCTGGATTTTGGACACCTCTACTTAACAAGATTTGAAATATCATGCATGTCTGAAGCAGGACGAGTTATACAATAAAACGACCGTATGAATGCATGAGCAATAGTACTAGTGATGCTTGACTAATCAGAAACAACTACTAAGGACGTTAAGAAGAAGTTCTCACTCTTGTAGATGATCATGGAGACGGTGGACAGGAAGTAGAACACACTGAAAGCTGCTGAGAGATACAGCAGGATTTGGAGCAGCACAGATGAGAGCTGGTGTCGGTTAAGGATAAAAACATGCAAAAGTGTTCTTATGAATACCTTATATGAATATGTGAATGTGGTAATTAAACATTAGGCTACTATAAAACTACATTTTGAATCAATTACTATGGATTTGAATTGTTTTACCAAACAGGATGAAGAAATGCAATTCAAACATGAATGTAAAGAAGTAGAATGAATATTAATTGAAATGAACAGTAGTTTTAATGTTATATATATATATATATATATATATAATATAATATAAAATAATATATATATAATATAATATAAAATAATATATATATATAATTTATAATATTGTGAAATATTACTGTTTTTGCAGGCTTGATAAGTATTAGAGACTTCTTTCAAAAACACTAAAAATAGTAATGTGTCCAAACTATATATATATATATATATATATATATATATATATATATAACATTAAAACTACTGTTCATTTGAATGAATATTAATTGAAATGAACAGTAGTTTTAATGTTATATATATATATATATATATATATATATATATATATATATATATATATATATATATATATATATATAGTTTGGACACATTACTATTTTTAGTGTTTTTGAAAGAAGTCTCTAATACTTATCAAGCCTGCAAAAACACAGTAATATTGTGAAATATTATTATAATGTAAAATAATGGTTTATATTTTAATATACTTTAAAATGTAATTTATATCCAGTGATCAAAGCTGTATTTTCAGCATCATTACTCTAGTCTTCAGAGTCACATGATCCTTCAGAAATCATTAATATGATGATTTATTATCAATGTATGAAACAGATTCATATATTTTATAACCTGTGATACTTTCCCAAAGGATTCAATGATGAATAAAAAATAAAATAAAATAAAATAAAAAAGAACAGCACTTATTTAAAATAGAGATCTTTTGTAACAATATAAACTACCGCTCGAAGGTTGTTGTTTTTTTAAAGAAATTGATTAAAAAATGATTTATAATGTTAGAAAAGATCTCCATTTTGAATAAATGCTGTTCTTTTCGAATTTTTATTCATCAATGAATCCAGAAAAAAGTATGAGGTTTCATAAAATATATGAAGCAGCAAAACTGCTTCCAAAATTGATAATAAATCATCAAATGAATGATTTCTGAAGGATCATGTGACACTGAAGACTGGAGTAATGATGCTGAAAATTCATATATTAAAATAGAAAAGAAATTATTTTGAATAGTAATATTTCAAGATATTACCGTTATTTCTGATCAATTAAACGTAGCCTTGGTGAGCAGAAGAGACAAAAACATTAAAAATAGTAATATTTCCAAACTCTCTCTCTCTTTTCCATCCATCCATCCATTCATCCCTATTCAGGGACTGTTATTCCGTGAAAATTCAAAAGGATACGACATTGTTGCGTTTGCCTAAAGGGAAAAACACAATTATATTTAATATCAACAACCTAAAAGAATCCAAATATGCTCACTGCGCACATATTACATGAAATCTAGCTTAAACCGCTTGACGGGAAGTGAAACATTTCAGGCACTTACATAAAGTTCTATATTAAAAACCTATAACTGTTTTCATGCAGGAGAGGAACCTCGACAGGCGTAAAACACAATTAAACCACATACAAAACGGTTAAGCGTTTGATACCATTTAAAGTGAATAACAAAAACAACATTTCAGTGTAATATGAGGAAAATTGCGTTTATTTTCGCTGATAAAACCAGTATCTATGGTAACGGTGCGGGTTACCTGCACGTCCAATCGCCATTTTGATTCGCCTCCGCTTCACCCAGTGTTTAGTATTTGCCGCCTCCTAGTGAACAGGAGTGACGTCGACGTATGACGACAGAACGGATTTATGTAGAGGTTTTTAAAAATTAACGGCAGGAAAATATAAAATAAAATACACACACACACATATATATATATATATATATATATATATATATATATATATATATATATATATATATATATATATATATTATACAGAATACTAGGGGTGTGACGAGACCACTATCCCACGAGACGAGACACGAGATCGGGTTCACGAGACGAGATTTTTATAGTATTTTTAAGAAATCCTCAATAATGAAATGTATGAAGGGAAAATAGTCTTTTATTCAACTGAAAATCATAAAATGCAAAAATGTTGGTGCATTTGGAAATCAACTTGTAATGCATGTCATTTTACTTCTATTTTAATGAATTATTTGCAGTAAAACAACATGCAAACACTGCTAAATGTTGCCACAAAATCAACCAATTGTTTTCTGCCCTGTATAATTTCACATGAGAAATCTCACCGAACTTCTTTCTATAGATTGAACATAAAATAAACAGTATAAATAAAAAATTCAAATTACACTTTAACTGCAGTACGAAGTTGACCATTTCCCAGTCACTATTGATTGTGTGGCTGTAACTGTGATAAAGCTCTGCGTACACCGAGAAGTCCAACCGTCAGCAGTGATAGCGATGCTTTCTGTCTCTTGAGAGGCAGTTCACATATCGCGCCTAATAAAGCGTGTTAAGCGTGGCCGCGTCACTTCCTCCTTCTTTTGCAAGCGTTCGGGAGCTCGCGCTTCTGTAGCGTCTGTCGTTGCTATGCAACCATGAACCGTGCTCTCCACGACCATCGCTTGGTTCTTGTCACATGACAAGACATTCTGAAATGTTGAGATGCTTTCATCTCGCCGCGGCACAGGCGCGCCAGGAAAAAAAAACCAGCGCGCCGCACCATATGCGAGTCGCGACCGCGTCGCTTTCATTTTGCGAATGAAAATGCGCGCGATATGTGAACTAAGAGTCTGTACAACCTTGGCCGAGGTGTACGGCATAGTTTTCTTACAATGTTTACACATTGTTTGTGTCTTGTGTGTTATTCTTGCGCCAAAAACCAAAATGTTTCCACACAAACGATTTGAAAGTGTGGCGGGGGCATCTTGAATAATAATTTCACCCTCACACTGATAGCAGGACGAGACAACTTTTCAACTCGACGAGAAATCTCGTCACGTTTTAGTCTCGCGAGATCTCACATCCCTACAGAATACCAATGCATTTGATTCATTACTTAAAAAAGAAGAACAAGAAAGCAAAGTCATATCAGTGGAAACGTTTTTACAAAGATTTGATGGCACTGCTTTATTTTGTTTTCAGACATTGGCTTTTGGTGTTTAAATTTGTTTTGAAAACTGATTTGATCTTTTAATGTCAGCGACGTCAAACAATAATTTTGTTTATTTGTCTTTTTTTAATTACTTCATAAGACTCACTCAAGGTTGGAGAATATTTTTAATTGTTTTGATTTTTGACTTTCAACCCTCCTTTAGAGCACAGATGTGAAAATTCACTAAGATTGGTCTTTTAAAGACCCTCAGCAGATTCATTAATAAGTGCTTATGTGAAAGCACTTCAAAAAATAAAAGTTCAAGTTTACTGCAAAATTAATGTACTGCACTAAAGTTATTTTACACAAAATGCCTATTTTACAGAATAATTATTACTCTAGAATTTCTACAGACTAAAAACCATATGTCTAACCAAGTTTTTTGAAGTTGATATGGCAAAAATTAAAGGTCCAATGAGATCGTATTTCAGCGTAATACCGGAAATAGCCACCGGGTGTCACCCACATTTCATTGAATTTTGAATTATATAAAAAATATCACTTCTATCACAAAACAGTCGCCAAATATGAAACATTGAGTCTCAGACCTTTTCAACAATGTGTTTTGTCACGATTAGAAAAGGTTTTGATTATAAAATAGTTCAAATAAATACATTTTGTCATATGAAACATGACAACGCCCATTAGGGGAGGAGCCCAATAAACGTTTTTTTATTTAAAAAAGTCCCTTTTCCATGGTAACGCAATGTCCGATTTCAAAACGGTTTTACATGATGAATTTTGAGTGTTTAGTAGGATACCTAATTTATGATGATTATCAAAATATGTAATAGGGAAAAAAAGGCATTAGAAAAAGAGCATCAAGCGGTTTTGTCTTTGGGGCTGTTTAACACGACACCCTTTTCAACTAAAAATGGAAACTTTTTATGCGTTTTGATCGTTCATTTACACAACAGTGGCATTTCGGGGGCCTGAAAACGCAAACTTTTGAAAACAGGTTTCAAAGTGCAAGTTTTTGAAAACGATGATGTTATCTTTAACTACAAAACTGCGAATTTGTGAAAATATTGTGTGTTCAGTCTGTTTCTTTAAAAGTGACATCGCCATCTACTGGCCTGGAAACATAATACAGCATTTTTAATCATTTTTGTGGTTGCTTGTGAACAGGGATCATTGCTGTCAGTGCATGAAACTAACAAAGGAAAAAGTTTGACGTTTTTAGTATAGTTTATGGAGCCCTGCACATGACATGCAGGAAAAAAAATAGTAGGCTTAATCGTGCGTACAATTTAGCAAATTGAGGGAACTAATTAGTAAATCATGCACACAATTTATCAAATCCAGGGAACAAAATAGTGAATCACGTGCATAATTGATCAAATCAAGGGAACAAAATAGTAAATCATGCGTAAAATGTATCAAATCGAGGGAACGAAATGGTAAATCGTGCGCATAATTTATCAAATCGAGGGAATGAAATAGTAAATCGTGCGCAAAATTTATCAAATCGAGAGAACGAAATAGTAAATTGTGCGCACGATTTACTTTTTTGTCTTGCATGTCTTGTGTGGAGCTCCGTACATCGTTGTCGTGTAAACGTAGGCCTACCCTAAATGTATGATAAGACACATTGGTCAGTGTGAAGAAACTGTAGTGGAGAAATTTTAGCACCACCCCATTTTTTCAGTGTGTGAAATATGATCCAGATTGTTTTTTGGTAGGTTAGGGATGGTTGCCGAAGGGGTTTTATTTCACTACTAACTTATTTTAGCAGCTGGAGGACATCAGCACAGGGCCTAAACCTCACAAGAGTCTGAGAGCCATCATTTGGTTATAGATTACTGAATGACATGGTCTCAATGACTCCTAATCAACAATAGCAGTATACAGCCGGAGTAAGACATGCTGTAACTCCACATGCACACACTCCCATGTAAACACACACACACACACACACACACACACACACACACATATTCATTGTGGCGGACTAACAGGACAAGGTCACATGTGTGTGAGCACACATATACAGCTACGCTCACATTTAGACGAAGTGCATTAACACAGCCAGATGTTTCTTTGTCTCTGCAGCCTCAAGCTCTCTTTTTCTCGCCTGCGTCCTCCCAAACAATCCACGCAGTGTGTCGTGGGAAGAACGAGCGTGTTGTTCAGGTCAAACAGAGGAAAAAGGAGGGTGAGAGAAAGAGAGAGAGAGAAAGATGCTCCAGCTGTGAGTAAAAACAACAAAACTGCATTTGATTGGGAGGGGGGTGGGATGGACACAGGGTCATTGTTTGTAAAGAGGTCGCGGATAAAGAGACGAGAGAAACAGATCACTCAGCTCATGCAGTGATAAATGATGGCGTTACACCTCATTCATTCACAATCCCTCAAACAACACAACTCAACCGATGTGATGCCACAATATTTTTAAGATTAAAGATAAATTCGAAAGAAGAAGAAAAAAATGATTACCATATTCATATACCATGATATTATCAGTTCAAAATCATAATATTGCCATGTAGTTTTTGTTTGTGCACATCATAAAATGAGCAAAATATATGTAAAATATGAATAAATATGTAAAATATATGTATATGTATGGGAAAGTAGTATTGTGCTAGATTGATATACGGACCAGATACTAAATGATTATCATTTGAAAAATCTCAAAAATCATGGTATTCTTGAAAGTAGCCATGAATAAACGGTAAATGAACTTCATATTATAGAAGTACAAGAAAATAGCCTATAACTACCTAAAATCACTGATTTACATATTGTAAACGTTGCAAAAACGGTCAGTTATGCCTATGTAATGCTGTTATGTTTTTTATTTGTCTTTTTAAGTTGTCCTTTGCAGTACTTAAATCAATTGCAGAGGTTTATTTGAATAGAAAACCTCTCTGTAGTTGGGCTGAAAAGTCACTGTCATGCGTAATGAATTAAAACAGCCAAACTGCAATGGAAAAACTAGATTTTAAGTGACATTTGTATTTCCCTCACTCGTGGAGCGCGTGCACAGCGCAAGCAGAGCGAGAGCGCGCAGAGAAGGACGTTGAGCGCGTCTGACTGAAAGTGGCTCGAGCGCTGGTCGGTGCGCGCGAAACCAGCTCACGGGATCATTTTTATCGAATAAAAAACATTTTCCTTACTTCAGATGACAAATTCTTATCAAATAAATCGGTAATGACATATCGCGGTCACAAATAAACGAAATCATCGGAGGGTAAACTGGAATATGCCTCCACCTGACATTCAAAGGTAAAATCTCCTCAGAAAAAAAAGGAATTTGTGATTTACGCAAGGAATTGAATTGTTTTTAAATTGCCTTCATTCATTATCCAGAGGAGATATTTGTATCGAATTCGTTTGAGGAACTCTGTGGCTTATTGTTGTATAAAGATAATTGTGCGTCAAGTTGCTGAACAGGGATGATGAGAGTTTGAAGCGCACGCGACTCCCGCCGCTCCCGCGCGCCGGAGGATCCGTCCGTTCATGTTCATGGAGTTTATAAGCGGGAGCCGCTAGAATGGATGCAGTGATTGATGAAACGGAGGCCTTACAGAGATTCTTCGAAGGTAAGACAGTTCAAAAGTTGCTTATCAGATCACTATTTCACCGTAATACAATGATGGATCAGATGGTAATACCACGGTTTACACCATTACCGAACTCATGTTTTTTCCTCAGGTAAAATAAGTCTGATTTAATATGTCAACCTGACTACAGTAGTTTACACCAATAAAAGTCATTTTAAAGGTCAGAACAAGCCATAATAAAACAAAACATGGCATTGTCATGTTCAAGAACTTGTCATTGTCTATATCCAACAAACTAATATGTTGTTTTTGTTACTTTTATGCTTGTGATGCACCTGATTCAGATTTAAAAAAAAAAAAAAAAATCTTGTCAGCGATGATGGTTGTTGTTGAATGTTCTAATTTATTTCACAAGAACATGTTGGGTCACACTTTAGTTTAGGGTCCAATTCTCAAGACTTTTGCCTCCTTAATTAACTCCTAATTACGGCTTATTAATAGTTAGTAAGGTAGTTGTTAAGTATTGGTAGGATTAAGGGATGTAGAATATGGTCATGTGTTTTAAAAGTATAATAAACAGTCAATATCCTTGTAATATGCATGTTAATAAGCAATTTATTAATAGTGAGAACCTTAAACTAAAGCGATAATTTTAGCCATATTTCACTGATATAGTTTTTGTCATGTTTCAAACATTATTGGCCTGTGATTTAGGATGATTAAATTGGTCAAGGGACATAAAAAGCCACTGATGAGCCATCCCAGGGAGGAATGTTGGGGAAGGGCAGAAGGTGGAAAGGATTGAAGAGGGATGATGTACGGATGCAGGGAGCGAAGGATGGAATCCAGAGGAGAGAGGAGGAGGGGTTTGAGGAGAAACACTGGGAAGGACAGAGGAATGTGATAAATGGTGTGTTTGTAATGGTTAAGACAGAGACAACGAGAATACGAGAACTAAAGAGCGATGGATTAATGAATGGTTGGGGCTGTTGAGCACAAAAACAGTAAAAAAAACAAAAGGTGAAAAACAAAAGGATCCATCAGATGTGATTCAACTCAATTCATTCTTTATTTCAGAGACCCAGAGGTCCATATCAAAGAGTAAAAAAGAAAACATGCATTTATTAACAACTCCAAATGTTCCTCTGAATTGCCCATTGTCCAGTTTATTATGAAGATTTTTGCATTTTTTTAAGACAGGTTAATACCTTTTACTCACAATTTTCAAAACAGTAATGCCAAAAAAACTCATTATAATTAATCTAATGTAAAAATTTAATTTTATTTTAATATAAATTTACATCATGTAGTATTTGTAGCTATGAATTAAAAAAACATTTATTATTATGAATATTATGTAAAATATATCAATATTATTTTAACAGTAATTATATTTATACATCATGTAGTATTTGTCTGAATTAAAAAAAACATTTTAATTACAGTATTTTTCTTGTTATATTCACACACACACATATATATATATATATATAGATAATTTTTTATTATTATTAATATATATATATTTATATATTTTTTTAAATTACAGTTCCATGAACATGAATAATGAAAATTTCAAAATATGTATGGATGCACTCATTTCATGACAAATTGGGGAGAAAATGCGTTGTCATGAAAACAATGTAAAATATGTGATGGCCCTAAAACAAAGATTTCATTCAATATTTCATAATTTCTTACTTTTTTCTTCTCATTTTAGGGTGAAATGTGACATGTTTTTGTGTTATTCACCCTTTTAGTGACATCACTGAAAAGCGTTGATTTATTTCCTTCTGCGTTTTTTTCTTCACTCTGTTCTTATCGTTATCTGTTTTTTCTTCAGAGAGCTTTTAACTTCATTGTCCCCTCAGAGTGGTCATATTTGTTTCTCTGTCATTCTTGACAGATAAAATCCGTAGTTTTTTTATGGCGGGTTCTAAGCCGAACTGTTTATTTTGGAGGGATTTTCCAACCATAATTTGTGGCGAATCATTAGGCGTGAGTGCATGTTGTCAGAGCAGGTGTAACGGTTTGTATATATGACAGTGTTTTACTGTAAACACTTGACTATGTTGGGCTCTGGAGTTCATGGCCGTCAAGAACTGCTCTTTAACGAGAATTTCACATGTTTACATTCTTCCTTTGGGGAGTGAGGCAGACGGTGCACCTCTGGACCCGACCGAGACACTGGAGATGTTCTTCTGACTGCCTTTTTTCCCAGAGCCAAAATAGAAAAGTACTTAGAAATAGGGATACGACAGTATTAGTATGCGATAAGAACATCACAAGAATTTTATTGTCCAGTTTTTGATCGGGAGTCTGTTTATCGTTTGTGTTTTTGAATGAGATTCAGATTCTGCTGACGTTTTTCTATTATTTGACTGCGTATTTGTGCGATTGAATTGATGCCCGATTGCTGTTTTTAATTGTGCTTCACATCCACGATTCCCAATGAATGCGTTGTGTGTTTGTTCTCTGTTTGTTTGTGTTTGTGTGTGTTGTGTGGGTATAGAGAGGGGGGGTATCTTAAATGAACATCCATTGTGGAGTACAGCAACACAAAGCACAAAAGAAGAGGCAGATTGAGCTGTTTGTCTGATTTGTCCCTCAGCTGTCCAAGAGGAAAATTTTATTGCTCAGAGGTCGCTCTATCAAAGTCCAAACGATGTAAAGTTTCAAATATCAAGTTTGTCTTGGATGTTTCTCCGACAATTCCTAGGAAGAAATAGAACCATATCAGTTTTCATCAGTGTTGGGGCTTATGAGTTATGTAATCAGATTACTTTTTTCAAGTAACAAGAAATGCATTACTTTTAAATTTACAACAAAAAATCTGAGATACATTTTCAAATAAATGACGCAAGTTTTCCCATTCGCTGACTGACGGATTTCTCTCAACATGGGAGTTGATTTATTTAAATAATAAAATAAAAAAATTAAAATGTTGGAATAAAAAACATATTTTGGGTTCATTTTAAGCGAGCAATAAAGTAATTTCTTAACAATAGTTGAGTTAAATTAAACTACCCAGCAGGTTGGGTGACATTTAACCCAACAGCTGGGTTAAAACAACCCAGTCCTTGGGTTAAAGCGACCAAATTGGGTTTGTCCATTTTGTCCAATGAGAAATGTTCATATTAAGATTCCTGATTTTTGATTGAGAATTTGGTGTCTGAGCACAGTTTGAGACACAGTCGAGATCCCCTCTGTAACACCAGAGGAGATCAAATGAGTTTACTGGGATATTTTCCTCAGAACAAACATCTGAGAAGCAGGAGACTTCTCCATTTAATCTCACTGATGTCTAGTAGAAACAATTTAGGTTTTTTCAATTTAAAATAATTACATTTTCATTCTTCTGAGCCGTCTGATGGTCCTTAACTATTGTAGAAGATTAATCATTAAAAATATTTAAATACTTCAGTGATGTTTCTTCTACAATATCAACTGAACAATATGGATCGACATTCTCAAAGTAAACAAACAGCCCTGATAAACGTCTTCTGTGTTTTCATTATTCGCAAGGATGGCTTGACGATTGAAAGGAATTCTGGGAAATGGTTACTGGCTTCTATTGCTTTGGTTCTGAGAGGCGTGGAGAGGATATTCTTCCGATATTTTCCTTAACATAACTAGCACCGAAACCCCTTGTGACATAAGAGCGCTCAGAAAGCGTTTTTAGCCCGATTGAGTGTAGCCATAAGCTGCTTATAGAGGGTATGCATGCCCCCTCTCTCTAATGCACTGGTCCATTCCTGGCATACCTACAAGACCGTTAAAAAACAGAATGAGGTGCGAGTAATGTTTCTTTCTCTCACGCGTCTCTTTTTCGCTATCGCTGCCTCATTCCGACTCCATTAGTGTGACAGTGTGCAGACAGGGCGAGGGAGAGAGATAACAGACTTAGCACACAGATGGATGCAAGCACACACTCATACATGCTGTGGGTGGGGTGAGATAAGGGCAGGGCACAGGTCATACAAACACACACACACACATGCCAACATGCACTAGCAGAAACATACATGTATCAGTTTTGGTACACATGAAGCACTCAGGCACTTTTACAGAGTTGATTGGTCGAAACTCCAGCGTAGGAGTTGATGTTTTGGACCACAGCTCGAAACTGGAAAGCAACTAAAATGATTTGGGAAATTATGTTAACCTTTTACAGTAATTGGGTTTATCACAGCAGGCTTGTAACTATGTCTTGAACATTGGGGGGGACCAATTCTTTTTATTTAAAGAAATTATATATTTAAAGGATTCAGGAAGAGATAAGGATGGTAAAAGAAGTTCTAGGTCAAAGTATAGCCTGTGAAGTAATCCATTCAAACTTTGCAAATAATATTTAATTTAAAAATATGCACATATTCAATCTTGTTTGGATGTCAATACGTCAAAAATGTCAAACCGAATATCTCGTCACATTCGGTTATGAATGACTCCATCATTTAATTGATAGCTTATTTTCAATTCAAAACGGCGGAATTACATTAAGAAAAGTTGAGAAGTTTGCATCACTGTATTTTACTGCAGTTGTGGAAAATTAAATGTTTAGCTACTTATATCTTACCACGCACACAATTTTTCACACTAAGCCCCGCCTTCTTCAATCTGATTGGCCATCATTTTGACATTGACGAGTGCTGTTAGACCAGAATAGAAATGTAACTTTTTAAACTGACTGCCATCCTAACAACGGAGTTCTCAGACATGCCTAATTACAGTCACACTGAAATCAATTGTTTTTGTCCTTAATCAGAATAACTCCCCAGGGCGGGGCGACCCGTCACTCACATGAAATCAACCAATTGCAAACCACAACCATTCAATCAAATCCCTGTGAACAAAATCAAGTCCCGGACTACATTTTTTCCTATTCGAGAAGCCGTTTGACTCAGATATGTGCCACAAGAAACGACTATTGCAACTTCCATTTCATGTCGACTTTAAAGTTGAAATGTGTTTTTCCGAACCACTAGCATTGCAAAATTAAATTGCTGAAAAAATAAATGTTTTATTATTATTATTATTTATTTTTATAACATATACAAATCATCATTAACTTCATTATCATTTAATATTCAAACTAAATCGGATTACCATTGAAAAAAAATCTCAAAAAGAGAAGGGAGAAATAACTAAATCTCATTTGTGATTTCTCTTTCCTGTGTCTGGGATGTCCTCACAACATCAATCATGCGTTTGTTGACTTTGTGAGAAGATTCAGGCAGGTTAGGTCACATTTAGCCGATGTCAGCAAGTCATGGATCATGGATGCGGGTACAGATGGTTCCTGGGCTGATGTTTGATGGAGGGAATGGTTTGACCGTTGCGCGTGGTCTCTCTCATGTAACAGTGTATTGCTGTCACTGGAATGCATTGTGTTTGAGCAGCCAGGCCTGTAAAATTCACATGCCAGTTCCATTACAACAAACCAAAAAATACACACTTTCCACATTTCAGGTGACCGTGATCCATTTCCCACATCCTTCTCCCTTTTATTAGAACTCTGTTCATTTTTAGTTTCAGTCATTTTTAGTACTAAACATTTCTAAGTTTTTTTTTTAGTTTAAGTTTTTCATCTAATATTTATATTTCTGTTTGATTTTGGCTTTATTTCAATTAACAAAATTTATTTTGAATAGTTTTTGTTTTAGAATTAACACTGCCAGTGCATGTGCAAATTGGTGCTTCAAAATGTTTTAGGCTTTGTTTTTTAATTGAGATTTAATTTATTAAAGAAGAAAAGTTGCAAACGTTTATCTTTAACTATAAAATAAATATGAACAATCAGTCGGTAATGATACTGATTTACATTTCACAAACTTTAAGCACCTATAACATGCTTCATTATTACTGAAATTAACTTGCCATTTAAGTGAGTCCGATGTTGATTCATTTACCTCACCTGATTCAGTGAGTTCATTCAGTAAAAGATTCATCAGACTGATTCAAATCAGCAACCCATGATCATCCCATGTCCATACTATCCATTCTAAATAGTATGTGAGATTACAATAAGTGTTTCTCAAAGCATGTTGAAAAGAGTAAGTCTCTGGATGGTCGGTAGATTTTTGAAGTGTGGATCCATGCACACTATAACGGCTAATATTGCCCACAACCCATTGTCTTTGGAGGAGGATTCGGCTTAGAACTACAAACATGAATAAAAAAAAATGTTTAAACAAAACTATAAACATGGCGAGTGTGTGCAATTAACGGTAAAAAAAGAAAAAGAAAGGTTTGAGTGACTAATAATCAACATTTATCCTGAAAAAATTTTTTTTATTTAATGTTATCCGTGTTATATTTCATCTGCAACAACAATGTGGGCTTTTATAAAGGTTTTTTAGGCCATTAACTTTTAAATGCATCTTTATGCAAATACATGAGGAGAGTTCTCCACATGAAAGACCCACACTTTTTGAATGAATCATCAAAAGAATCAGTTCGTAAGAGTCATTTGCTTGTGAATCAGATTACACTGCTCATGTTGTTGTGTGCAGTTCTCGATGATTAGTCAATAGAAAAAAATATATTATCATTATTATATCCAGACTGGATAAAATTGTATTTCTTTTTCCATGGCGCTGGAAATTTAACTGCATGCCACTGACAGCAGCGCTAATAACATGCAGATCTTTTCATTTGTTGAAAGTGGGACATGTGGCTGATCGGACCACACCAGATAATCTGGCTAGTGACTTGACATGTTAGTGGGGATTAAACCAAGGGACTGGGGTTAAAATTGGGCCGAGATGTTGATGCAAGTGCGACTGCAACTGTGTCTCACCCCTCTGAAAATGTATCATTCCTTGAATTCCTTATTGTTACCTGACATTTGTCCTTCCTCTGCTGACAGTATGAAGGCATTCGCTGCTCTTTACCACTCTATCGTTCTCGTGTTTGTGGAGTGAAGGTAAGCTGCTCAGGTCGGCCGGTGCATTCAGTGCTGGTGGGCGACTTGAACTGTGTGTGGTGGCCTGGTACAGCTCTGTCCCATGACTGAGACCTAATCCTGCATTACAACACACACACACACACACACATTCACGTAACCCTGTACCCGCCAGCTGAGGTTCGAGACGGAAAGGTGTATATTGTTTGGAAGGATATGAGAGACGTACTGGGTCATATACACACATCTTCTGTTTTGTAGGTTGTGTCTGTCCTAAAACAAAATGCTGTGGCTTCGAGCAGGTACTGTATCACTTTTTCTTTCACACTCTTCTTATTATTCACATTGCCAGGTCATTTGTTCAGTATGTGTGTGTGCATGCGTGGTATATATGAAGGATTGTATTTCTGTGCAGTATTTACATAAGTATGGTCTGTATTCATACAGACAATATTAGTGGTGTTTCCTAAATGAACAAACTCCTATCCTTAGTTGTTAAGTTTTTTCATGTTACTCACCCTGTATTATTTGTACTAAATACATGAATGATTGCTGTTGCTATTCTAAGGGATTTGACTGGCGATTTTTTTGACTAAGATGCATTGAAGGAGGAACCCAAACCAATTGATATCATAGAGACTTGGGGGTGGGATCCTTTGAGCCAGTAAGCAGCCACCTAGCAACAGCATAGCAACATGTTAAAAACACTTAAAACCCACTTGAGCATCATGTTGGCGGTTGGCCTAAAAATTGACATCATGGTTAAACAGCTTGATTGCTGAAATACATGCTGAAATGATTGCTGAAAACCTTATTTTTGTTAGATTTTCTCGAGACTACATTCTTAAAAATAAAGGTTCTTTATTGGCATTGATGGTTCCTTGAAGAACCTTTAACATCCACATTTATATAGGATGAAAAGGTTCTTTATAGTGGAGAGAAAGTTCTTTAGATCATTAAAATGTTCTTCACACTAAGAAAAAAAAGGTTATTTTTAAGAATGTTCACTGAAAGGTTATTTGGGGAACCAAAATGGTTCTATGTTTTCAACCCAACCCCCTGTAAACTTTTTTTAAAAACTTAACACAACCACTGATTCGTGTCATAATTCCTTTATTTTCCTATCATATTTTATAGTAAAGCATATTTTACATTGTTTTAATACATATTGCCTACGTTTAAGCCAGTTTAACAAATATTAGAAGTAAAAATTTAACTTTTAGAAGTAATTTAATTGTAATCGACTACTTTCTGTTGTCCTGTTTCCACCGTAACAGTGCTGGATCTTGTGACGGAGATGGCTCACATTCGCTTTATTTTTTAATAAAATCATAGCATTTTATGCAAGGCATCAGGCGTTTCCGTCACGCGAAAAGACCGACGCGACACTCGTTCTGGTAACTCACATTGCACCCTTCTATGTTGCTTTGCATAAAATTAAACGATATACAGAGCAACTAATTTTTAGATAAAATAAAACATACTCAAATCTGTATTTTACTGAAGACATACGCCAATTTGACGGAGCTGCACTACTCTCTCCTGAAAAGGGCGCAAAAAGCCTGTGATAAATAATTCAACCGCTGGGTTGTTATGTCTGACCCAGGATCAGGGTAACACAAAAACTACCCAATCGCTGGGTTGTTATATCTGACCCAGGATCAGGGTAACACAAAAACTACCCAATCGCTGGGTTGTTACGTCTGACCCAGGATCAGGGTAACACAAAAACTACCCAATCGCTGGGTTGTTATATCTGACCCAGGATCAGGGTAACACAAAAACTACCCAAACGCTGGGTTGTTACATCTGACCCAGGATCAGGGTAACACAAAAACTACCCAATCGCTGGGTTGTTACATCTGACCCAGGATCTGGGTAACACAAAAACTACCCAAACGCTGGGTTGTTACGTCTGACCCGGGATCAGGGTAACACAAAAACTACCCAATCGCTGGGTTGTTACGTCTGACCCAGGATCAGGGTAACACAAAAACTACCCAATCGCTGGGTTGTTACGTCTGACCCAGGATCAGGGTAACACAAAAACTACCCAATCGCTGGGTTGTTACATCTGACCCAGGATCAGGGTAACACAAAAACTACCCAATCGCTGGGTTGTTACGTCTGACCCAGGATCAGGGTAACACAAAAGCTACCCAAACGCTGGGTTGTTACGTCTGACCCAGGATCTGGGTAACACAAAAACTACCCAATCGCTGGGTTGTTACATCTGACCCAGGATCAGGGTAACACAAAAACTAACCAATCGCTGGGTTGTTATGTCTGACCCAGGATCAGGGTAACACAAAAACTACCCAATCGCTGGGTTGTTATATCTGATCCAGGATGAGGATAACACAAAAACTACCCAAACGCTGGGTTGTTACGTCTGACCCGGGATCAGGGTAACACAAAAACTACCTGAACACTGGAAAAATAACCACAAAAAAATGACCTGAAAGGCTCAACCCAGGATTTGGGTAGAAAAAATTTGATTTTTTAGAGTGTGGAATCACTGCAAAAACACTGTTTTGGAGCCTTTATTTTTAAGAGGGTAGTGGCAGTATCTCTGTGTGTTTTGTCTGGTATTGATTGCGATTTTACAGTTCTCTCTTCACATTAATAATTGTGTAACTAAGACTAATGTTTTCTTCTCTGTGTGGATACTCAAATGAACGCTGTATTGATCACCGTGATGCTGTGTGTGTTTTTGTCTTGCTAAGGAACCCAGGGCATTCTGGGTAGTGTTTACCATTTGATAATATTGTGGACTTTGCTCTATCATACTTTACTCTGGTGTGAATTAGAACTTAATGATTAACATGCATAAGAAGTCACGTACAATGATCGGTTTCACATGGAAACTAATCGGGATATGTAGAGAAACAGGACATGTATGTGTACACTGCAGAGGGAGGTAAAGAAAGATAGAGGGAGAGAGATATAAACGGATACAGGGAGGAGAGGATGTATGGCTTGTTGGCTGTGATTAATGAGCTCTCAAGAGAGAGTTTCTGATTTGGCCCCTCAGTGACGGCAAATGCTTTAAGTCAGAATCATCAGTTCTTCATACACAATACTTGATCAAAAATGACGTAAGGGAAACTAATCTAAAGCACTTTCAAAAAGAACAGTTACAATATGTTAAAATGATTTTACTATGTAACCTTCTACAATGCGGGTACATCAGTCGCATATGTGACCATGAGAGGTGACTAAAAAATGTCTTTTATTAGCCAATGGCTACTCAATCGGGCCAGTGCTGCACCGTCATGTAAGTTTATCATTTGCACGTGTTTTTAAGCCTTGCCAATTTAAACTTTCAAGTGCGAGAAGACACGAAAGATAACTTGCACGCGCAACGTGAGAAGTTTTGTGTGCTCTCAAACCATGTCTGACAGCACACGAAAACTGAATTGAGTTCTCTTTCATGTCTTGTGTTTGAATGGACAATTTCACATAAAATGTATTGTCAAAATGGTATCCTAGTAAACATAGTGTCTTAAGTGAATGTAAACAGTTGAGAAAGTAACATGTGTAACAGTATATTGGATCCGTGCGTTAGCTCTTAAAGGATTAGTTTATTTCAGAATTCAAAAGTCCTGATAATTCACTCTCCTCCATGTCATCCAAGATGTTCATGTCTTTCTTTCTTCAGTTGAAAAAATTAAGGTTTTTGAGGAAAACATTCCAGGATTTTTCTCCATATAGTGGACTTCAATGGGTTTCAAAATGTCAGTTTCAGTGCAGCTTCAAAGACTCTACATGATCCCAGACGAGGAATAAGAGTCTGATCTAGAAAAACATAAAATAAATAAAAATTGATATACTTTTTAACCACAAATGCTCAAATTGGAAAGGTCACGTGTCAAACGCCCTTTACAAAAAAAGGTAAAACAACAATGTCAGACGATTTTAAAGTTGGAGGAAAATGAGATGGAGTTTTTTGCCCAGCACTTCCTCCTACGTCACGTGTGACCTTTACAACGTGATTACGTAATATGTGGAGCATCACAGAGCAGTGCAAGACGAGCATTTGTGGTTAAAAATAATACAATTTTTTTTATAAAATGCCGATGGTTTCTCTAGATAAGACTCATATTCCTCATCTGGGATCATGTAGAGCCTTTTGAAGCTGCACTGAAACTGCTTTTGAACCTTCAACCTGTTGAACCCCAGTGAAGTCCAATATATGGAGAAAAATCCTGGAATGTTATCCTCAAAATCCTTCATTTCTTTTCGACTGAAGAAAGAAAGACATAAACATCATGGATGACATGGAGGAGAGTAAATTATCAGGAAATTTTCATTCTGAAGCGAACAAATCCTTTAAAGTGACAGCAGCCTAATATAGTCTCTGTTTTAATGTTAATCAAACTCACTGCTCTTGGCTGAATAACTTTTGTAACTTTAATAAGGATTCATCTATATTTAATTTATACTAATCTACATCTAACTACTGTTTGATCTGCATGATATACCTGAAAAGCACAGTTTATTTGTGCTGTTGCTTGTAGTCTGATTATCTAACCTTATTTTATTAGACTGTTTCTTTAATAGTATTTGAAATTTATGTATTATATTTATGTAGAATTTTTAAATTTTGCTTTGCCCTTTCGTTCCAAGTAAAAAGTCTGGTGATTAAAATAAGAAATTTTCTAGCCAATGGCGACTCGAGCTTCAGTGTGTCTGTAGAGGGTTGCTGTGGTTTAGGGTTTTTTAACAGTGATAAAATCGACTTTTATAATGTTACAAAATATTTTAAATTAATGCTGTTCTTTAACACTTTCCATTCATCAAAGAGCCCTGAAAAAAGTTTCTCTCAGGCATTTTGAATTGATTTAGTAGTGTTTACAAGTTTTGAAACAAGCATATGAAGTTAATTTTTCTACTCTGAACAAATGTCAACGTATATTCAGCAATATTCAGTTAGTAAAAACGTTTGTGAGTTTGTGGTTTTAATTGAATGTTATAAGATAAAATAATTATTTGACAGAAAATAATGCCAAGGAAACATGTTTTTAGTGATCCTCACAGAGCATGTGCACACATACACACACAAATGTTCATTTCTGAACATCATAAATATCATAAAAACATCCTAAAACATTTTACCAAACAGTAGAGTGTGTGTGTTTCTCCTCTGTTTGTTTAAAATCACCTCCTTCTCTCTTTTTCAACATCGCCCTCTCACTCTTTTCCCCCACTCCTCATTCCCGTCAGTCAATCTTGCGGCCGTTATCAGAGCTGGCCTGGCAGATTTACAGCAGGAGGATGGAAACATCTGGATCATATTTAGTAAAATCATCCCTCTCTCCGTTCCTATTTGCCCTGCTGGCACACTCATAAAACTGTCCGAGCGGAGACCCCGAAACATTACGTCAGGGTTGGTTTCTCCCTGCAGAGCAGCAGTTTCCATAACTCAGTATAGTTTTTGATTTTATACTTATAAAACTGTGTTTTATAAAGAACAGATGAGATTACTCGAGTGGTTTATGGTAATCTCACATCCACAGAAATTATCCTTGAGGATTCACAGGAGTCAGACCTGTCCTGTTCTTAGTCGTGAAGAAAACCGCTTTGGGATATTTTAAGACAGGATTATGTTAGTTTTTTGCGTTCTGTTTGGGTCAGGACATCCACTGAGGCGGGATGTGATCCCTCTCAGGCTGTGGGAGGCTGATGGACCAGAGAGTTTTCCCAACACTAACAGAGGAATTCTTCACATTCCGGCTTCGTTAGTGGCCTAATCTATCAAAGAAAGAGCGAGCGAGCGAGATCAGGGGTTTAGTGGGGGTCTCTACATACTCGACTATACCTCCACCTGACCTTGTGCTGAATCCCCTCGTTCTCTCCATCCTTTGCTGCCTTAACTCGCTTACTTTATTTACTTTATTACTAACTTTATTTTTCAACACCAAGATTTTAGCTCTTGTCATCAAGAATTGATATGATTGTCTCAGGGAAAGAATATTACGAAAGGTTGTTTCTGCCACTAAATATAAAAAAATATAAAAAAGGCAATTGCGACTTTTTATCTCAGAATTGCGTGGAAAAATTTCCCTCATATTAATTCACAAAAGCGAGTTTAAATCTCACAATTCTGAGGAAAAAGTCAAAATTAGTATAATCTCGAAATTGCGAGATATAGTCAGAATTGCGAGTTATAAAGTCAGAATTACATGTTATAGTCAGAATTGAGAGTTATAAAGTCAGAATTGAGAGTTATAAAGTCAGAATTACATGTTATAGTCAGAATTGAGAGTTATAACATCAGAATTGTTAGTTATAAAGTCAGAATTACATGTTATAGTTATAAATTCAGAATTGAGAGTTATAAATTCAGAATTGAGAGTTATGAATTCAGAATTGAGAGTTATAAAGTCAGAATTGAGAGTTATAAATTCAGAATTGAGAGTTATAAATTCAGAATTGAGAGTTATAAATTTAGAATTGAGAGTTATAAAGTCAGAATTGAGAGTTATAAATTCAGAATTTAGAGTTATAAAGTCAGAATTGAGAGTTATAAATTTAGAATGGAGAGTTATAAAGTCAGAATTGAGAGTTTTAAAGTCAGAATTGAGAGTTATAAATTCAGAATTGAGAGTTATAAATTCAGAAATGAGAGTTATAAAGTCAGAATTGAGAGTTATAAATTCAGAATTGAGAGTTATAAAGTCAGAATTGAGAGTTATAAATTTAGAATTGAGAGTTATGAATTCAGAATTGAGAGTTATAAAGTCAGAATTGAGAGTTATAAATTCAGAATTGAGAGTTATAAAGTCAGAATTGAGAGTTATGAATTCAGAATTGAGAGTTATAAATTCAGAATTGAGAGTTTTAAAGTCAGAATTGAGAGTTATAAATTCAGAATTGAGAGTTATAAATTCAGAATTGAGAGTTATAAATTCAGAATTGAGAGTTATAAAGTCAGAATTGAGAGTTATAAATTCAGAATTGAGAGTTATAAAGTCAGAATTGAGAGTTATAAATTTAGAATTGAGAGTTATAAAGTCAGAATTGAGAGTTTTAAAGTCAGAATTGAGAGTTATAAAGTCAGAATTGAGAGTTATGAATTCAGAATTGAGAGTTATAAAGTCAGAATTGAGAGTTATAAATTCAGAATTGAGAGTTATAAATTTAGAATTGAGAGTTATAAAGTCAGAATTGAGAGTTATAAATTCAGAATTTAGAGTTATAAAGTCAGAATTGAGAGTTATAAATTTAGAATGGAGAGTTATAAAGTCAGAATTGAGAGTTTTAAAGTCAGAATTGAGAGTTATAAATTCAGAATTGAGAGTTATAAATTCAGAATTGAGAGTTATAAAGTCAGAATTGAGAGTTATAAATTCAGAATTGAGAGTTATAAAGTCAGAATTGAGAGTTATAAATTTAGAATTGAGAGTTATGAATTCAGAATTGAGAGTTATAAAGTCAGAATTGAGAGTTATAAATTCAGAATTGAGAGTTATAAAGTCAGAATTGAGAGTTATGAATTCAGAATTGAGAGTTATAAATTCAGAATTGAGAGTTTTAAAGTCAGAATTGAGAGTTATAAATTCAGAATTGAGAGTTATAAATTCAGAATTGAGAGTTATAAATTCAGAATTGAGAGTTATAAAGTCAGAATTGAGAGTTATAAATTCAGAATTGAGAGTTATAAAGTCAGAATTGAGAGTTATAAATTTAGAATTGAGAGTTATAAAGTCAGAATTGAGAGTTTTAAAGTCAGAATTGAGAGTTATAAAGTCAGAATTGAGAGTTATGAATTCAGAATTGAGAGTTATAAAGTCAGAATTGAGAGTTATAAACTCAGAATTGAGAGTTATAAAGTCAGAATTGAGAGTTATAAATTCAGAATTGAGAGTTATAAAGTCAGAATTGAGAGTTATGAATTCAGAATTGAGAGTTATAAAGTCAGAATTGAGAGTTATGAATTCAGAATTGAGAGTTTTAAAGTCAGAATTGAGAGTTATAAATTCAGAATTGAGAGTTATAAATTCAGAATTGTGAGTTATAAATTCAGAATTGAGAGTTATAAAGTCAGAATTGAGAGTTATGAATTCAGAATTGAGAGTTTTAAAGTCAGAATTGAGAGTTATAAATTCAGAATTGAGAGTTATGAATTCAGAATTGAGAGTTATAAAGTCAGAATTGAGAGTTATGAATTCAGAATTGAGAGTTTTAAAGTCAGAATTGAGAGTTATAAATTCAGAATTGAGAGTTTTAAAGTCAGAATTGTGAGTTATAAATTCAGAATTGAGAGTTATAAAGTCAGAATTGAGAGTTATGAATTCAGAATTGAGAGTTTTAAAGTCAGAATTGAGAGTTATAAATTCAGAATTGAGAGTTATGAATTCAGAATTGAGAGTTATAAAGTCAGAATTGAGAGTTATGAATTCAGAATTGAGAGTTTTAAAGTCAGAATTGAGAGTTATAAATTCAGAATTGAGAGTTTTAAAGTCAGAATTGAGAGTTATAAATTCAGAATTGAGAGTTTTAAAGTCAGAATTGAGAGTTATAAATTCAGAATTGAGAGTTTTAAAGTCAGAATTGAGAGTTATAAATTCAGAATTGAGAGTTATAAATTCAGAATTGTGAGTTATAAATTCAGAATTGAGAGTTATAAAGTCAGAATTGAGAGTTATGAATTCAGAATTGAGAGTTTTAAAGTCAGAATTGAGAGTTATAAATTCAGAATTGAGAGTTATAAATTCAGAATTGAGAGTTATAAAGTCAGAATTGAGAGTTATAAATTCAGAATTGTGAGTTATAAATTCAGAATTGTGAGTTATAAATTCAGAATTGAGAGTTTTAAAGTCAGAATTGAGAGTTATAAAGTCAGAATTGAGAGTTATGAATTCAGAATTGAGAGTTATAAAGTCAGAATTGAGAGTTATGAATTCAGAATTGAGAGTTATAAATTCAGAATTGAGAGTTATAAATTCAGAATTGTGAGTTATAAATTCAGAATTGAGAGTTATAAATTCAGAATTGAGAGTTATAAAGTCAGAATTGAGAGTTATGAATTCAGAATTGAGAGTTATAAAGTCAGAATTGAGAGTTATGAATTCAGAATTGAGAGTTATAAATTCAGAATTGAGAGTTATAAATTCAGAATTGAGAGTTATAAAGTCAGAATTGAGAGTTATGAATTCAGAATTGAGAGTTATAAATTCAGAATTGAGAGTTATGAATTCAGAATTGAGAGTTATAAAGTCAGAATTGAGAGTTATGAATTCAGAATTGAGAGTTATAAATTCAGAATTGAGAGTTATGAATTCAGAATTGAGAGTTATAAATTCAGAATTGAGAGTTTTAAAGTCAGAATTGAGAGTTATAAATTCAGAATTGAGAGTTATAAAGTCAGAATTGAGAGTTATAAATTCAGAATTGAGAGTTATAAAGTCAGAATTGCGAGTTATGAATTCAGAATTGAGAGTTTTAAAGTCAGAATTGAGAGTTATAAATTCAGAATTGAGAGTTATAAAGTCAGAATTGCGAGTTATAAAGTCAGAATTAATATATATATATATATATATATATATATATATATATATATATATATATATATATATATATATATATATGTTTATCTCATATAACTCCTCAGCATTTTTGCAGTTAATTTAATTAGTCCTGCAGTATGACAAATTAGGACACATAAATACATAATTTTTTTTCTATTGGACTTGAGAAAAGGAAATACAACTTTATGTATTTATTTGTGTTTTTGTTGTTATTTTAATGTTTCATTTTTCAAAATGTACGGCATTTTTTTGCCCAAAGGAAAACTTTTTTATTTTACAATAATGGTTTTAAAATACAAAATTATTAACAATAATTAATTATTCATTGAATTTAAAAAAAATTAACCCAAGAACATGCACATGGTGAATTGCATAAAAAGAAACGTAGATTATGCATGAAAAGATGCTTTATTTGGCTTAAGTGAGCCGGGTCAGTCGACCTGGGTGAGAGTGACGTATTGCAGGTGTTGCAAACAGAGTGATTACAGACGGGTCATGTGGTGCAGATTTGGAGAGATTTGGTAAAGAAGTGGAGAAGGGGGGCAAGGATTGGAAAAGAGAGAAAAGCTACTTTGCTGTTAAAGAGCAGAAGAAACAGACTTCTTCATGTTGCGTCTATAACCTGCAAGACCTGTCCATTTCCATTGACCTCGTCCATGTTCCCCAGTTTGAACACATTAATCTGCCTATTAAACAAGCAAACAAATGATCAAAAGTGTTGCAAGCCACATGAATCATGAAACCATCTGCCTTTGTTTGTTAAGATGTTGTGAAACTGTTATTTTATCACTGTAGAAACTGCGTAGGAACACGATACTCATCCTCCTCTCTCATTCTCTTCTTCTACCTTTTTCTGACTCTCTCTCTCCCTCTGTGTTCCTCGAAGGTCATGATATTAACAGCTCTTTGGAGCCAACAAACATTGACACCAGTATCCTGGAGGAATACATCAGCAAAGAGGACGACAGCACTGACATGTAAGAACTCATGAGTTTCTGTGTGTAATCTGGAGACTGTTTGTACCACCCCGTACACCAAATTTGTTATGATTATGTGCTTATTTTGATAATATTGAGTCATATCAGCTGGTGATTTTGTTTTTTTCTTAATCTAGTTGTTTCACAGAGGTCCACAGCACCCCAGGACCCCAGTATCCCTCGCCCCAGGCCGGGGCATCCTCTTCAGGGGGGTTAGGGTGTGGCGTGAGCCCCCCCATCCCCCTGCGCCAGGGCAACGTCCCGTCTCTGCCCCAGGCCTGCCAGAATCCCTATCCGCCTCCACCGCCACTAGGCCACCTCAGACACAACTACCCCTGTCTGGGGCAACAGCAGAGCCAAACACCCCAACAGCCACACGTCAAACCGGACCACCGCGGACAGTACGCACCCGGGTAAGAGAAAGAGAGCAGCTATGGCATAAATATGACAAATATTAATTTAACAAAGTGATTTGTATCTAAACGTACCATTTTTATTAAAAATGTCCACATCTAAATGTGCATCAGACACGTAAAACCCTAAATATACTGTAGAATATAAATAGGCTGATTAAGACAGATGGAGGAGGGAACGGGAATGAGCCCTGTGACATAAGATGAATGGGTCAGGCCTGATAACCTGTGAGGAATTGTACAATCAGTAATGCTCTTTAATAATGTTGCCCAAAAGGAGGCGGCAGGTATGTCATTAATGAGCTTTTTGATGGGTTTCCAATTAAAACAAGAGCTGATTCACTGCAGTGCTCGTATGCTTAACGGCGCATGCAACGGCATCACTTTTAATTGATCAACTTCAGTGTGTGCATCGTTCATTTTTGATATAGTTACTATCATAGCTTGTTTTCACGACAAATTTATTGTATTGTACATATGTGACCCGTGCTGGCAAAGTGAGTCAAATTTCGAATTTTATTAACAGTTAATTACATGTTATTAATGGTTAATAACAGTTATTGTTATTCTCACATTTCTCAACATATTTCTCATGTTATTCTCAACAGTTATTGTTATTCTCACTTTTTAAAAAAAACTTCTAAATGATGTATGATTTTTGGAATCCATTTGTTGAAGTCAAAACCCATATCTATTGGAAGAAATATATATTCAACTTTTTTTCCATGATTCCACAATTGTTTGATTAGCATTAATGAAACAGACAACCTATATATTAAGATCTACTGTATCACACGGATCTAACATAATGTTACACATCGGATGTTTTTCCCCAACAGTTACCCAAACAGTCATTTAAAGTGTTAGTTCACCCAAAAAAGAAATTTCTGTCATTAATTCCTCCCCCTCATGTCGTTCTACACCCGTAAGACCTTCGTTCATCTTCAGAACACAAATGAAGATATTTTTGATGAAATTCAGTGAGTCTCTATTGACAGTAAGATAATGAACACTTTCAATGACCAGAAAGATACTAAAACATATTTAAAACAGTTCAAGTGAGTACAGTGGCTCAACCTTAATATTATATATCGACAGGAATACTTTTTGTGCGCCAAAAAAACAAAATCAACGACTTTACAACAATATCTAGTGATGGATGATTTCAAAACACTGATTCATGAAGCTTTACGAATCTTTTGTTTCGAATCAATGGTTCGGTTTGCGAATCAAACTGCCAAACTGACTATTGAACTATTGAAACTGCGAAACAATTATGACGTCACAAAGCCTCGTTTACTGAAATCATGTGACTTTGGCGTTATGAACCACTGATTCGAAACAAAAGATTCGTAAAGCAGCAAATTTGCTTTAAAATGAAGCTTTGAAACGATACCAAACGCCAGTCGTCCAGAAGCGAGTAGAGAAAAATGCCATTTTTCATGGTCAAAAGGTACTCCTCTCAGAAAACAAATGTTAAAAAATTAAGACATTACTAACAGGTAAAGTAAATATAATGAATATATTATCTAATATAGTGCATATATTTCTAAATGACTAAATGACTTTCCTGAGGTAAATGTAATGCTACGTGAGATATTATTCTCAAGCTGTTTTATTGATGACTTTGAAACACTGGTTGAGAGATTACACCTAAACTTCATGTAGAGATCGCCTGTTCTTTCGCTTTTTTCTGGTGTGGCGGTTAGCAAACAGCATTGCATTACAGTGTGCGCCCCCTTCTGGATTGGAGTGTGAATCACCTGTGACCGACTGTATACGTCGTCTGACTGTATGAACCGAACCGTGACGTCTGTACCGTTACACCCCTAATATTAACAAATTAAAAATCATTTGCAGTCACATAGAAACCACAAAAACCCTGACATTTAATGTACATAAACTGTATTTAATTTTATTCTTTTTGTAGAACGCTACCCGAGTCCCCTCCAGACTCCAGCTCAGAGCCGTATTCACCCCAGCAAGCCAACGGTAAGTTCAGTCCACCTGAATGATTAAATGTTATTCAAAGCATTTGAGGGCAGCAGTGGTAAATAATCAAGACTACAAGATATTAAAGGTTCTAAAGAAAGTTATTTAGTTATTCTTTTAGTTTGAACATAAAAACAATTATTTAAAACAGGTGACTGTTCATTTTTTGTGCTTAATAATGAAGTTTACTATTGGTATGGCGATGAATAAGAACTTATGATGCTAATTTAAGGAAATATAACAAATTTAATGTATGCGTTTTAATATTCCGTCCCAGATCCGCACATGCTCAGGACAATGACACCCGAGAACATGTGTCACATGACCAGTCCTCCGCCTCTCCCCACACACCCCCTCTATCCCAGCATGCACCGGGACATGTACCTTAAGCCAGAGCCCATGATCTCTCAGTATCCAATTGGTCCAACCAGCGGCGGGGGCGGAGACATTCAACAGAGTCAGATGCTACATCAACTCCTGCAACATCCACAAGGACCAGAGTAAGAAAGAGAGAATCAAAGGAACATTTCATCTTTCAGAAATTATACTAATTATATATTATTGACACCAAAATTATTTAGATTTTGAGAAATGTTAAACTCTTAATAAATGTTATATTTTTTATTTTGCAACAAGTTTGCGTAGTTATTCCAAGCCATTTGAATTAATAAAAACAAAAAATATTTTATTTTATTTTTCACATCTCAAAAACCTCATGAAAAACAATATTATTTCAACCTTGATTTATGTGGGGCTTTTTTAGCTTTTTGATTCAGAGTTTATTTTCATTTTAGAGACTATTTTAATAAATTGTTTTATTAATGTTAATAATTTTAAGTCATCCTGCGGTCTGCTTGGAAGTTTGCTGAATTGTTTTGTTTTTTGTTTTCTTTTACTTTATTTTATGTCACATTCAGCATTTTAATTTAGATTAGAGTTAGATTATTTAAACATATTAATAGCAATTTATAAATTCTAAGGCTTTTACGTCATTAGTGTTCCCCAGCCTGCTGGTTTTTTATTTTATTTTATTTTATTTTCAGCAGTATCACATTCAGCATTTTAATTTAGATTGGATTATTTAAACATATTACTAATAATTTATTAACTCAAATGCTTTAGAGTCCCCCTGTGGCCCCCTTGAAAGTTTCCCTTAAGTGAATCCCGGACCGCTGGTTGAAGAACCACTTCAGTAGAGGTAGAGACGGACCAGCAGTGTCAAAGGTCAAAATCAACAAATGCATGCTTTGTGTTTCTCCAGTGGGATTCCTGTACATCCAGCAAAGAAGAGAAAACATTCAGACTCTCCCAACAGCACTCTCAACTCTCAGATACTCACGGGCATCATCAAACAAGAGCCAGGTACACACAGACACACACAGGTACACAAGCACGATTACATTTTCAACGCTATATGATGTATGTGTGTTCGTGCTTTCACAGGTTTGATGCAGGATGCAGAAAACTCATACCTGGATCCAAACTATCAGTGCATAAAGTGGCAGGCGCACCAGCAGAACAAATGGACTACGTTATACGACTCCAATGGAAAAGAACTGTGGGTGCTGCCCTAATCCTGCACACCTCTGCTCTTAGATTTACGACAGAGGAATGAGAAATGCATTGAGGGCAAAAGTGTGTGTTTGGGATTTAATGGGGTATAGGGAGGTATCAGGCTGTACTACAAGAGATAGAAAAGAGAGAGAGATGGATGGTAGCGGCCAGGGAATTCCTATGAGGTGAACAGCGTGTAGGAGTGAGAGCAAGAGCAGAGATCTGGCTTACGAGAGAGAGAGGAATGAGGACGAACAGAGAGAGAATAATTATAATGAAGAAATGGCATCACTTCAGGTTTTGTACCACGATAATTTAAAAAAAAATTATCTCAGAACCTAGGTAGTACATTTTATGAGAAATATATATTAAGTTAATTTATATTGATAAATATAACAATTTTTTTTCCATCTTAATTTGGTTAGCTTTACATTATATATAGAAAGTATTTAAAATATATTGTCTTGTAGTTGTTTCTACATTAATTTGGAAATTAATTGTTAAATTATTATATTATAAAATATATTTTAAAAATGTATTAATTCCGATTAATCACGATTAATCACAGAAAAAGGTGCGATTAATCTAGTTGTTGTTTTTAAATAGATTGACAGCACATATGCATACATTTAAGTTAATGTGTTAATATTTATTTTATTTATTTTATGTGTATCTGTGGTGAAGTTAACTTTAACCCTCAGGGCCTCTTCGGTCAGGACTGATCAAAAAATTTTACTTTTTGAATTTTTTAACATTTTGTTCGTCATTGGAATTGGATGAAACTTGGTGACTTTGGTCGCACTAGCTATGTGAACACACTGAAAAAGTCATGGGCATGATTCTGATAAGTTAAAAGCCTTCACTCTATTTTAAAAAAAGTTTTTTAATGGAAACAAATAGCTCATAAAAATAGTATAAATATTACATAATATCATAAAATCCCTTTAAAATTCTAAATAATGATCAAAAAATATTATTGAACAAAAATATATTACATTTATTTTCCTGAAGAAAAAAAAAATTGAATTTCAAGGCTCAGAAAGAAAATTTTCAAATATATAGCCCTATATATAATTTAATATAATTTATTTAATTATATATTGTCCCTCTGAAGTCCTCTTATGTTAGTAAAGTCATTTTACACCCTCTATATGCTGTTTCCTTTCTCTTTCTACCTCTCCAGTCCGATGCCTACCTATAGGGTGGATGCAGATAAAGGTTTTAACTTCTCCTTGGCTGATGATGCATTTGTGTGTCAGAAGAAGAACCACTTCCAGGTGACCGTGTACATCGGAATGCCGGGAGATCCCAAATACGTAAAGACCAGCGAGGGGCTGCAGCCCATCGAATGCTTTTACCTGAAACTCAATGGTGTCAAGGTGAGTCAAGCAACCAGAAAAACAGTCATAACAACTAATGTCTGTAAACTCTTGCATATTGTAGCATGTTTTTATCTGCATGTCTTCCAGCTGGAAGCAATGAATCAGTCCATCAATGTGGAACAGTCACAGTCTGACCGGAGTAAAAGACCCTTTAAACCAGTCTTGTAAGTTTTTTACACCAGTTTTTGTGAACTATCTTGTGGATTTGTGGCATGTGACATAAATGTTAATCATTTGTTTTACAGAGTGACATTGCCGCCAGAGCAGGTTACAAAGGTAACGGTGGGTCGTCTCCACTTCAGCGAGACCACAGCAAATAACATGAGAAAGAAAGGCAAGCCGAACCCCGACCAGAGGTATGAAATATGGCCATGACCAAAAACACCTAACCCAGTTTATTTACAACGTCTATTGTTTATTAGGGGTGTAACAGTACATGTATTCATCGTGAACCGTCATGGTTCAGGACACAGTTCGGTCGATGATTACAGTCAGTCACGGGCGTAATGCAAAACTACTACAACAGGAAAAAGAGCAGAAGAAGAGACAATCTATGCACCAACCCAAAACAAGAGCTCACTAGTAGCCTGTATGCTGAGTTTTGATTCATTTTTGTGACGCGCTCCACTATGGAGGACCAGGAGTGCCACATTAAAATAAAACGATGAATCAGTTAATTCATTTAATAATTCACACATAAAAATGTAAAAAAATAAATCACTATTAAATAGGCAAATAAATAGACGTATTTAAAGTTGTTTATTTAATTCCTGTTTTTAAACGTAGATTAATAGAACAATAAAAAAATACATTTGTAAATCATTTTAAATGGCTTTTTAAATCGCCTTTTAAATCGCTTTTTAAATGGCTTTTTAAATGGCTTTTTAAATCGCCTTTTAAATCGCTTTTTAAAAAAAGGATTTGCCAATTGCTTTTCTCTCTCGGTTTGCCAAATGCTTTTCTTTATCCATTTGTCAATCGAGTGCTAAAATGCCATTGGACAGTCCACACGTGGGAGCAACCAATCAGCTTTCGCCTCAATTTGAAGAGCCGACCCTCCTAGAGAAGAGTCGAGCAAAACGCGATCACGCAAAGTGTCAGGCGAATCTGAAAGTGTTTTGGAGAGGTTATAATGGTTTTTTCGGGTGACTGTCTCACAGCGACACAACAACACATCCTCCCGTCTCTTGCCCGGTACATCCAGCGACTGGTGTTGCTCGAGAACGCTTGGAACGCTTGACCTCAAACTGAACCCAAATCCGTCCATTTATTGTACAACCACAATTATCTGCTGCGTTAGCCGCGTCTTCCTTCAACTGAAAAACTCTTTTACATATAAAATGATAATCGAGAGGAGAATTTCTTTCGCAAAAATCAGCTAAAGCTAACAAATCATCTACAATTCCTCTAAAAACACATTTAGCTTCACCTGACATTTTGCGTGATCACGTCGCTCGAACTCTCCTAGAGAGGGTCGGCTCTTCAAATTGAGGTGAAAGCTGATTGGTTGCTCCCACGTCTGTACTGTCCAATGGCATTTTAGCACTCGATTGACAAATGGATAAAGAAAAGCGTTTGGCAAACCGAGAGAGAAAGCAATTGGCAAATCCTTTTTTTAAAAAGCGTTTTAAAAAGCCATTTAAAAAGTGATTTAAAAAGCCATTTAAAAAGCCATTTAAAAAGTGATTTAAAAAGCCATTTAAAAGGCCATTTAAAAAGCCATTTAAAAAGCCATTTAAAAGGCGATTTAAAAAGCCATTTAAAAAGCCATTTAAAATGATTTACAAATGTATTTTTTTATTGTTCTATTAATCTACGTTTAAAAACAGGAATTAAATAAACAACTTTAAATACGTCTATTTATTTGCCTATTTAAAAGTGATTTATTTATTTACATTTTTATGTGTGAATTATTAAATGAATTAATTGATTCATCGTTTTATTTTAATGTGGCACTCCTGGTCCTCCATACTCCACAAACTTCACGGAAAGGAAACCGCAGAAAGCAGCATCCTGTTTGTTTTCTTTATTTTACATAAGAACAAAGTTTTGTTTTTATTGTGAGTGTAGAGTGTATACAAATAACTGTTTACAGTTTAGAATGATGCCTTACTCTTATCTGTGTGGATTTATGTATTTTAAGTTGTTTCCGCTGTTATAATGAGACAAAATCTTTTGGCATTGTGCTGATTTTACTGCGCAGCTTTGGTCAATCTATCAATTAGAGTAATAAATCAACAATGCCTTCATGTTTAATTTGAATTAAAACATGGGGAACATATTAATGTACCGAGGTATGTACCGAACCGTGACTTCTGTGTACCATTACACCCATATTGTTTATTGACAACACTTGTGTCTGATTACCGCAGACAATAGTTTTGACTAAAGTACTTAATACACAAAAACATACAGTTTTATTACTGTAAAATTGTCAGCGAGTCACTAATACTGTCCATAGATATTACATAAGATCAAATAGCCCTCTGAAGCTCTTATGATTTCTCATTTTGTGTAGGTACTTCATGCTGGTGGTTGCTCTTCAGGCTCAGAGTCATAGTCAGAGCTTCACGGTGGCGGCTCACGTCTCCGAGAGGATCATCGTCAGGGTAACCGCTGTCAGTCTGGTCGTGTCTGTCTGACCGACCTCCTCCAATCACAGCCTGTTTCTGTGTGTCAATTATCCGCCTCTGACCAATCACTATTACTGTTACAGTCTGCCGTGCTCAAATGATTCGTTGTTATTCTCCTGACGTTGTTTGCCTCTGTTTTTGATTTCTTGCCTCTTTATTTCAATGGGTTTTTTTGTGAATTCTATTTTATAAATGACATTTTTGAGTTATAAAATAAAATTCTGAAGAAATAATAAATCTTTATTAGGAATGCACCGATACCACTTTTTCCAGAATGAGAGCAATACCAATACTTTGTTTTTTTGTACTTGCCGACACCGAATACCGCTATCTGTGTTTTCAATTAATTTGTAATTTTTACTACTATTGGGTAGAGAAATCAAAAGAATATGACTCATATTAACTGGCTTAATTTGTTTAAAGAATAGATGTAATTTTCATTACACTGCAAATAATAGTTTCTTTCTCAATTTGCTCAATGTTTTTTTTTTTTCAAATATCTGAACGTTCTTAAATCAATATACATTTACTTGAGAAGCAAAATGACAAGATGACAAGGCTTGTTTTAAAAAAAACATGATCAAAATTAAGTGACTTTATGCTTAAAACAAGAAAAAATGGGGTTAGAAAAATTTTCCCCTTTAAAAATAAGTTTATTTTTCTGGCCCCATTTGCAGGTATTATTTCTTGTTTTAAGCATAAAGTAATTTAATTTTGATACATTTTTCAGATAACAAAACTTAATATCTTAAGTAATTTTGCTTCTTTAGTAAAAGAATCTTGATGTAAAAATATTTACGTATTTGTTCTGGAAAAAAAGACAAAAAAACTAAAGAAGACAATCATGTTTTGCTGTGTATGCCGATTAAAAAAATCTATTGTACAAGCTTCTATTACTTTCCCTGTTCATTCTGTTGCTCTGTCATATTTCATCTTTCATTTAAAGGGGACCAATAATGCCTCTTTTCACTAGTTGTAATGAAGTCTCTGGTGTCTCCAGAATGTGTCTGTGAAGTTTCAGCTCAAGATCATTTATTACAGCTTGTCAAATTTGCCGCTATTTGGGTGTGAGCAAAAACATGTTTGTGTCCCTTTAAATCCAAATGAGCCACTGCTCCTCACCAGCTCTCTAGAAGTGGGCGGAGCTTTAACAGCTCAAGCTTCGGTTGCTCAACAACAGCAAAGCTGGAGAATCTCTCACAGACAAAATGACGACGGAGTTCATCCTTACATTGTTCAAACCGGAGTCGACACTGATGGAGAGACTCAGAGACTTTCACATCCTGAGCTTCTCCAGTGTTCATGACATTTTCCTGTGATAATGTAGAGACGCACTCATACATAAATCATGCAACAGTTAATGCTTTTACTTACATATACAATTTAGTTTTAACCCAAATGATGCATGTGTGTTGAAAGAGCAAACAGCAATCATAAGTACGTATCGGAGAATTTTAATGCCAATATCGGTATCAGTGCATCCCTAATCCTTATTATATGCTAAATATGTATTTATATATAATATATATATGTGTGTACATTTATTTAAAAATCAGCTGAATTTGCAGTAACACAAGACCTTCCCTTCCCAGCCAATTACAGAAATTATTGTTCAATTACTTAGTCCTTTCTCTCTTTCTTTCTTTCTCTCTGTTTCTCTTTCTCTGTCTCTCAGGCATCTAATCCAGGTCAGTTTGAGAGTGACAGTGAAGTGTTGTGGCAGAGAGGGCAGATGCCAGACTCTGTGTATCATCACGGCCGAGTGGGCATCAACACAGACCGGCCGGACGAGGCCCTGGTTGTCCACGGCAATGTGAAGGTCATGGGGTCCCTTGTGCATCCTTCCGATATTAGAGCCAAGGAGAATGTGAAGGAGGTACATTCTGATGAGTATGCATATCTCTCCTTACACATATACAAGGTCCAAACTTCCCTTTGAGCCACACTTGACAATGTTGGAGGAACTGAAAACAGTTAACAAGGAAAGTCTATTCACTCAGTGACCATTTTTGTGACCAAATATTTCCAAGTCCTATCTACTTGAATGGGGGGGAATATCACAAATTGCTTGCTGAACTCACAATTAAATAACACATTTCAAATCAGCAACCAAATCTGACATGATCTGTCCTATATATGTTGTTTCTTATGCTCAAATAGCGTTTAAAAAGTGTATTTTTCATGCTAGATCCGCCATTGTGCATGTGATGCGCTCATGTGTCATGAGAAATAGTAAGCGCATACAAACATTCATTTGAAACACGTAATTGGGAAGTATATTGGAAGAAAAAAAAAACCTAATATACTATAAGCTAAGCTAGCAGGTTAATCAGGTAGGTGTATGCTATGCTAGTACATAAGCTAACTAAATAACAAGAAAGGCTTGATTTCAGAACCTTTAGCTTCAGTTATATACTACTATATGAACCATGTAATTTAAAAACATTAATAGTCATTATAATGCATTTTAAACTATATAAATCATAACGGGAATTATAATCAGGTGCTAAAAATATTACCCATTAAAAGTCTGTCGAACCAATGGGATCCTAAAGGAGACCCAATTCCTGGGGGGACTAGATTTGTCACCACTGCAGTTTGTATTTCTACAGCATGAAGGTCAGATCTTACCGATGACCTTCACTTCAATCATCACAATTCTCATGATAACTTTCGTCAACTCTACAATAAGTAAATCCACTTTACCAGCTAATTACTCTTCGACAGCGATGCTGTAGAAATATACAGAGATACCACGAAAATGGAAGTTCAAACAAAATTCTAAAGATGGCTGTGCTTGTTTCTCTGACGCATAATGCAGCCTGATCTTATAACAGCAGTGATGCGATGACTTAATCAATCAGCGATTGGCTCTTTTATTTAGAAGGCGGGACATATTGCGCGCTGCACTTTCTCCCGTTCATACTGTAAATTATATGAGTGTGCCATATTTGTATATCTCACATTGTATATCTTAACATACAAACCACTTTTTATTGGCCCTGAAACTATTTCCATCATGTTTTCCTGTGATGGAACGATTTAGCCGTTTTTGCTCATATAACAAATATCTCTCTCACTTTCTCTCTCTTTCTCCAGGTGGACACCACTGATAACCTGAGGCGGATTTCTCAAATGAGGCTGGTGCATTATCAGTATAAGCCTGAGTTTGCAGCCACAGTGGGCATCGACACCACCGCTGAGACCGGTACTGTCCCAACAGATCAGTCCCAGTTCCCAATTGGGGTCATATTTGCAACCTAAAATCAAAAGGAAAAAAAATATATATATATATATATGTGTGTGTGTGTGTGGTTGAGGTAAACCATACATTATTGAGACAGAATATTCCAACAAAAATGACAATATACAAAATCCTTGTCCTTCAGGGATTGATCCTCATGAGGAAAACGTATAAATCATACCAAGTGATGTTTTATGTTATGCATTATGTTCTCTGTATTGGTAGGTTTAGGGTTAAGGGATGGAAGATACAATTTGAAAAGTATAAAAATCATTATGTCTACAGAAAATGGAAACCCAACATGTGCATGTGTGTGTGTTATCAGGGGTGATCGCTCAGGAGGTTCAGCAGATTCTACCGGAGGCTGTGAAAGAGGGAGGAGACGTGGTGTGTGCTAACGGAGAGACCATCCCTAATCTACTGGTGGTCAATAAAGTACGAGCGCTCTCACACATTCTTACAGATGCCCACACAGTCTCTCTGCCTCCCTCTCATGTGTGCGTTTGATGCAACAGGACCGGATCTTCATGGAGAACGTGGGAGCAGTGAAGGAGCTCTGTAAACTCACTGATAATCTGGAGACTCGCATTGACGAGCTCGAACGCTGGAGCCGAAAGCTCGCCAAACTGCGCCGGCTTGACAGCATGAAGAGCACCGTCAGTGGAGGCACAGTCAGGTGTGTGTGTGTGTGTGTGTGTGTGTGTTTGTGAAGCTGTGCGCTCCAAGGTGCATCTGTTTGAGTGAGTTCAAAGTGAAGAAGTCTGAAGGAATATGCTCCTTTTTTCTAGCCAATCAGGAAGCTATTTTAGCAGAACAGGAAGTGGTCCACTCAAGAAACAAACAGCTAAGCCAGGAAGCAAGGTATGATTTAAGTCTGACTACCTTTTTTAAAAATATACATACACTGTGTTCCAAATTATTAGGCAAGCGACAAATCAATAGGATCTTTCTACAATAAACATTGATTTTAGTTTTTTAAAGAAATTATTTGATCCATTTGGAATGGGATAGAATCATAAAGGATGGGAAAGAATCATGTGGAATCTATTACAATCATATAGAATGGAATAGGATCATAGAATTGAGTAGAATCATATTGGATGGAATGGAATCAAATAAAATGAAATAGAATCATAATGGATGGGAGAGAATCCTATGGAATGGAATAGAATCATATTGGATGGGAGAGAATCCTATGGAATGGAATAGAATCATATTGGATGGGATGGGATTGTATGGAAATTATATGAATCATTGTATGAAATGAAATGAAATGTGATAGATCCATATGGAATGGGATAGAATCATATGGAATGGGATAGAATCATATGGAATGGAATAGAATCATGTGGAATCCAATACAAACTTATGGAATGGAATAGGATCATAAAATGGAAATGATTGGAAATCATTGAAATGACATGTGATAGATCCATATGGAATGGGATACAGTACAAACATATGGAATGGAAGAAGACCATAGAATGGTGTAGAATCATATTGGATGGGATAGAACCATATAGAACGGAATGGAATAGAATCATATTGGATGGGATGGGATTGTATGGAAATTAAATGAATCATTGAATGAAATGAAATGAAATGTGATAGATCGATATGGGATGGGATAGAATCATATGGAATGGAATAGAATCATGTGGAATAGGATCATAAAATGGTGTAGAATTATATTGGATGGGATCCATATAGAACAGGAGAGAATCATATGGAATGGAATACAATCATATAGGATGGGACAGAATCATGTGGAATCCAGTACAAACATATGGAATGGAAGAGGACCATAGAATGGTGTAGAATCATATTGGATGGGATAGAACCATATAGAATGGAATCAGATAGAATCATATGGTATTGAGTAGAATCATATTGGATGGAAGAGAATCCTATGGAATGGAATAGAACCAAATCAGATGGGATAGAATATAAAGAGATTCATAAAATGGGATGGGATTGCATAAAATCAGTCAGTCGGTGGAGTGAGATGAGATGAGATGAGATAGAATAAAAGCGGACAGAATGGGATAAGATGAGGAAATGCGAGCCGGAATGGGATAGAATGAATTTTGAGATGTGTGTTGCAGAGGTCCGTCCCGGAGCAGAGCTGCCTGAGTCATAGATTCATGCAGGGCACCATCCTGGCACTGGTCATCATAATGGCCTTCAGGTCAGAGAGGAAATCATTCGCCCCAAAACATTAGAATGAATATTTTGAGTCTCTGTTTCTCGCTCATCATCATCTCTCTGTCTCGTTCTCTAGTGTCATATCCATGTCCATCCTCTATGTGCTCAATCTTCAACACCATGGAAGATTAAGTGATGTTGAGGGGTATGTACATGTTCGCACACAAGCTTCCATTCACACGTGTCTTTCTCTTTGTTTCTGTTATGTTCCCGTTTGATCTCCTCTTGCTTATTTCTCTCAGTGTTGTTTGTAGCTCTGCGTCCCACTGCCTTCTTTTCGTCACTTGGACGCCCTTCCTCACTACAACCGTCACATTCTGTCCATCCTTCTATCTGTGGTATGCTGTCCACTTCCCTTCTCTCTGTTCCACTATCACTTCATCTTCCCACCCAGTCCTGCATTTCCCAAGAAAACTTATTCACAGGGAAATTGTATTACTCAGAGGTTGCTCGATCATAGACTACCACTCAAAAGTTTGGGGTCGGTAAGATTTTTTAAATGTTTTTGAAAGAAATCTCCTCAGCTCACGGCATTTATTTACAATTTACAAGGCTGCATTTATTTGATGGAAAATACAGTAATATTGTAAAATATTACAATTAAAAAAAAGTTTTCTATGGAAGCTTGTTTCTGTCTTGGAATTAAATAAAAAAGGTAATTGCGATTTTTTTTTTTATCTCATGAGTTCATAGTGAGATCTCAAACAAACAAAGTTTGAGACATTTATTCTCAGCTTAATATCTTTCTAGGAGAAACAATTGAAATATTAAAGAGGCCTTGTGTGACTTATTTTTTTTATTTTTGATGGTATAATATCTTTGTCTCGGCAGGTCTCGTTCTGCTCTGGGTTCGGCTCGTCAAGCCTCTTTCTCCCCTGCCAGAATGCCCACATCCACTCTCTCCTCAGGTCCCAGAAATCACTCACACAAATAATGCACATGTTGTACTTTTTCCAATATGTATATTTTGATGATTAGTTTTATAGAAGTTCATTATCTGTTTACAGACTCCACCTCCCCATTGTTGTCCAATCACCCGCCCTGCTGCCCTCCAACACCAGCCACAACCAACCAATCAGCCACTGTCAGTCTGTTGCCAGGCAACAACCAGTCCACTCCAGGTATGACAACAACATCACAACATTAAGGACAAATTTCAACAGACTGAGAGTTTTTGAATATTCAGCCATCAGACCAGTTACACATGACTCTTTAGTATTTTAATTAATTATGTTTTGTAATGCACCTTAAATTGTATTTAATAATTTTATAACTAATTGTAACAGTTATATATTAAAATTAAAATTCTAATACTTACCTATTCATTTTTACACCTTTAGAAAATACAATGCATTAAAACACATAACAAACTATTTCAGATGTAACAAAGATGGATTTTATCTGTTGATACAAGTACTTTCAATTCAATTCAATTCAAATTTATTTGTATTGCGCTTTTCACGATACATATCGTTTCAAAGCAGCTTTACAGAAAATGGATGTCAACATTGCAATTTAAAGAATGCAGTTAGCAAATAAAATAATTTAGTTAATTAATTTACAATCAGAGTTAGCAGTTTAACCAAAGTTAGAAGCAAAGTGCTCCCGGAAAATAAATTACATTAACATAACATAAATTACATTAACAATAATTAGGATATAGAATTGGGCAATGTGCATGTTGATCCAGATGATTGCGTCTTTCTGAAGTCCTCGCAGGAACTGGCGCCGTCTCTTCACAGGGTGATGGTCATCTGAGGTCTTCTTAAGAGGCTGGATCCGGACTGAAGCTTATGTGCTCTCTAGTCACCTCGGGGCGCATGTCCCGATGTAAAACAGAAAAGCAAAAGGAGAATAATTAGCGTAGCTGGTGTTCATAACTTTAAGCAAAGATAGTCAGAATGAGCGATTGATCTGATATGAGATGCATTATGTGAATGCTTGGCTAAAGAGATGTGTCTTTAATCTAGATTTAAACTGGGTGAGTGAGTCTGAGCCCCTAACATTATCAGGAAGGCTATTCCAGAGTTTCGGAGTCAAATGTGAAAACGCTCTCACTCCTTTAGTGGACTTAGCTATCCTAGGTACAACCAGAAGTCCAGAGTTTTGTGATCTTAAAGAACATGACGAATTTTAGGGCAATAGAAGATCGGTTAAGTACACAGGAGCTAAACCATTCAGAGACTTATAGGTCATTTGCAATACTTTAAAATCGATACGGAACTTAATGGGTAACCAGTGTAGAGATGATAAAATTGGTGTTATATGATCATATTTTCTTGACCTGGTAAGAACTCTAGCAGCTGCATTTTGTACTAATTGTAGCTTGTTTATAGAGGAAGCAGGACAACCAGCAAATAATGCATTACAGTAATCTAGTCGAGACGTCATGAAAGCATGAATGAACTTTTCTGCATCAGAAATAGATAACATATTCCGTATCTTGCCAATGTTTCTGTGGTGGAAAAAGTATGTTTTAGTAACATATGAAATATGATTTTCAAAGGACAAGTTGCTGTCTAATATAACACCCAGATCTTTAACCGTCGAGGATGGAGTAACAGCACATCCTTCTAAATGCAGGCTGTAGTCTGAGAGATTCTGTGTACAGGTCTTTGGTCCAATAAGTAATACTTCAGTCTTATCAGAATTTAATAGAAGAAAATTACTGGTCATCCAATGTTTTACTTCTGTAACACACTCAGTCAGTTTGGATAATTTAGAGATTTCATCAGGTCGTGATGAAATATATAACTGAGTATCATCAGCATAGCAGTGGAAACTAATTCCATGTTTTCTTATAATATTGCCAAGTGGCAGCATGTATATTGAAAATAGTAGAGGGCCTAACACGGATCCTTGCGGTACTCCATAGTTTACTATTGTTATCTTAAGGGTCGGTAAGATTTTTTAAACTTATGAAACTTATGAAAATAAATAATGCATTATAATATAAATTATGAATACCTTATTAATGCTTTACTATGGAAGCTTGTTTCTGCCATGAAATAAAAATAAAAAAGGTAATTGCGACTTTTCATCTCACAATTCTTTTTTCTCGCAATTGCGAGTTTATATCTCACAATTCTGACTTTTTTTTCATAGAATTGCGAGATATAAAATCACAATTGAGAATTATAAAGTCAGAATTGTGCGTTATAGTCAGAGTTTATATCGCAATTCTCATTTTTTTTCTTGCAACTCTGACTTTTTCCTCAGAATTGTGAGAAACGAATTTGCAAGATGAAAAGTCACAATTACCTTTTTTAGTTTTTTATTTAGTGTTGCAAACAAGCTTCTATATTCCTAGAGGCTTCAAGTAAAGTGTTACCAATGACTCTTTAAACATGTAAAATGTGAATTTAAAGTTGATCTACTTTCTTTATAATGTCTCTACATTTTGTTTCTGGTCAAAAAGACTTTTGGGTCGAATCATTGAATCAGTGTAATGAATGAATGAATCAGTGATTTGACATCAATGATAATGAAAGCTCCTCTATGCTCCTCTCTTTGCTGGATTGAATAGAAAAAGAAAAACAGTATAATTTCTCTCACTGTATCTCTCTCAGACTCCAGCACTGCCGTTCCCACCCAGGCCACTATTAACAAGAAGGCAAAGTCTCGGCCGCTGGACAAAGACAGCCGGAACAAGAACCGTCTGAGTCACACGTCGGCTCCTCTGTTTCTCAGCAAAGCCAAACGGCCGCCTCAGCCTCCAGAGCTGAGCGGAACAACCAAACGCTTGCCTGGTGGACAACAGCCTCCGCCCCGGAGACAGCGCAGTGTCAACACGCACAGTACACACTTTTATTAAGTTTTGAAAAAGTTTATTTCTAATATATTAAATTATTTTTATATTTATTATATTTATTCTTAAAAACACTCTGCCTTTTACAGTTGTAGATCAATTTATTTGCACTGCTATGTCTTAAAGGGGACCGTTTTTCAAAGTCTTGATTTTGTTTTTGCACTCTACTAGAACAGGTTATCATTCTTGAATCTTCAAAAAACGCATTATTTTCCTCATATTCTCCATCGTTGCAGCTCCTCTCTTCCCAGTCTGTCAGTAACGCTCTGTTTAGTTCCTCTTTTTATGAAGCCCCTTCTTCTGAAAAGCACAATGCTCTGATTGGTCAGCTGGAGCAGCGTGTTGTGATTGGTCAAGCTCTTTCAGTGTGTTTGGGAAGTGTCCCGTCCCAGTTGCAACACTCTACAAACTAACTCAACCACCACTTTATTCTGTGCATCCCTTAGCCGGGAATCATTTATTAACATGAGGAATATTGTGACATGTTCGTGCCTGGAAGAAAACTCAAAACTACAAAACTTATGGGAGTTCAGAAACACTGACACTGATTTAGAGAACAATTCCCACTGGAGGGGCTTTATGTCAAAGGGTGTCAAAGTAACATCCACATGGATGGCTGGATGGTTTCACAGCAGAACATTGCCCAAAGCATCACACTGCTTCCGCCGGCTAGCCTTCTTCCCATAGTGCATCCTGGTGCCATGTGTTCCCCAGGGCCTTCGCTCCCCACGTGCATCAGTGAGCCTCGGGCACACGTGACCCTGTTGCCGGTTCACCACTGTTCCTTCCTCGGACCGCTTTTGATAGAAACTGACCACTGCAGACCGGGAACACCCCACAACAGCTGCAGTTTTGGAGATGCTCTGACCTGGTCTTCTAGCTTCACAATTTGGCTCTTGTCAAACTCCCTCAAATCCTTACGCTTGCCCATTTTTTCTGCTTCTAACATCAACTTTTGAGGACAAAACGTCCACTTGCTGCCTAATATGTCCCACCACTAACTGGAGCCGTGATGAAGAGATGATCAGTGTTATTCACTTCACCTGTCAGTGTCATAATGTTATGATCGGTGAGTGTCTAAGTATATATATATATGGTTTACACACAGGTGGAAATCCACCAGCCTGTCTGAGCAAACTTCACATCCTCGAGATGGATCAGGAGATCAGAACGCTTGATTGTTCCTCACCTGAGAGCTGCAGGTGTGTTCAGATCCCAACAACGGCTCACATAATGCCCTGTTTTCACGCCTCTGAGCTGATGTTTTATTCTTTTACAGCTTTACTGTGTTTCTAAATGGAGACAGAAACTCATCTATGCCTTACATTACTCTGCACATGATGTGAGTATAAACACACAATCTTTAGCTTTTCTTCCAGTAATGTTAAGAGGTATGCTACATAATAAATGACTCCTCACTGATATGATGTGTTTTGCAGTGTGTCATAATTCAGTGTATCGTCAATGGATGTCCTCAGACAGATGACCATAGAATCACCACTGATACTAACACTCACTAAGATCTCTTCTTCTCCTTTAAGCTCCTCTGAGGTGGTGTGGGTGTGGCAGTGTGGAGCCACCAGGGGGCGTCTCTGTTCAAATCACCCAGAAGCTTCTTTCTCATTAAAGCGGAGCACTTTTACAACGGTGAGATTATTGGTCCTAGTTTATGTGGAATTGCACCAGCGGTAACTGAGAACGTCACTCCTTAATTATGCTTGGGTATTCACATGTAAACTTCTTTTCTGACAGGGGACCAGCCACCTGTGGTCACTTCCTGTAATGCCCTTTCAAGAGGTCACCTATCATTTCAGAGTGTCACATTCAGTGAGTGGACTCGTTTTTTCAATGCGTCCTAACCAGAAGAAATATATATATATATATATATATTATATATGATGAATGTAGATAATTATATATTATTTTTTAATATTTAAAGCAGTCTTTATCAGGTACAAATACAATGAAACCATGAAGTATTTATGCATTTAACTTTAGTCAGAAAAGCAGAGCAGAGGCATAAATAAATAGTTCTTTTGAACTGCTTGAGTCACATGAACTGTCCAAGCGAATCGGTTTAAAAAAAAAAAAGAATCAGACTTCCTAGTTCTATCTGAACGGATCTCTAATGCCGTTTCATTGTGCATTTTTAGGATACTGTGTTTCAGTGTTGTGGTACGTTAACATTTAACCTCTCTGTTTACAGAGTCAAAGTGGATGTAGCAGTGAAGACGACATTGTGTCCTCCCAGTGCTCAGAGTACAGTTTCCTCATTCAAAGCACATGCTAAAGAGCGTCAAGATTCATGCCATGCAGCTTCAGCTCCTCCTGTGTCCACTCATATCGCAGCCCCAGATTCAAAGACTGTTTCATCTGGGTGGGCTGTTAAAGACGTCTTATCTGTTTTTGTTCTGCGCATATTTGTACAAGACGAAAGGAAAACGAGCATATTTTAAAAAATAGTTTTTCTTCCGAGATCACTTAGCCTTAACCTCAATAACACATTACTGCGTATATACACACTTGCGCGCACACACACACACATTTCCGTTGATTTGCCAAGATTAATATAAACATTTACCTGTGAGCAGCTGTTTGGTGGAGCTCATGTTCTGCGGTTCTTTCACGTCTTTCTGTAATCTCGATGGTTACACCATGAACTGCACTTAAAGCCAACAAGAAAGTTTTACTGTATCAGTTCGAGCCCAAGTCAGATTCTGAAAATCCGGCAGATCGACCGGAACAAACTTTGTAAGCACGACTTGCGGTTCATGAAGGTGTTTTTAAAGCAAACTTTTGGGTAGCATTGCTCAGGAACAGCTTTATAAATAAATTTTAATCACTGATTCCTAATTTCATCCATTTTCAGAAGGCCAAACGAAATGACAACAACCTCACCTTCTTTCTCCACATATCCCTTTGAATGAGCTTTATGCTAATGTTTCAGATTGTGATGCAGACGTGCCGATCATAATCCGTTCTAACATTGTGGAGAAGTTAATCGCCGAGATCCAGAAAAAGCACCACTGTTTGACAACCCTTCTCAAGGATCCTTTAAAGAAAATGTATATATGGAAAACTGACCACACCCTCGGAATAAATAGTTAGAAGTATTAACGATGAGATCATTATGCCAGGCTAGCAAACAATAAAACATAAAATTACCTCAGATATCCAGTTTCGACAACATTGTCTTGAAGTTGCGGTGAAAAAGTTTTTATTCCACTATATTGACTTCTTCAGCGAAGTTCACGCTTAGCTGAGCAACAGCAAGCTGAGGAAATCTGCTGGTTTAAACCGTGTAAATACAACGAGAATGGCAAAAAAATGTTGTTCACACTTTGAAACCGAGTATAAACAGACCGTCATCGTTCGTGGGTGTGGACGCAATTATAGTTATCGTTACCTTTATAGTGAATGTTCTTGGTGTGAACGGGCCTTAATGTGCGAGACCATGAGCTTTGTAAGTAACTTTGCAGCTCTTATACATGCTAAAAACAGAAACATTACACACTAAAGGAAAAGAAAGGCATTAAAAACATCATATGAACTCTGTTTCTTTTGGCATCTCGACCGTTAAATGAATTTTGACTCACTTGCTCTGCGAGATTCTCTCTTGCTTCGCCGTGACGTCAGTTGATCTGACGGTTGACGCAGTTTCCCGCGGCAATGCGTGAAACCGAGCTCGCGCTAGAAACGTTTGCTTTTGCGTTCTTTATGTCTTTATAATGGATCTTCATGCTCACAAACTCTTATTTTTATTTTTCTTCCTCATTGACTATACACTGGAAATGGCTTAAACTGCACCAGCTGGCTCATTATTAATGAGACACAAATTGGGTTATTTACCTCACGGTTTCTTTCAACTTTTTTAAGGATTTTAATACGAATAAACAGACAGGGTTACCACGTTTAACAGCCTCATTTCTGCTGTCGCTAGAGAGAGAAAGTTGAGATATGAAGTAAGCAGTGTAGAAAGTGTCTATATGTAATATGATCTAGTAAAGATATCAGCTCATATCAAGAAAGAATTAAAAGAGGAACCATAAATAAAACAAACTACTGGATTAGAGAGTTAGAGTCACTGGATTTCTCTTTAAAACTGGAACAAAAACAATCGTAAGTTAAACACTGTGGCAAAAACACTGGATCATACACTCAATAACTATGAGGAAACACTTCAAATTGATTTTTTTATCTTTCCTTTTACACCATATGTTCTGTCTTTCTTTTTTTTAAATGCATTGTTTTAGTTTTAGTATGCTGCTATGCATACTATACTTTATATAAGCCTTAACCAATGATTGTGTTCCAAATAGAACTTTTGAACAGTTTATATGCAGTATATTCTTGTTTCTGAACGTTACTCGCCTAAACATTTGAAGCATCTCGGTGGTTTCTCAGACAATTTGTCAAGACAATGTCCCAAGCATTACTCAACAAAACCCAGTAGATTCATGGTCATTTAGCCGAAAAAATGAAAAATCCCAGGTTTCCAGAATAATTGTCTTTCATGCAATCCAGCACTGTGTAAATTTCAACACCTTCATGGAGTCTTGTTTGTTTATTACCCTTGTACACATAACATGTTGATGTTCGCTATTGTTTGAGTGTTTCAAAGCAATAAGGAAAGCCATAAAGTAGACTTTGTAAAGCTGCTTAATATGCGATTATGGTGGTCAAATCATGAAGAAAACCAGTGAAGTGTTGACTGAAAATGTTGTGCACTAAAATTACAAATTCCATAACACCACACTAATGGATGATACTGATTCTGAGTATAAACACAGTTGGGATGATCTTTTGAAATCTAATATATGGTTATTTTATATATATATAAAAAAAAAAATCATAGGGAATATCACATATTCTGTCCTGAATAAACCAGCCTCTTGTGGAAGCACTTCCAAACTATGCACTGTAAATATTTTTCTAATGTTCATCTAAAACTGTTTAAATACTCTGTAATATATAAAATGTTTTTTTTTTTTGGTGAAAA
>CM074290.1:20755372-20935372 GCA_037194245.1 Opsariichthys bidens | reverse complement strand
TCTATCTATCTATCTATCTATCTATCTATCTATCTATCTATCTATCATGTATCTATCAAATATGTGTCTATCTATTTATCATCTATCTATTTATCTATCTATCTAAGCAGGGATGACTTTTATTTTGAAAGGCACTGTCAGTCACGCCTCTTCCGGTCACTCTTCACTTACGTGGCTGTTCTTACTCTTCTTCCGGTCGGACAGATTCTGGCTTTACCTGTCACACGATGGTAAATTACGCTTGATTTAATAGTAAATTATTATATTTCTTAAACCCCCGATAGTCCAGGAATGAATTGAAAGTGTCTTTTATCGCTCTTGTCTTGTTAAATTGCAGCGGTTTGGCAGCTTTAGCTTTAGCAGTTAGCCGCAGTCAGGAGTCTACTGATGTTTTTCACTACAGACACAAATATTTACCTCATATGTTTTAATTAATAAATGTGTACCTGTGTACGCTTCATGTTAACTTGTAATAGATGTTATGCAGAGAGAAGTATTGCAATATAAATGTATCGTTATTGTCTTCACATTCATGTATAGTTTTGTCAAAGGTTAATTTCATTTTTTAATGGAATTTTGAGTAAATATTCTAGAAAAAAGATTGGATATGTAACTTGCATTGGAAATAACCACATGAGTTCAGTAGTTTCAAACACCTGTTCTTTACATCCTCTTTATGTCATGTCTGTGGTGTTTGTTTGATTGTATCACGTGATGGCGAGCATCTGGAGATGGTTAAATGTGTAAATGACTGATTGTCTGTGCAGGAGTTGGAAGCCATGACGAGATACACCAGCCCGGTGAACCCGGCCGTGTTCCCCCACCTCACCGTAGTGCTGCTGGCCATCGGCATGTTCTTCACAGCCTGGTTCTTCGTGTATCCTTCAGGATTGCATTCTGTAATCCCATCTGAAATGCATGGAAGCTTGTTTCCACCACAGAATTAAAAAAAAAAAAAGGCAATTGTGACTTTATCTTGCAATTCTGAGTGAAAAGTCAGTGAGAAGTCGTGAGAACGCAATTACCGTTTTTAAATGACTGGAAAAAAACAGAATTGTGAAATGTAAACTCATCTTTCAATTGTGAGAAAGTCAGATTTGCGAAGTATAAACTTACATTTCTGAGAAGAAAAGTCTGAATTGTCAGATTAAATATTCAAAATTGCAAGAAAAAATGTCCGTTAGAGTTGCTATTAGCTTTTTTCATGACTGAAACAAAAAATGGAATTGTAAGTTGTAAACTCAGAATTTAGAGGAAAAAACAGAATTGTGAGAGAGTTGTAATTATCTTTTTTAGTGACTGAAACAAACAGAATTGCAAGACTTAAACTCTGAGGAAATAAGTCAAAATTGTGAGATGTAAACATGCAGCTCAATTGTGAGGAAAAGATTCACGAGATATAAACTTCTGAGAAGAAAAATCGGATCGAAAACTTGCAATTACTAAAAAAACAATCGCTAGATTTTAAAAATCCTTATGACTTTTTTTCATGAAACAAAAAACATAATTGCAAGATGTAAACAATTTAGAGGGAAAAGACATATTAGCATATTTTTTTATGACATAAACTTGCAATTCTGAGAAAAAAAGTCAATTGTCAGATTAAAACTCGCCATTGCAAGAAGAAACTCACAATTGTGAGTTAAAGTTACAATTACCTTTTTTCCGATTGAAACAAAAAGCAGAATTGTTAGACGAAAACTCAGAATGTAGAGGATTTGCGAGATATAAACGCAGAATTGTGAGAAAAAGTTAAAATTGCAGGATGTGAACTTTCAATCTGAGAAGAAAAATCAGAATTGTGATATTAAAAAACTCGCAAAAAACAATTGTGAGAAAGTCGTAATTACAGACTTAACCTTTTTTTGTGGCTGAAACAACCAGAATTGCACTCAATTAAGAGGAAAAAAGACAAAATTGTGAGATGTGAACATGTCTCGCTTTCATGAAGAAAAAGACAGATAAACTCCTAAAATTGTAAGATATAAACTTCTGAGAAGAAAATTTAAAAACTCACAATTGCAAAGAAAAAAAGTGAGAATTGTGCGGTAAACTCGCAATTACCTTTTTTGTGATGGAAACGAAAAACAGAATTCCAAGATGTAGATTCAGAATTTCGAGAAAAATTGCAAAATGTAAATTCGCAGTTGTGAGAGAGATTTGCAAGCAATGTCATTGTAAACTTTAGCCTAAAAAGATGCGTTTGTATTTGCATCCTTGACGCATCCTCTCAGATATGAAGTGACGTCCACAAAGTACACGAGAGACGTGTACAAAGAGCTGCTGATCTCTCTGGTGGCGTCGCTCTTCATGGGCTTCGGCGTTCTGTTCCTCTTACTGTGGGTCGGCATTTATGTCTGAAAGTGAGTGTCTGGAGTGCTGTTTTTATCACTGTATTAAACTTTTATCAGTGAGTTTTTACATTTATATTATCTGTTTTTATTTTTATTTTAGGTCAAATTATTAGTAATTGTGTTTTTGTCCTTTTTTTTAATCCAATTTTATTAAATGTTTATATAGCTATTTTGTTTCTCTCTTTTTGGTTGTTTTAGTTTATCATTTTTTTTATTTCATTTAATGTTTATTTTATATCAAGTTATTTTTTTAGTTACCTATAATAACCCTAGTCTGTAGCTTGATTATTCTTGAAATTACTGTATTTACAGTTTTTGACATCTGTTATTTTTGTGTTTGTCAGGTTGTGGAAATTACATGTACAGGAAAACATTCCAGGTGGATCAGAACGTTTTTTCCCGGGACTTCAAGCTAAATTTAAATGGAGTTTGCACTGGCATGATGGGTGGGACAGTGGATTAATATTTCACAAATAAAATGTTTTGTTAGAAAATCAAAAACGGTTCTTGTTTTTCATTTAATGTGTTTTGAAATGCATTTTATCATTCGCACTGCCCTTAGCCATACTAAAGAGCTCAGGTTTATCTTCCATATTTCATGCTTTTTTATCCCTAACCAATAGAATATTATGTAAATTATGATATTAATGACTATTATAGTCGATTTTATAATTCTATATATAAATATACATTTTTTTTAATTACCGTAACACATTTCTATCATTATTTCTTCACACAGCGTTATGTTATAGAGGTTCACCAGCATTAATCATTTGTTTTGCTCACAGATAAGTTTCCTAGAATAACTTCTCAGTATGTTACTTAAGTTCACACACACAATGTGAGAGGTGAGTTGGCTGGGTATTTGAAAACATAGCATGCTATTTGTGTCCTGCGGGCTGTTTGTGGAGCGTAAAACCCCAATCCGAGCTTAATCTGACAGATAAGAATAAAACAGTCTGTCACCGGTGAGATCGTCGCCGCCTCGGAGCTAAAGCGACTACTGACATGTGCCGTGCCGACTGAAGGAAAGATCTGAGGTGAAGCATCGGATGTATATGGAAGCTTATTTATATAAGGCGACTTTTTCTCTCGCAATTCTGATTTTATATCATAGAAGTCCGAATTTTTCCTCAGAATTTTGAGGTAGAAACTCAGTATTGTGAGATAAAAAGTCGCAATTGACCCTTCGCAAAGACCCGCCCCCTTTAGTTACTGTTGCTGTGTGCGCTTTCACGCCACACATCATGTTCTCATGCAGTGAAAAACTCATCGCGGAGCAAAGAGGACACTGACAACGTATGAAACAGTTTCATATTTAAAATATTGTATTTTTTTAGAGAAGTTTAATCAATAAATAGCGTCTAGTGTGTCTTTAATGTGTCGTGACAGATCGCTGTAGCTCCTCGTGAACCGATCATCTCTTCATACTAGTTCATTTATAGCATCAAATAAACATGATGAACATCAGAAGGAATGTTGTTTCAAGTGCGGAAAAACATGAGTTCAAGTTCACCAACGTTAGTCTACTAACTCCCCTGACCGCTTTGTCGGACAAAATGACCAATCCGGGGTTATGATTGGTCAGATCGCCTGTCAATCAAATTTCATGGCGGGAAAAAACAAGACCCTTTTCGCAGGCCGATGACGCATTTTTAACAGTCATCAATATTATAAATCCTGCAAAGTTTTTTTATATTTTCATTTTTTTTTTTTTTTAAATGTATGTACATTTTCAATACTAAGTTTAGCATTATATTAGCGTTGCATCAAATTACAAAAAACTAGTTAACTGCTGTGAGGGTGTTACACATATTTACATATTATGTAAAAATGACATATTTCTCTTTTCTGACTGCTGTTGTCTCTATTTTTCCCTCTTTTTTAAAGTTATGAAAAAACTATTGTGGAGTTTTTATTTTGCCATTTGTGCAAATGGAAACAAAAAATCAGAAAAGTCTCTCATTCATGCTTCTGAGAAGCCCGGAAATGTGAAAAGGGTCTATAGCGAGGGGAAAAAGTCCGAATCTCAGACAAAAGTCGCCGTTGTGGTCTTTATTTTATTATTTTATGTTTTGTGGAGGGGGGAAAAAAAACAGAATTCCGAGGTGTAGACATGACTGAAAGTTGGCGGGAAGAAGCTTCAATAAAGACGCGAGTCAGTCCGATGGAAAATGTTTATTAGCGGTCACAGAAGAAAATCACGATTACGGCATAACAAGTGCTCTGTCGCTCTGCTGTTTCCTCACTTTGTGTGGAGTTTGGTGAACAGTGAGGCACTTTGTTGATGCTCCGTTGAAATTTAAAAAAAAAAACAACAACTCCAATATGACGATCCTTCAGACCAAATTCCACTCGTCTTTTCAAAGGCAATCTGAAGTGATCGTACTCCTGTACGATCAAACGCTGCTCCAGCAGTGATCCAAAGCAATATAAAAAGAATGCTCCTACCACAAGAAGTCAATGCAACCAACAGGTAAGAAGCCATTTATGGAAAGTCGCTGTAAAAATGTAGCTTCACGACTGGTGATGGCAGCAGGATCATTTCTGCTACGATACAGACATCTTCAGAGACATTCATGATCTGCTCTCAAAACGAGATCTCTCCAAGTCATATTGTCTCCTTTCTTCAATTCAGAGGTTTGTTATGAGGTGGGGCTCTGACCGAGTCCATCCGTTCTGTTTCTTGAATTGCTTTGGTTGAGTTTTTTTGTACAACGTTAACATCCCTTGGGTTGGTTTTCAGCGTTTTGTTTGTCCATTTGGTCTCATTGTCGCGCTCTAGCGAATGCGTCACGGAGCCACGGGGAATCCTCGTAAAGTCTAGGGTCACCCAGGTACTCGGTTGTGCGTTTGTAGAAGTAGTAATACAACACAGCAGCTGAGGAGACACAGCAAAGTTAACTTCTGTGATACAGTAAAACTCCAAAATATAGCTTGACGATTAACAGTTTGATCGGAAGAAAACGCCTGGTTTTTGATCACACCTCTACAATGCCTTCTGTGTCATGAGGGAGAGCAAGGTTAGGCCTGCATCTCTAAACACGTAGAAAGGGATTGAGAGGTTCTTGACGAGATTGACGCGTAAAATCCAATTCAAGGTTTGGCTAACGTCTCACGCCGGCTTACCTAGTCTCTGGAACACAAAGAGAACCTGCAGACCGTCCGTCCACACGAAACGATTGGACTCCATCCACCTCAGGTTCTGATGAAGGAAAATTAGTATTTTAGAAATACAAATATGTACAGAATCAACTTTGTATTAATCGTTTTTGTTTTAATCTTTCTTTTATATACTATACAATAATTATTTCTGCCAAATTTGAGCAGAATGGCTTTAAACACGGGAAATTAACAGAAAAAAATACAAATATGCACAAAATCAATTTTGGACAAAATACTTTTTTTTTTGCATTTTTATATTTATATATTATACATGATTGTTGGAACAATTTCAGCAGATTGAATTAAAACATGAGAAATTAACAGAATGAGGTATTTTAGAAATATATATATATAATGTTAATAAAAAAATAATTTTGATTTATTTTTAATTTATACACAATAATAATGTTCTGTGAAATTTAAGCTGAAATTATTTAATGGATTGTTTTGTTTATATTATAACTCCCTTTTTTTCGTTGTGTGTGGTCCTGGTAAACCCTATGTTATGTTATGTCCCTACAAAGATGGCAATATCCGGAATCCTTGACCTTAGGGGACATTTTTGGACATTTTTTCCCCATGAGGAAAACAGCTAATAAATCACACTAAATAATGTTTTCTGTGATGGGTAGGTTTAGGGTTAAATGTCTGTGCACACTGCCTCCGAAACTTGGGTCTGTCATTTTGGAATTTGAAACGGGTTAATTTTTCTATGTTTTCCGCATCCGTAACAAGCATTTCGACAACTCAAGCAAACGGCAAAATCCAGAATCAAGTTGATCCACTTCGTCTCGCAGCACAAAGCACTGCGCGGAATACAAAAAGACATCCTGAAGTAAACTTTGAATCGCTCGGGATAATCCCGCAGCTCCTTGAAGGAGGTGGTACTCCTCTTCCTCTCAACGCAATCACAGGATTGGATGGACACAATATTCCCTCTTTCTTTTTCTCTTTTTAAGAAGAAAGAGGACAACTAAATCTTCCTCGCTGCTCCATTTTGTATGGTTTTGGGAGTAACAGTTTAACACGCATCAGACTCAGTGTGCAAGGTTCCTGTGCGTGATGAATTTTTAGGATGATGAAAATAAAAAAAAAACGTATAAAACGACTCAGTGCGCTGAGACTTTAAAGGTTAGAATATACAGTTTGTAGAATATAAAAATCATTTATGTCTATGGAATATCTCCATAAAACATGAAAACCCTAATATATATATATGTTAAATTTTATATAATTGTGTATATATATTTAGTGTGTGTGTGTGTGTGTGTGTACACACCATGACCCAGCAGTGAAAGCAGATGCTGAGGGTCAGGTAGAGAGCAGACAGCATCAGCAGAGCTCTGAATCGCTCCAGTAACAGGGACACCAGCCCCACCTGGAACACGTATGTGTTAAACATCATGAGAAGAATGATGATCACGTTAAACAGGATGCCAATGTCCTGGATTCTACGGAAAGAAAGAACACGGATAAGCAATATGATTTATAAATCATTCATACATGTGCTTTTATTCAGAGCAACCTCCAAGGTTCACACTAGAACTAAAAAAGCGCTCATGTACTGAATATTATTTCTTTGAGCGCATCACGTTGATGGTATTAAGGTGAAACAGAACGACACTCACATGAACAGCACGAGCTGTATGACCGGGGCGGCCCGCAGCAGTTCACTGAAGGAGTTGACGAACAGGTCAAAGGTCAGCAGTGCCAGCTGGATCAGCAGCACCAGCGAGTAGTTATTGGTTTGGAGCATATCTGCAGCGGTCCGGAATATTTCAGCACACAGCGCTACCGCAACCCTCCGCCATACGAATCTCTTCAGCAGACGTCTGACATGGAGATCATTTCACGCCAATTACATGGAGGAAATTCCATCTCCCTTCTGGCTGCTCCATAAAAAACCAAAAGACAACGAGGATAATTCCTGAAATTGTTCCACGGGCCATTTAATCCAGGAGTCAGCCATGCTGGATACAGTGATGAGGAAACATTCAGTGAATATCAATGTTCCTAAACGTGTGAGAGAGCGGAGTTCTTCATCAGAGCGTGTCCAGATGTTCTTCCTGAATGGATTGTGAAGAACATATATATACATATTATTGATATATATTTATATATATCTATATGTATCGCATGAGAAAAATCAGGAAAAATCACAATAAAACAACTGAAAACCAAACCCTCTATCTATCTGACAATCAGTGTCTATCATGTTGAATGTCTACCTGTTTAATGTATGTCTATCTGTCTATCACATTGAATTTCTATCTTTCTATCTATCTGTCTGACTATCTATGCCTATCATATCATCATATGCCTATGCATATCTATCTATCGTGTTGAATGTCTATCTTTCTATCTATCTGACTCTGACTATCTATCATGTTGAATGTCTATCTATCCATCTAATTATCTATCTATTTGTCTGCCTGACTATCCATCTATCTATCATTTTGAATGTTTGTCTGTTTAATGTACGTCTATCTGTCTATCACGTTGAAATTATCTACCTATCTGGCTGACTATATGTCTATCTATCTTTCTGATTGTCTATCTGTCTCATTATCTATCATGATGATTGTCTATCTGACTATCTGAATATTTATCGGTTTAATGTACATCTATCTGTCTGTATATAACGTTGAATTTCTATCTATCTATCAATCATGTTGAATGTCTATCCATCAGTCTGTCTGACTATTTATGTCTATCCATCTATCTATCTATCTATCTATCATTTTGAATGGTTATCTGTTTAATGTACATCTATCACGTTGAAGTTCTATCTATATCTACCTATATGACTGACTATATGTCTATTTATCTTTCTGATTGTCTATCTGTATCATTATCTATCATGTTGAATGTCTATCTGTCTATTTATCTGTTTAATGTACATCTATCTGTATGTATATAACGTTGAATTTTTATCTGTTTAATGTACATCTATCTGTCTGTATATAACGTTGAATTTCTATCTATCTATCTATCTATCTATCTATCTATCTATCTATCTATCTATCTATCTATCTATCTATTTATCTATCATGTTGAATGTCTATCTGTCTATCTGACTATCTATCCATCTATCTATATTTATCTGTTTAATGTACATCTATCTGTCTGTATATAACGTTGAATTTCTATCTATCTATCTATCTATCTATCTATCTATCTATCATGTTGAATGTCTATCTGTATATCTGACTATCTATCCATCTAACTATATTTATCTGTTTAATGTACATCTATCTGTCTGTATATACCATTGAATTTCTATCTATCTATCTATCTATCTATCTATCTATATCTATCATGTTGAATGTCTATCTGTCTATCTGACTATCTATCCATCTATCTATATTTATCTGTTTAATGTACATCTATCTGTCTGTATATACCATTGAATTTCTATCTATCTATCTATCATGTTGAATGTCTATCTGTCTATCTGACAATCTATCCATCTATCTATATTTATCTGTTTAATGTACATCTATCTGTCTGTTTATACCATTGAATTTCTATCTATCTATCTATCTATCTATCTATCTATCTATCTATCTATCTATCATGTTGAATGTCTATCTGTATATCTGACTATCTATCCATCTATCTATATTTATCTGTTTAATGTACATCTATCTGTCTGTATATACCATTGAATTTCTATCTATCTATCTATCTATCTATCTATCTATCTATCATGTTGAATGTCTATCTATCCATCTATCTATATTTATCTGTTTAATGTATATCTATCTATCTATCTATCTATCATGTAGAATTTCTATCTGTCCGTCTACTCACCTGTGGAGAGCGCGGAGCTGGACTCCAGCAGAAATGTCCAGTCACTGGCCTCGTGTTGGACTGGGCCGTGAGTCAGAGTCCTTCAGCTCGTGTTATCCAAGGTGTTACACAGGAAGAGCAGCAGGTCACTGAGGGGATTACGCGTTAATTTCACTGAGTGCAGGAGGAGATGAGACGCTCTGGGCATCTCTAATCTCCGTCTGATTCAAAACTCCATAGAGTCTAAACAAAGAGATTACCGAGACAACAACTGCTCTCAACACCAGACGTTCAATACGAAATATGTAGCAACAAGCATCAGTCCTGATTGAATTCATTAGACTGAGCATAATGACAGAAGGCACGAGATTAGCCGCTGAGGTGTTCCCTGAGGTGACAATGGAAAACACATCTCTGGAATGAGTATTTACCAACACATTAACAAACTGATAGTAATAACAGAGTAAGTAAAGTGAAATTAAACTCTACAACAAGATATAGAACGCAACAGTTATAAGAGCGAGACTACTTATAAACAAAGTATTGAGCCGCTTGTTTATTCTGATCGACAGATTTAAAGAGCTAAACAGCTAACAGCTAACCAAACGCATGTCTTTAAACTTTTACACACCTTTAAACTTGTGCGAGACGAAATGCAGGTTTCGTGTGCCGTGTTTCGTATCCGAAAGAATCATAAAATCATCCGCCTGAATATTAAAATCATCCTGATTTCCCGTGATTGTAACGGACATTTAAAATCTTGAGCTGATCGCGAGACACAGCCGAGTACGAGCGCTGCCGCGTCTCCCATGGTTACGGCTCGAGGATCCTGTTACCGTAAATGCTAAAATATAAGGGAATAGGTAAATAAATATATATATATATATGTGTGTGTGTGTGTGTGTGTGTGTGTAAAAGCAAATAAGCTTTATAACAAGAGTAATAATAAGAGTTATATAAATATATATATATGCGCTTTGGCGATGTTTTACAAAATAAATAAAGCTTATTTGCTTTTTTTGCTTATTAAAGGCTATAAATGCTGTTCTGTTTGGTGGGCGGGACTTAATGAGTGGGAGATAATGAGGATTTATTACTAGAACTACGGTTTTATAAAGCACTTGATCCTCTACCGTCCCCTGCTGGATGACACTGGTAGTGTTCCACAACCTGTATAAGACACCTGCCGTTTGCAGGTGACACGCTACACACCCGAGCAACATCGCATCACAGGTCTGGTATGTTCTGTTTCTTTATTTGATTTATTTAGTTAAATCACAGTTTTATTGATGATACATTCAATTTAATACCAGTTGCTTGAGTTTTCAGTTCATTCAGTTTGTCTTAACAAATGAAAAGTACATTGGCAGTGCTGACATATGGTTTAAATAATGTATGACACCAACATTTGGAGTCTAAAGTTGTCGACAATGTCTTGTAAAACTGTACTTATGAAATCTGAATGATATTATGCATGCCTTTCGTCTCATTTAAAAGGTATCAGCATGTTTTTTGGACACAAACCATGCAAATACCATTGCATATTGCAATGTCTTTTAAACAACATGGTAAATGTAGATGGTATATCTCACCACAATACATTTGTTTATAAAGCTCAAGTCTATTTTGAGTCCAAATCCATTCTGTAGACAACATAGTAATTGATAAGATGTTAATGTACTTGATACTTTGAATGTATTGTGCTGAAATTGAATCCTTGCGCATGTTCTCAGGCATATCTGACTGATTTGTTCCTGGGTTTGTATTTACATTATAACAAATTAAAGATTTAACCTGCCTTACAGAACTTGAGCTTGTTTGTTCTTCAGTTTTATTGACTGAAGGATAAAGTATTATTTTATGATAGTTTTCATTCTATTTCCTCCACCACAGAGCCGAGAAAACACATGTGTAAACTGTGTTTTCTTATCTGAAGTCAGACATTATCTCTCATGTGATTTTCATTTGTAAGTGTGTTTATTTGACCTTGAGTGTTGCAATTCCTCTATGGCTTTATTGCAGGTGTAAACATGCCGAGCCCATATATTTTGGTGTATTCGCACATATCTTGAGTCACGAAATCACCGTAAATTCTTTAGTATTAATACAGCGGCTCTCTAAGATTTTTATTGAAATCGCACTTAAAAATGTCAGAATGTCACTGCATTAGAACAACACAATTCGTAAATGTGTTGAAAGCGATAAAACATTTTGTAGCACAGAATCAGACACTTGCATTTAAAGTCGCCATAAAATCAAATTGGATTAATATTTCAGCCTTACTGTTATTGACAAAATTCGTTTTTAGAAGCGTTCAAAACTTAGTCACTTCCGCCAAAAATGGACCAACGATTTTGATGACATCAGGCTGCACTTCAGCTTCTCATCAGATTTTCTGTCCAATCAAATGCTCTCTAGAATCTGACGCGTCCCGCCCCCTTCATTAAAATCTGCGGCTGAAATCAGTCACTTGTTCACACATTTACTATTTTCTACTCGGTGAATAGCACATGGTGCACTATAAAGGGGATAGGGAACGATTCAGACATGTAATATGCTTTCCAATTGCTGCAAACGAAGTCTGGTTTTACGTTAGTGTCACGTGCGCAGCGCGCGCGCGCGCAGTCCAGAGACACACGGGATCATATGCGCGAGTCGGCGCAGATCACAAAACATATCGGACCCATTTGAATTCTGCACAGAATGCGGTATTTTAAAGCGATTTGGAGGAGAAAATGTAACATTGTCTAAGCCCAACGTCTCTGGCCGGGCTGTGATATGAGCGAAACGCTATAGACCTTTTTCGCGGACTGTGATGACGCGTTTTAACGGTCATCATCATCGTAAATCTTACAACATTTTTTATATTTTAATTTTTTTTTAAAAAGTATAAATACATTTATAACACTATACTTAGTATTATATTATCTTTTCATCAAATTACAAAAAATTATTAACGCTGACGTGAGGGTGTTTCTAATACAGCGGCTATCTTTCTCTCTTTTGACTGCCAATCAATCTCTCTCTATTTTTTTCTTCTTTTGAAAGATGTGAAAGCACTGTTGTTTAGTTTTTCTTTTGCTATTTGAGCAAATGGGAACACAAAAAATATATTTAATGAAGAGAGAGGAAGACTTCCGCTTCGGAGAAACCCGGAAACAAACAAGCGATTCTTCATGAAGAGGCAAATAGACACAGGAAGTGCTCACAATACAAGTTTCAGACATTGCTCAGTATAGTATAAGGTAGAATAGGGTGAGACTAGATTTTTTTTTTTTTTTACGAAGGAGTTAAGTGTTCGCGAAATGAGTTTTCAGCTGAAATCAAGTCAACACAATGAAAAATGCTGCGTGTTTCAAGGCATTTCAGTGGCCCATTAAACATTTTTAAATGCACTTAAAATTGGGGCCATCTGTATACTGTATGTTGTACCTAAATAAGGTTTAACCAAAGTATTCCTTCATGAGTTCCTTGATGACAAAAGTTTTATTGAACTGTTGGGGCCCTTGTGATTGTTTTATCTTCTTGCCAGTTTTCTATGATCTGTGCAGATACGTCTTCCCTGATATCACTGATTCAAATCACTCAACATCACTCTGATCTATTTGTTCCAACCTAAACACAATCCATTAGGCAAATGTTACATGTGGTCATTTAGTCTGGAGGTATTTCCCCTGCGTCCAAACCTCATCCGCATGGGAATCATAAACTCGTGATTGTGAGTAAGAGCTCTGTCTATGTAAACCGAGCTAAAGTCTTTATTTGCATCTCACTTTGTTTTCACACACTCCCTCTCCCAGTCCTGTCACATGACTTCATCCTGTTTTGCAGTGCATATCCTGGAAAGAGAAATGAAATTGTGCCTTGTTTGGAGAGTTACTTGATTTCGACATGAGTAAATGTTTATTGTAATTTGAGAGATGACCATCGGTAGTAGGTGGACGTATTTGTTCATGGTATGAGAGGGAGTGTCCTAATCCTAAATATGCCACGTCCGTATATTCATGTGAAATTCACATGTGATTTGTTGCTGCAATGTTTCCCACCAGCTTGCTGATTATGTCCCAGTTGAGACAGAGGGATTGGAAATTTTGGGGGCATTTTGAGATCATCAGCATTTGCAGATGACCACTTTTGATAAACACGTGTGTCTGTTGTGAAGTCTACCAACAGCCAGGTCAATAGATTATGAGTGACAGGATTATATATCAGCCAATATCTGACCATTTTAAAATTAGGTGATAAGTGATTCTTTAATTAATGGATCTTATATCAACTGATTCTTCAAAGGGTTAGTTCACCCAACAAGGAAAATTCTGTCATTAATTACTCACCCTCAAGATTTCAAAACATTGCTTCGAAGCTTTAAGAATTTTTTTTTTTCGAATCAGTGGTTCCGTTTGCATATCAAACTGCCAAAATCACGTGAACTATTGAAATTATGAAACACTTATGACGTAATGAAGCCTCGTTTACTGAAATCCCGTTACTGATTCGAAACAAAAGATTCGTAAAGCTTCGAAGCAGTGTTTTGAAATCGGCCATCACTAGATATTATCAAAGTTGTTATTTAGTTGTTTTTGCCACACAAAAAGTCTACTGGCTACTGGCAATAGATGCAGAAAAACACTGCTGTGAGCATGTAAGATATGCTGCTGCTGCATAAAAAGACATGCCTAAATCCTGTAGCAGATCTAGGCAGGTGGAGCTGGGGAGGTGGAGGGGTTCAGAGGAACTCTGATAGCGCACTGCAAAACTAGCTTGGAGCAAACACTGAACCAGACCATTTAAAAGGACAGTTCACCCAAAAATGAAACCCTCAAGTTGTTTCAAACTTGTAGGGGGTTTCTTTCATACTATGGAAGTCAAGCTGTTTGGTTACCCATATTCTTTGAAATATCTTCCTTTGCATCCAACAGAAGAGAGAAATTCATACAGGTTTGGAACAAACTGAGGGTGAGTAAATGATGGCAACATTTTCTTTTGTGGGTGAACTATCCCTTTAAATCTTGAGCAAGCAATCCCATTGGCTGTAGGGTCAGCAGAAGCTAATCAGCTTGTGCCACGCTGTAATGATGTGATTGTCTAATAATGACAAAAGTTCATAACAAAATTACCCAAAATAAATAAATAAATAATACGTAAAATGAATATATGCTATAATAGTAGCTATATAAATAAATATTAAAATGGCTGATTCTGTCAGCATTGGTATCAGCTTTCAGCCTGTGAATTTCCTTGCTCTTAGAAATGTGGAGCAGGTCACTCAGGCAGGCTGGACATTTACTAAGGGAGGAGTTCTTTTTTCTATAGCTCCCAAATCCCAAAACCAACCATGTGATCGCAGCTCCTACATAATATCAGACAAACACAGATGTCATTTAGATATGGCGTGTGCTCAGGGGGATTACAGCATCTCGGGTCAGAAATCAGCATGGCACCTGTTTGAAGGACTGTTTAACATCCTGGTTAATGTTTATTTGAGGATATGTTCGAATATTTCAGCCGCCTTCAGCATTTCCCACTAATAAAGCTGACTTTGACCGATTAACTAAAGTCAGCGTTTAACCTCAAATCGCCGTTTAAAGTGCAACAATAACAATGCAACATTAGCTGAAAGCAAGGTTAATGTTCTAACCAGTTGTGACCCAACAAATTTCTAGCATAAAGTAATTTTTTCCATCCTTATTAAATAATGAAAAGTAATATTTACTTTTAGTTTTACAGATTTTATAGTTTATGTCTACTATACATGTATGAGATTTCAGGTGTGACAGAACAAAAATAGACCAACAAAATGTCTTGTTCTATGTTACTTGTCACATTTGTGGCCGATTAGGATAAGAACTATAAGATAAAATAGTTCTATCATTATTGTTTGACCATGTTAGCAACATTCCTTACAAGCTCCTTATCTTAAAGGGGAATTATAATGCCCTTTTTCAAAGTTTTGATTTTGTTTTTTTTGAGTCTATTAGAATAGGTTTTCCCTCTTGAATGTTCAAAAAACGCATTATTTTCCTCATATTCTCCATCGTTGCAGCTCCTCTCTTCCCAGTCTGTCAGTAACGCTCTGTTTAGTTCCTGTCTATATGAAGTCCCTCCTTCTGAAAAGCACAATGCATTCTGATTGGTCGACTGGAGCAGTGTTGTGATTTGTCAAGTGCTTTGAGCATGTTTGAGAAATCCCCCGCCCCTTACTATAACCTCCAGTTTCAAAACGCCACTAACTGACTCAACCAGGCCCCGCCCCTTTATTCTGCATTGGCTTTGGGCGGGAATTATTGAGAAATATTGTGGAAAAACTCAAGACATTGCACACTAAAGAAAGCTTTCCGTCTCTTTCTGCAGTCATGTCCAGCTGGCTGAAGGACGGTGAGGTGTTGGAGGGGACGGGCAGCGGTCAGATGTCACCCAGGTCCAGATTGCGGAGCCCCTTGCCGGGTCGGGGGGCGAGGTTACAGTCGTCCAGCGACGCGCCCTCTTCTGGCTCAGACGTGCAGGACAGAATGAGCAAAGCTAAAGAGCTTTTTGAGCTCTGTGATAAAGAGGGGAAAGGATTCATCACGAAGAGAGATATGCAGGTGAGACAGGACAGGGTGGTGACAGAATCGACGCTTGGCTGTGTCAAGTTTTAGTATTGATGTACAATATATCAGTGACATATTGGAAATGCTTTTAAGTGCCTTCAGCTCTGTTTAATGTGTCTAATCGTGTTTAAATCCACCAGTGGCTACAGCAAGAGCTTCCTCTGTCTCCTGACCAGCTGGAATCAGTGTTTGAGAGTTTGGACAGAGACAAAAATGGTTATCTTACACCTCTCGAGTTCCACACGGGCCTAGGTTAGTGTATATGTCTATTAAAATTTTACTTAAAAAAAAAAGTGTATATTATATATATATATATATATATATATGTATGTAACCCCTCTACCCGGGTCCTACTCGGTTCGCTCAGAGTGGGTCGAGTAGGACGCGGGTAGAGGGGTTACATAGGTGCCGTTACCCGGATGGGAGCGAGGTTTAGGGGGGTGAGTGTAACGGAGGCCAGCTAGTAGTTGGTCAAGAGATGCTCTAGCAACAGACACTAGAGGTTGCAGCCTTTAGCCTCCTTGTTAGTGTGTCTGACTCTCATGCCAGAAGATCTGGGAGATTCGAGGCCTACTCAGTGCAGGTCACATTTATATACAAATTTTATTTTAATTTCCAGATTATAATTTTAATTTTAGTTTTTTTTTTATTGTCATTTCTATACTATTGTAATATTTCTTTTAATTAAATTAAAATATTCAAATATTGAACATTTTAATGATTCATCATATTTTCAGTTTTTTTTATTTTTGTTTAAATTTTAGTTGCTTTTGTCATATATATGTGTATAATAAATATATATATATATATATATATATATATATATATTATTCTTATTATTATTTTACATTTATAATTTATTTTATTTAAGCTTTTTTCAATTACCAAAAAAAAATTAGTTTTAGTTCACAATAATAATATTGATAAAAATCCTGACACCACTTGCCGAATTAAACATGCAACAACGATTTGATATGTTTCATTACAAACTGCGTACCATTTCACATACTATTTTTAAAAGTAGTATGCAGTATAGTATACTGTGTGTAGTATGCATAAAGATATATGCCTTAATTAAAATCTCTCTGTCTGAATAAGGAGAGCTTTTTGGTTGCGGGCCGGAGCAGAGAACGAGGAGCGGAGAGGGACAGATAGTCGAGGAGGAGCAAGTAGAGCCGACAGAGATCCGATTCACACACATCCTCATGGAGCTGGGAGCTGATAAACTCTTCAAAGAGTTAGTAAATACACACAGCTATGGTCACTACCATGTAACAGATAAGATAACGAGTAAACTCTGCGGGTTTGTTTGATGCTTAAATCAATAGTGGCTTGAAAAAGCCAACATGCTGTTATTCATGTTCGGGCTTCAAGCTACATCCAACGAAATTCAGATTTTTAGCTTTTTGTTGCTTTAAAGATGACGTTTTTTGTGTGTGTTAGTCAGTGGGAGTTGTGTACTCTGTGGAGTGAGCTCCAGAGGGACAAACCGGAGCTGCTGGGTGTTTTGGAGGAGGTTCTTTCCTACACGGTCTCTCATCTTCAGGACGCACTCAAAGAGAGAGACAATTTAGAACAGGCATTGCGCAGGTCAGCCTTCATTCTCATTGCACTCTTGGCTGCATCCGAAATTACATACTCACTTGAGTAGGCAGTTATTTTGAATAAGTAATAAACTTACAACAGCTGAAAAAAGTATGTTCAATATAGCATGAACGACGTACTATATTCTGCATATTTTTATTATCATGTGATCAACCAGAGTAAGTTGCGTCGCTTCACCGCCATTCACAAATCCTCTCTCGTGGCCTCATCAAGTGTCCATCGTATGCAGCACTCACCAGAATTAATAGGTCATCCGGGTACTTTTTGCCTACTATCATACTTCTTTGTCCCTACTATAAAGTAGGGAGATATGTGATTTCAGATGCAGCCTTGCAGCTGTTGTAAATACTATCATAATAATGAGGTTAAGGAAGTGTTCTGAGTGTTTAAATATCCTACAGGAGAGAGGAAGATCATGACAGAGTGGTTCGGTCCATGTATGAAGACATGGAGACTCAGTTAAAAGAAGAGAGAGAGAAACGACAAGCTCTGGTAAATACACGCACAGTGTAAATATGAAGGACAGATTTAAGAGTGACACATTTAGCTTGAGAACTGTGGTTATTTTAGTTAGAGAACAATACTATTAGAGGAAATATTGTTCATAGTGATTATGATAATAATGGTGATGGTGATTATTATCCCCATCATAACAATCATAATGGGGATAATAATATTATTCATGGTGATAATGATAATAATGGTGATGATGGTCATTATTATAATGATGTTGATGTTGTTGTTCCAGGTGATTGTGATGGTGATGACAGTGATAATAATATTGATGATTGTGATTATCATGGTGATTTATTGTATTGATCATGGTGATTATTATGATAGTAATATTGATAATGATATTAATGATGGTGATTATGTTGTTGGTCCCCGTGATGGTAATAACGACATTGATTATTATTGTTTTGATAACAATATTTTCCCTGGTAATTACAATACCAGCTTTGATTATGATGGTGTTAATCCTATAGTTGATGGTGAACAGTGTTAATGATATTGATGACTGTGATTATCATGTAATGTAATAACAATGTTGAATGTGATGATAATATTGTTCCCGGTGATTACGGTTGTAATGTGATGATGTTTTTCATGGTTATAATATAGTTTATGGTGATAATGATATTGATGATGATGATGGTGACAGTGATTGTAGTAATCATATGTTGTGATGATGCTGATATTGATAACAAGAATTTTTTGGTGATTAATATGATAGTTCATGCTGATTATGATATTGATGATGGGGAAGTGATATTTATAGTGATAACGGAAGTGATGGCCATTGTGATGGTGGTAATATTGTTCAAGATGATGATAAAGGTGATTTGATATTGTTCATGGGATTATGATAACACTGATGTCGAGTGATCATGGTGATGGTGACGAAGTCATGCTGATGGTAATGTCATAATGATATTCATAAAGGGCGGTAATGATAGTGAAAACAATCTGTATGATGGTAATGTGATTTTGGTGATGTGATAAGGATCGTGATGGTGATGTTGGTCTGTTTTGTGATGAAGGACAGCATGAGGCAGGGAGACAAGAAAGAACAGCTACTACAGGAACTGAGGACACGAGAACAAGAACTTGAGTTCACGCTCACCAAACAGAGAGAGGTACAGACTCTTCATTCTCTCGTCAACATGTTTGATTTGTTAAACCAGCTGGAGGTCTATCTCAGTGTGTGTGTGTGTGTGCGTGTGTGTATGTATGTGTGTAGTTGGAGAGCAAGATCAACACTCTGAGCGGTGATCAGGCCGACTCTCGCGGGAGAACCGCCGACTGCACACCGTCAACCAGCAACTGCAGGATCAACTTGACCAGAGCCGAGAGGAGCTTCAACACGCTCTGAGCCAACTACAACAACTACAGAACACCATCAAACAACAGCAGAAGGGCAAAGAGAGGTGGCTTTTGACGAGAGTTACTTATTGTATGAATATACGTTGTTTGCATTATTACTAGTACTACACTCTTAAAGGGGTAGTTCACCCAAAAAGGAAAATATCCCATGATTTACTCTCTCAAACCATTTTGGGTGTATATGACTATCTTCTTTCAAACGAACATAGTCAGTTATGTTTAAAAATATCCTGGCTCTTTGAAGCTTCAAAAAGGTAGTGAATTGGGGGGTGATTTTGAAGCCCAAAAAGTGCATCCATCCATCTTAAAAGTAATCCATACGACTCCATGGGGTTAATAAAGGCCTTCTGAAGTGAAGCAATTGGTTTTCGTAATAAAAATATCCATATTTAAAACTTTACAAAGTAAAATAACTAGCTTCCGGCAGTCGACAGTATGACGCAGGATGTTGGAGTGTCGTAAGCTTAGACGTCTCTCGCGGTTCAAACAAATAAGCCTGGGCAACAGACTCAAGCTCCTCTTCTCTTATATCGAAATTCTCCGACAAATTATCGCTTTAGACTTCTAATTCTTAATTCGGTGTTTTATTTCGCTCTATGATCTGTGCTTCCACGTTAGTCATTGCTTCCTGTGTCAGGTCAGAGGTTAACTTCAAACTAAATCAAAGAACGAACTGATCTGACGCCATTTCGTACAAAATCAGGCCGAAACAAAGTTCATTTTGGAAGTTCGCTTGGGCTGGTAAACGCCTTTGTACTACCATTGGTCCGTGGCCATACATAAGGTAGGTGTGGGCTTCTTTCACTTTTCTGGTTCATTTCTCCTCTCGAGTCTATAGAAGTCAGACGTCCGCGAGTGAAAACATGAACACTGGAGAGCTGCTTTATAGTCGAAAACGAAGTTGTACATCTGATGAAATGAGAGACTGACACTGTTTTTCGTGTTTAATACAGTAAAGCCGCTTGATTTTAAGCAATCTGTTTTATAAAGTATTTTAATATAAATGCTACGTGCCAAATTACAGAGCTCATGCAAACAAACATATCCATGTTGTATTTCTTACAAAAACGAATGGCCTCAGAAGGCCTTTATTAACCCCCTGGAGCCGTATGGATTATTTTTATGATGGATGGATGCACTTTTTTGGTGCCCCATTCAGTACTATTATAAAGCCAGGAAGAGTCAGGATATTTTTAAAATATATCTGAAAAAGATGCTCATATACAGCTAGGATGGCTTTGGGGTGAGGAAATCATGGGATAATTTTTGGGTGAACTGTCCCTTTAAGGGTTTTTTATTCGCAATGATGCCGTAGAAGCCATTTTTGGTTCCTCGAAGAACCTTTCAGTGAACCTTCTAAAAAGAACTCAGTGTTTTCTTAGTGTGAAGAACATTTTAACAATCTAAGGATCCTTTTCCTCTATAAAGAACCTTTTGTGCAATGGAAAGATTCCAAAGATGATCATCAACACCAATAAAGAACCTTTTGTTTTAGGAGTGTAATAGCCTAATAAAAACTAGTGAGCCGCCATTTCCTTATGATATGCTTTTGTATTTTTCACGTATGACTGCTTGATTCTGTCACTACAGAGAAGTCCTGAAAGTGTCCCGAAACATGCAGAAGGAACGGGAAAGCCTCATGAGACAGCTGGACCTGCTCAGGTAGGGTGACCCGACTGACCTGGTCTCACCCTTGGTGTTCAAGTGTTCAAGTGTAGGCGTTTACTGATTTTCCTTATCTGAAAGATAAGGCCATAAGAATTGACCAATCAAAACAAAAAAGGAACAGATGCAGGTTGATCAGTGTTTAGTCCATTTTATTGATGACGTTTGTTATCTATATAGTGAGGCTGTAAAAGTCCTGTGAGTAGGAGCTTTATCTTAAAAATGTAACTGTTGTTCTCACTCTCCCTTTCTTTTTTAGGGACATGAACAAGCGTCTTCGGGATGATAAAGATGCCCATCAGACACAGAAGATGGTTAGTCAAAAACACCCCTTCACGTCCCCCACCCATTACCCACCATGCCGCTGTGTTCACGCCTTCTCGCCGTGGGCGCGTTCTATTTACCCGTATTAACCTCGCCTAATGTCCATGTAACATTATCCACGGTGCAGCTAAAATGTGAACGGATCCATTCAGCTGGATGTATTTCTCTGGGTTTCCATGAGCCCATGTTCCCTGAGGAATTTGAAAGCTTCCGGATGATGCCGACCACACCCTCTTGTGGAATATTCAAATTTTCCAGGCGCAGCTCCATTTATGTTATTCTCGGGAGAGCTTGTCCCATTCGTCAGCCTCTTAGAGGAACAACAAATGACTTGAAGGAAACTTTGTACGGATTAACCCATGTCACAGCTCATATACCTCAGAGAAGACCTCTCGTGGAACATTTGAGGCTGTGAATATGGAATTTAGCCGATTCTCCAATGAAAAGGCTCACAAGAAAGATTGTTTCCTGTTCGGTCTGTTACAGAAGCAAGTGTGATTCCAAAAGAACCTTCTGTATGGTAAATGTCTGCTTCAGCAGAGCCTTAATGCCACTTGTTTCACTATTTAAATTTCAGGGCCTTGAAATATAGGGAACTTTGCCTCATTATTGTATTTCATATATAATTTTTTTTTTTTATATATATATATATATACACACACACACACACACATATGCATATATGCATATACATGTATAATATGTATAATAATATATAAATATACACATATGCATATATAATATATAAATATATGTATGTGTGTGTGTGTGTGTGTCATTTAGTACAGTTTTGTTTGGTAATTTCTTTTGAAATGAGCAGTTCTGTCCAATGACAGTTTGTGTTTGGTCTCTGATTGACGCAAAAAGAACAAAATGTAGATTATGTGAAGATTTATTAAGTTGAACAAAATGGATCTGTTGTCAATCATCATGACAGTGAACAATAAAACTGTTTATTTGTCTCGATTTTTGTCATTATTCTGCGTGATTTACATTCATACACATACACACGAGTGCTGTCATTTCACAACCACTGCCGACCCATGTCAAACTTTGGACTCATTTTTAATTATAAATGCATTTTATGATTTAAAGCGTCTCACCTGAAGCCATTTTTGCATTAATTACTTTGCTCTGGGAGACTAATATTTTAGTCATTCTCAATTTATCGCTGAAGCTAAAATTTCTCTCATCTCATCAACTATTCCTCAGACAGCACAAGTGAAGAACCCTCTGCAGAGGAAGGAATCCATACTGGGCAACTATTTCCCACCAAGGAAATCAGCAAAGAGGTGGGTTACGAACTAACTGCTGTATGAATGCACACTCCAATCAAACTATTTAAATATAATGCTATATAATAAGTGGCATAATTTCAATTGCAATTTTCATTCACAATCTTTAGTGATTAGTGGGATAAAATTATATACCAAATCATTTGTTTTTCCCAATGTTGCATAAAGTAATTTAGCTTTAACATTTGTTCATGAGATCATAAAAAGCTCACACGAACTGGTTTCTTGCTGGTCTAACAGTTCTGAATACTAGGTTGGAACCAGATTTGCTAGTCTAGTTTACCCAACTATAAAGCACGCAAACTAGTTATGACTTTTTGCAGCTTTTTAGGCACTGATTCAAATGTGTTATTTAGTCATTTCTATTTGTCTTTGAAGCCCTGGGTATACTTCGTTATTTCACGTGCACACGAGTCGAACGCAAGGCCTTGGAAAGTATTCTTCATTTGACTTGTATGCATACATTTTTGAGCAATCTCTCGAGTTACAACTCAAACAACTCAACATTCCTTCATGCTAGATTTGCGGGTACTTTTCCACCTCTTTGCGCAGTCTCTCGTCTGTATAGGCCTCCATTGTCGCTGTTGCTTGCATGTGTTCCGGTCTGTTCTGTTTATGCAGGTTTTCTTCAACTACCTTGTTTATCGATGCCCTCAGGGCACGGTTGTGGATAAACTAATTACTGCAAAAAATGCATTAATGTACAACCTGTGTTATATCTAATAACACAAATATCTGGCGCGTACTCTTCCGATGACAAAATTCCCGTAACACGTAAACGTACGCATAAAAGCGAACTATACTTTGGGCTTTAGTCGCAATGAAGTAATTTCAATCAATTTTAATTAAAGGCAGCTGATGGAAAACTCAAATGACGAGGCAGAGGATTCAGACACGTCGCCAACAGATTCAAGTCCGAAGAGACTCTCTATAGCTGAACAGAGAGAAGACGAAAGTACCTGTCACTTGGACAAAAACACGGTAATTTTACTTATTTGTTTCTGGTGTAAAAGGAGAATACACAACTGCTTATTTCTGAATATGGGATCCTTTGCATGATATTAGATCGGGCACTTTCTGTACTGCCGCTTCCAAACACAACAAACCACGTCGAGCTCATTCATTAATCTCAATCTTCAAATCAAGTATTAATCTGTTTGATGTGGCATTTGACTTTCCAGAGCGTACCATGTGACCCGCAGCGTGTGTTTAAGGTGGTGTTTTTGGGAAACTCCGCAGTGGGAAAGAGCTCGTTCATCCATCATTACTGCAGCGGTCACTTCCCCAACAACATGGCGTCAACCGTGGGTGAGACGCTGGATCTGTACCTGACTACGCTCTCACTTGTTAATGGCTATTATGTGCTGACGAGTCACGTGATGTTTGATTGACAGGAGTGGATTTTCAGGTCAGGAGCGTGATGCTTGATTCCACACCAGTCGCTCTGCAGCTGTGGGACACCGCGGGACAGGAGAGGTCAGATGTCCCCGAAAGGCCTTTATCGAACCAATACAGTGATTTAAAGAATCTACAATGCAAAATGAATCTCACTGAAATGTTTTTTTGGGTTCTGAGCCGAACCTTTACCAGCTGTTACCACGGGATTATTATATAGTGATTTTCAACTTGAAATTGTTTATAACTATGGAAGCCCATTTCCACCAGATTAAAAAAAAATCATAATTATGAGATGATTTGAAATCATGACGTCATGTTTCTAAGATGAAAAAAATCGAAATTATGACATGAAAAGACATAATTACAACATAAAAAGTCGAATGACTACTGAATGTATTATGAATCAAAGAATTACGAATGAAGAATTCCGACTTTCGTAATTCTGACTGTCGTAATGATGAAATTATGACATACTAAAAGTCAAATGTTAAACTTTTTATCTCATAATTCTATTTTAGCATGTCATGATTTCGACTTACTCATAATTTTGAATTTTTCATCATTATGAGAGTCAAAATTATGAAAGTCGAAATCATGACATGCTAAAATGTAATTATGAGATTAAAAGGATGGAAGTTATGGAAGTCGAAACTCAGCATTCATAATTCATTCGTAAATCATTTGTTCATAATTCATTTAGTATTCATGTCACAATTAAAACTTTTTATGTCATAATTCAGATTTACCAAAACATTTTGTGGCAGAAATGAACCTCCATATATAACGCATAACGGTGACTGTAAAATATGAATTGTAGTATGGGAGTGGCATATTCAGAGTTTGGACATTTAGGCTTTAGTCACTGGGCGACTTGTGTGCTGTTTTTGATTGGCCATTGGTCTAGTTTTGTCACGCAGACCTGGCAATACTGAGATGCTGCAAAGAACCCCTGAAGAAGCTTTATATTAAAAATGCTTGTAGATAATAATATCTCACTGTCACCCCCACGAGGTTCCACAGCGTCACGCAGCAGTACTTTCGCAGGGCAGATGGAATCATCGCTATGTATGATGTCACACATGAGACGTCGTTCACGGCTGTCCGCCATTGGCTGGACCAGGTGCAGGTAAGGCTAGCTAGAGTCAAGATTTGTGTGTGTGTATATATATATATATACTAAATAATTTATGAATGGATGATTTACGAATGAATTATGAATACTGAGTTTTGACTTTCAGAATTTTGATGAAAAAGTATATATGTATATATTTATAGAGTTCATTTGCAAAAACAGATATAAAAGTAATAATAACTCAAATTAAAGGTCATTGAAAGTATGTTTTTTTTTTATTTATTAAAAGTTTTTTTTTTTGTTTTTTTTTTTAGCAAAAGCAGATAACTCCACATCTCATGCTTCAGAGTTAAACCAAACCAAGCAATTGACCCTTCGCAAACAGTTTGATTGACAGGTGATCTAACCAATCATAACCCCGAATCGGCCATTTTGTCCATCAAAGCAGTCAGGGAGTTAGTAGATTAACGTTGGTGAAACAACATTCCTTCTGATGTTCATCATGTTGATTTGATGCTATAAATGAACTAGTATGAAGAGATGATCGGTTCACGAGGAGCTACAGCGATCTGTCATGACACATTAAACACACACTAGACGCTATTTATTGATTAAACTTCTATAAAAAAAATACAATATTTTAAATAAGAAACTGTTTCTTACGTTGTCAGTGTCCTCTTTGCTCTTTAACTTTAAATTTTTCACTGTGTGAGAACATGATGTGTGGCATGAGAGCGCATGGCTTGTCGGACATGGCAACAGGAACTAAAGGGGGCGGGGCTTTGCGAAGGGTCAATTTTATTCAACAGATCGGCGCACACACACACACACACACACACTCACACACTACTGCAAAAGTACAAACAAGGTTTCAGCATGAAAGACTTGCAAGCGCATCTTTTTGAAATGACTAGCAGACTTGTCACCTGACCTGAATACTGCGTGCTGATTCGCTAAAACAACAAGGGCGCTTCTCGGTTTCAGCTGTAAAACGTGAACTCGCCAAATGTAGAGGATAACGCACAGCAATCAATTCATTTTTTTTTAAAGTGCCGTTTATCCGTTTTTGCAAATTAACTCTTCATAAATGTATATTTAAATATAATTTAGTGTAATAACAACTTAATATTTATATCTAAATATTATAATTGATATATTCTCATTGAATTTGCTCAATATTGAGCTTTCACAGATGGGTCAAATGAAAAAAGTGTTTTGAATCTGGGGTAAACGCTCACAGGTGGAGATATAAATTGCCTGGGTTGGCCATATAATAAATACAGTGTGGCAGTATTTGTATGCACAAGGTGTGTTTCCGCTGCTTTGCATACACGTCAGTGTGTGTCTTTGATTGAATATTCACTGTGAAACTAGAAAGAGAATGTATTTAGCATGTGCTGTAATCTGTTTATGTTGACTGTGATTGGTTTATGGGATTAGACAGACTTTCATTGTGTGTGTGTGTGACTGGCAGGAAAAGATGTCTGAGGGGGCGTGTCTGATGTTGCTAGGCAATAAGACAGACCTGGCGAGCGCAGACAGGAGGGAGGTGACTGGAGCACAGGGCCGCAGACTGGCGGAGGTGATGAATGACCCATCATTTCCCACTGATCTCAGATCTATGTTTATAAGCAGATTTGATGTGGTTTGTGTCGACAGCAGTACCAGGCTGAGTTCTATGAATGCAGTGCTAAGAGTGGACACCAGGTGGAAGAGGCAATGAACCACCTAACCAGGTGTGAAACTGGATTTCAAATTCTGTGATCACATGTCCATTTCCACTACAGCAAATTAAATTTAATTTAGTTGATTGCCAAAATGTCTATTAAATTGGCAAAGCAATAATAATTCAATTTAATTCTGTCTGCGTGTCTCAGGTTACTTGCCTCACAGCAGGACAAGCAGTGCGAGTCTGCGCTCCGTCTGGACGACTCTGCCGACAGAGGGCGCTGCTGCAAATGAGCGGAGCGTCGCCACAGAATTCAGCGAAGACTTGACTCATGAATATTCATTACGTCACCTGACTGGACGCTCACAACGGATAAATATTCATAAGCTACCTCCTGAATGTGCTAAAAACATTTTCAGCAAGATATTAAAATGTAAAATCTGATTTTTTTATTCAGAGTGTGATGTTAAAACTGTTGTCTGCGTATGTATTTTTAATTAATAATTATTAGTATTATTTTGTGGGCTTGGACAATAAATGTTATATTAACATTTTTGGGAACACGAAATTAAATGTTATTTATGCATTAATAATTCTATGCAAATACTGAGTATTTTGGGGACTGGGCAACAAATGTCCAACATCGCCCTCTCACGGTGATTTGTGGTATTGGCGGCATGGCGTGCACTCGCTGCGCGCGCCCCAGCACACAGAAGCCCCCTGTCACGCGCGAGGCGAGCAGTGCCCACAACAAGCACGGATAGAAGGACACGGACACATGGAGTAAAAGTGGACTGTTAACAGTTTTAAAAACAAGATCTAAAGCAGGGAGATTGAGTTCAACTCGTCCTTCAGGTGGGTGCGTTATTCCAAACACTTTTTTGTTACACTTTTGAAATCTTTCGTTTGCAGGTCATAAATGGAAAGTATTTGAATTATGGCGTGATTTATGAGTGCATAATTATTTTTTTCTTTCATACAATTTTAACTAGTTAGGTTCTTGTTATTTTCTATTAGTTGACATTGTCCTGTTGAAAACTTTGGTTTTTCTTTTAAAGTGCCCGAAACAAATAATGTGTTTAAACTTAATACGCTTAAATTATGCACTTTATAATTAGATTCTTGTATTTTGATACACCGTCAGTTACAGGTAACCGGATCTGTAATAAATTCCTCAGATTCTTCTCATGGTGAGGTGTGACGGATTTAAAATGAACCAGGAGACATGAACACAATTCATATGAGACACAGATGATGCTTTGAAAAATACAGAACTCTCTGTGCATATGAACAGACAACCTAACAGTTGGGTTTATCTATATTTGACCCAAACGTAGTGTGAAACAACCCAGCGTTTTTTTTATTGTAGTTAGAAAAGAAACTATAGAAATATAAGAATTTTTATTATTATTATTATTATTATTATTATATAATTATATATTTTTTGGATCAATTACAAAAGGATAAGCAAAAAGAAAAAAAAAAATTTAAATATTAAATAACAAATAAAAAAATCACATTGTCTTATACTTTAAGCATTATATATATATATATATGTTAAAATTTTTTATTATATTTTGTTTATTACCAATTATGGATCAAAGACAAATGGATCAGAAAAAAAGAATAAAATAATACACTTTAAATTGATAGTATATCATATTTAAGCTTTAAGGGATATATTAACATTTAAACAATGTTCTTTTGAAATATGTTTTTGCAATTATGGATTAATTGAAGGGATCAGCAAAAAAACAACAACCTTATCAACTGAATAAAATAGTAGTTTAAATATTATTATTTAAATTTATAAAATAACACATATTAAAATATTAAAATAACACATATTTTAAATGAGTCATTAAGGATCAATTACAAGGGGACCAACAACAACAACAAAAAACTCATTAAATGAAAAACAGTTTAAATATTATTTGGCTGCCAAAAACAAAGTAATGAAATAGCATATTATACTGTAGGTCTAAGCATGAAGGAAATGTTATTTTAAAACATAAATATATATTTTTAGCACTTCAGGATCGTTTACGAAGGGATCAGTGAAAACACCTCCTTCACGGAACAAAATAATACAGTTGAAATATTATTCACTATTTAATTAGAGCTTGTCATAAAGCAGGCAAGTGTAAAAACAGCCTCAGAATCAGCTCATGTGAGGACGGCTGCTACCGCGAGTGGCGTCTGTATCCCAGACTGAAGACGTGTTGGTGTTACTCATATCTGCTGGGTGAGGTTACAGTAGTAAAAGTTGCTCCCTCTCTCTCCGTGAGTCACTCATCCTGTCACTGTAGGAGCTTGAGATCATGATTCTGACTCAAAACAGTTTCCTGGACGGAGGCCCGTGTCCACACCCAGAGTTTCCCCATCTGTCTGAACTTTATTTACTCTCTGGCTGCGGAGAAAGATTTCACTAACTATCAATATTTTGCTACTTATTCCATTATCCAGGTCAAATGAATATGTTAATGAAATATTAAATTATAAAAATTATATATACACGCTACTGGTAAAAAGTTATTTATTAAGTCATTTTATTCAGCATTAAATTGATCAAAAGTGACATTGTAAAGACATTTATTGCATAAAAAAAAAAAATCAGTTTCTTCAGAAATAAGCCGTTTCCAACACTGATAATAATCAGACATATTATAACAAGTATCAAATCATCATATCAGAATGATTTCTGAAGGATCATGTGATACTGAAGTCAGGAGTAATGATGCTGAAAATTCAGCTTTGATCACTGGATATAAATTATATTTTAACATATATTCACATAGGAAACAGTTAGTTTAAATTGAAAAAATAATTCAGTTTTTCACTGTATTTGTGATCAAATAAATGCAGCTTTGGTGAGCAGAAGAGACTTCTTTCAAAAACATGAAACAAATCTATATTTTTGCTCATTTTTACCACAATGAGTCATTTTTCTTTTCTTTTTGTAAATTATAGTCAGTCATGAAACTCATTACTGTAATTATGTCATTCATATTTCGGTCATATCACTTCAATGTGTTCTTCACCCAATAAACTATAATTCACTGCGCTTCAGTGCTATCTTATCATTTTATGTTCTGTGTAAAGCAAGGTAGATAAAGACCAGGCTCTCAGGGGATGTTAAAGCTGGTTTTTCTCCGACCTGTCAAGTGGATGCCATTTGAAAGGGTTTGCAAAATCTCTTACTATTTCAGGATGGCAGATGCTGAGGAAAAAAACAACAGCTGTGGGACAATATGCCTCAAATACCTTCTGTTCGTCTTCAATCTTCTCTTTTGGGTGAGTTTGTGCTTCGTTTTGATTGTTATTAGCCACAATTCCTTCACACCATCCCTGAGTTGGAGAAGAAATTCAGATCTGTTTTTCTTTCTAAGCACAAACAGTTTTAATTAAAAAAAACATCTGTATGCGAAAAGTACCATGTCCTCCCAGTTGGCAGGTGGCGCTGTGATGGCAGTGGGGATATGGACTCTGGTGGATAAAAGCGACTACATCAGCCTTCTGTCCTCCAGCACCTACACGGTCGCTGCCTTCATCCTGATTGGTGCGGGCGCCGTCGTCATGTTCACTGGGATGCTGGGCTGCTGCGCCACCATCAGGGAACAAAGAGGACTTCTTATAGTGGTGAGAGAGCATCATGGGTAACGCGACCACCGACAGCATTTGTCCACAAGTAACGGCCATGATTTGAAGGTGTCCTGTGTGGTTTCTCAAGAGTATTGCTATGTGGTTGCTAGGGTGTTTTCAAGCGTCGCTAGGATGTTCTGGGTTGTTGTTAGATGATCGCTTGCTGCCAAAACATCCCAACCCCAGGCAAAAAAAAAAAAGCTGATTACTTATAACGGTTTAGAGTGAATTACGTGTGAAAGTTTCATATTTATATTTAGCGGTTTGTTCAATTAACTGACTAAAGATACGTCCCAGTTCGCACACTTCTGCACTGTTACTGTGAGTAATATCTATAGTAATACATTTTTAAATTTTTAAAAACTCAGATGATGCACTTAATGCTCTGGTGCTCTTCGAAAAATTGAGGAATTTTACTTTTTTTTTTTTTTACTACATCAGAATGGTACAAAAACATTTTTGGCACTTGCTATGTGAACACACAGAAAAATTATGGGCATGATTCGAAAAAATGGCCCTGAAAAAAATAGTCACACTTGTATTCAGGGTTACCGGGGTTATCGCGTTATGGGGGGTACCCCAGTAAAAATCCACGTTTTTAGTGAAAATTCGCATTCCAGGGGATAAATGTCATGTTGTTTGGGGTCGCTTCAACCCCTAGACATGAAAAGTGTTAAAAGTAGCCCAATTCTGCAGCAAAAGCACAGACTTGGCAACTCTGCTTGTATTGTTCGTGATCAAAAATGAGCGCATTGGAAACGAATGTGAAGCGAATTTCATCTAGTGGACACGTTTGGTACTGCACCCAAACAAAATCTCAAAGAAAGCTAATTTAGTGTAACCAACAAAAGCCATTTTTACATAGGAAGGGAGCAAGTGGCTTATTCACCTTCACCCTGTAAATCACTCATCTCTGTGATAAGATTCAGCACACAAACCTCTGTCAGACTTTACTTTGAGTGAAATATTTTGAGTAACGGAGTAATGTAAACACGGGATTACGGTAGGCAGATTTAGACCGTGTGGATTCCTGCACACAGAAGCCAGGAATTATTCTGGAAACATGCAGTCACACTAACTTTCTAAATTAGTTCGATCGTGTTTATATGCGTTTCTTAGTTGTCTCAAAGCTGTCATCAAATCTGATTTAAATAAAGACGTGTGTATCTTTAAGAGGTCAGACTTAGAATCTGAGTCACAGCTGAGGAATGACTGGCAGCAGAGAGAGAGAGAGAGAGAGAGAGGAATGAGAAGGGAGTGAATCCAGAATAGAGGAATGAAATGAGAGTGGTGGGCTGCGGAAGGATAGAAAACAGAGGGGAAATACAGAACAAATACAGGCTGAGAGAAAAATAATAGTGCTTGTGACCTTTATCAGCTGTGCAAAATTCCTCAGATGCCATTTGTTCACTTTGTCAACAGCTGATGGACATCAGAGAGAAGAACAATCACGCACAAATTTAAATTCTGTCATTATTCACTCACCCTCGAACCTGGTCTCCAAATGTGTGTATTAATATTGAAAGCTTTTTGTCCCTACAGTTCTTTGTCCTGTTGTTGTTTATCTTCCTACTGGAGATCACAGCTGGAATTTTGGCCTACGTCTATTATCAGGAGGTAAAGATGAGGAATAGATGTTATTTTTCTATTAGTTCAATTTGGGTGAATTCTCTCTTATCCTTTAAAACATGTTTATGCACCTTTTTCTTCACTTTTCAGCAACATCTTTATGTATGCATGCGAATAACGACTCGATAAACATGGTTGTAATATTGCCATGAATATCATAGGATTGTAATATGCCACCCAATCGACATTCTCCTCAGATTCACATTAAACCCACATACACATGTTAAGTGTTGTATGTTTGCATGCTTTCCATCCACTTTCCTGCTTTTCCATCTTTATAAAACCCTTTGTCTTCTTCCTCCTTTTCCTCCTCTTCCTCCAGTGTTTTCCTCTCTGCTACCAGGTAAACAATTATGTAGACGAGAAAGTTAGTTTTAGTTTTAGAAATAAAATTATTGTCATTTACTCATTGTCATTTCATTCCGAACCAGTATGCTGTTGTATTTTCCGTGGCTGTCTGAACATTAATCCATGTTCTTAGGAAATGATAACATTAGGTTTGGAATGACATGAGTAAAAGAAAGAAAGTAAGTGAGTAAATGATGACAGGATTTTGATTTTGGATGGTTCATTTAATGTAATGTATCTATGAAAACAGACTTTCCCTGCATTTATTTGATATATAGCTAGAGTATGATTTATAGATATAGCTTGTGGTCTGATGGATTTGACTGTGACTGCAGCTGAACGCTGAGCTGAGGGCCGATCTGAAAGAGAGGATGGTGGAAAGTTACCAGCAGCCCGGACAAGAACACATCACTAGAGCCATCGATAAACTCCAGCAAGATGTAAGACAGTCTGTTAAGTATACAATCTTGACTTTATCTCCGATTTCAAATATTTTCAAACTTTGCTTTGAAGTTTATAGTCTTGCAATATCATGACAATGAAGGCTTTTGAGCACAATTTCTCAGTCTGTGATCATGTGAGTTTATGCATCATGGTATCAGACAACACTAGCCCATGTGAAAATGATCCACCCATCACAAGAATGAACTCTTTTCTTGTTCCCGCGCCCCCTCCCTCTTCATCTGTTTTACGATGCAGCTGAAATGTTGTGGCAGTAACAGCTCAGCGGACTGGAGGGACGGGGCCTGGATACAGACTTTTGCTGACAGACGCCTCGTGCCCGACAGCTGCTGTAAGACCCCCTCAGAGCGCTGTGGACTCAGAGACCACCCATCCAACATCTACAAAGTGGAGGTACATTCAGATAAAAAAAAAATTCTGTTATGAAACTCTAAATGGCGCAGGCTGATCCTTAACTCAATCCACTTGCAATCACTTGATTCTCTATAGGGCACAGCTGATTGATTGGTTCCTGCTGTATCTGTAACCAATGAGCTCGCTGCTTAACCTTCAAATACGGGTCATCATTTGCTGTAGCAGTGGTAGCATGCTTTCAGAAAAACTCCACCTTCCCCAGCTCCACCTGTATTGATCTTCTATGAGTAATTTATGTATGATATTTTGTACAATAAGAGCATGTCTTACTTACAGCAGTGTCCTGTACTTGCTCTGCAGCAGCAATACCCAACAGCAGCAGCAATAATAACAGCAACAGCAATAACGAACAGCAGCAATAATAACAGTAGCAATAACCAACAGCAGCAATAATAACAGTAGCAATAACCAACAGCAGCAATAATAACAGTAGCAATAACCAACAGCAGCAATAATAACAGTAGCAATAACCAACAGCAGCAATAATAACAGTAGCAATAACCAACAGCGGCAGCAATAAGCAACAGTAATAATAACAGCAGCAGCAGCAATAATAACAGCAGCAGCAGCAGCAAAAACCAACAGCAACAGCAATAAGCAACAGCAATAATAACAGCAGCAGCAGCAATAATAACAGCAGCAGCAGCAGCAAAAACCAACAGCAACAGCAATAAGCAACAGCAATAATAACAGCAGCAGTAGAAATAACCAACATCAGCAGCAATAACCAACACCAGCAGCAATAACTAACACCAGCAGCAAAAACCAACATCAGCAGCAATAAAAACAGCAATAACGAACAGCAGCAATAATAACAGTAGCAATAACCAACAGCAGCAGCAATAATAACAACAGCAGTAGAAATAACCAACATCAGCAGCAATAGCCAACACCAGCAGCAAAAACCAACATCAGCAGCAATAATAACAACAGCAGTAGAAATAACCAACATCAGCAGCAATAGCCAACACCAGCAGCAAAAACCAACACCAGCAGCAATAAAAACACCAGCAGCAATAACCAACACCAGCAGCAATAACCAACACCAGCAGCAAAAACCAACATCAGCAGCAAAAACCAACATCAGCAGCAATAATAACACCAGCAGCAATAACCAACACCAGCAGCAATAACCAACACCAGCAGCAAAAACCAACATCAGCAGCAAAAACCAACATCAGCAGCAATAATAACACCAGCAGCAATAACCAACACCAGCAGCAATAACCAACATCAGTAGCAATAATAACATCAGCTGCAATAACCAACATCAGCAGCAATAACCAACATCAGCTGCAATAACCAACATCAGCTGCAATAACCAACATCAGCTGCAATAACCAACATCAGCTGCAATAACCAACATCAGCAGCAATAACCAACATCAGCAGCAATAAAAACAGCAACAGCAATAACCAACAGCAGCAATAACCAACAGCGGCAGCAATAAGCAACAGTAATAATAACAACAGCAGCAGCAAAAACCAACATCAGCAGCAATAATAACAGCAGCAGCAGCAGCAATAACCAACATCAGCAGCAAAAACCAACATCAGCAGCAAAAACCAACATCAACAGCAATAAGCAACAGCAATAATAACAGCAGCAGTAGAAATAACCAACATCAGCAGCAATAACAGCAGCAGCAATAATAACAGCACCAGCAGCAATAACCAACATCAGCAGCAATAACCAACATCAGCAGCAATAACCAACATCAGCAGTAATAACCAACATCAGCAGCAATAATAACAGCAGCAGCAGCAAAAAACAACATCAACAGCAATAAGCAACAGCAATAATAACACCAGCAGTAGAAATAACCAACATCAGCAGCAATAACCAACACCAGCAGCAAAAACCAACACCAGCAGCAAAAACCAACACCAGCAGCAATAACCAACATCAGCTGCAATAACCAACATCAGCAGCAATAATAACAGCAGCAGCAGCAGCAAAAACGAACATCAACAGCAATAAGCAACAGCAATAATAACACCAGCAGTAGAAATAACCAACATCAGTAGAAATAACCAACACCAGCAGCAAAAACCAACACCAGCAGCAAAAACCAACACCAGCAGCAATAACCAACATCAGCTGCAATAACCAACATCAGCAGCAATAACCAACACCAGCAGTAATAACCAACATCAGCAGTAATAACCAACATCAGCAGCAATAATAACAGCAGCAGCAGCAAAAACCAACATCAACAGCAATAAGCAACAGCAATAATAACACCAGCAGTAGAAATAACCAACATCAGCAGCAATAACCAACATCAGCAGCAATAATAACAGCAGCAGCAGCAATAACTAACACCAGCAGCAAAAACCAACATCAGCAGCAAAAACCAACATCAACAGCAATAAGCAACAGCAATAATAACACCAGCAGTAGAAATAACCAACATCAGTAGCAATAACCAACATCAGCAGCAATAATAACAGCAGCAGCAGCAAAAACCAACACCAGTAGCAATAACCAACATCAGCAGCAATAATAACAGCAGCAGTAATCATAGCAGCAGCAGCAGCAAAAACCAACATCAGCAGCAAAACCAACATCAGCAGCAATAACCAACATCAGCAGCAAAAACAACATCAGCAGCAATAATAACAGCAGCAGTAATAATAGCAGCAGTAGAAATAACCAACATCAGCAGCAAAAACCAACATCAGCAGCAATAATAACAGCAGCAGTAATAATAGCAGCAGTAGAAATAACCAACATCAGCAGCAAAAACCAACATCAGCAGCAATAATAACAGCAGCAGCAAAAAACAACATCAGCAGCAATAATAACAGCAGCAGTAATAATAGCAGCAGTAGAAATAACCAACATCAGCAGCAAAAACCAACATCAGCAGCAATAATAACAGCAGAAGTAATAATAGCAGCAGTAGAAATAACCAACATCAGCAGCAAAAACCAACATCAGCAGCAATAACCAACATCAGCAGCAAAAAACAACATCAGCAGCAATAATAACAGCAGCAGTAATAATAGCAGCAGTAGAAATAACCAACATCAGCAGCAAAAACCAACATCAGCAGCAATAATAACAGCAGCAGTAATAATAGCAGCAGTAGAAATAACCAACATCAGCAGCAAAAACCAACATCAGCAGCAAAAACCAACATCAGCAGCAATAATAACAGCAGCAGCAAAAAACAACATCAGCAGCAATAATAACAGCAGCAGTAATAATAGCAGCAGTAGAAATAACCAACATCAGCAGCAAAAACCAACATCAGCAGCAATAATAACAGCAGCAGTAATAATAGCAGCAGTAGAAATAACCAACATCAGCAGAAAAAACCAACATCAGCAGCAATAACTAACATCAGCAGCAATAACCAACATCAGCAGCAAAAAACAACATCAGCAGCAATAATAACAGCAGCAGTAATAATAGCAGCAGTAGAAATAACCAACATCAGCAGCAAAAACCAACATCAGCAGCAATAATAACAGCAGCAGTAATAATAGCAGCAGTAGAAATAACCAACATCAGCAGCAAAAACCAACATCAGCAGCAATAATAACAGCAGCAAAAAACAACATCAGCAGCAATAATAACAGCAGCAGCAAAAAACAACATCAGCAGCAATAATAACAGCAGCAGTAATAATAGCAGCAGTAGAAATAACCAACATCAGCAGCAAAAACCAACATCAGCAGCAATAATAACAGCAGCAGCAAAAAACAACATCAGCAGCAATAATAACAGCAGCAGTAATAATAGCAGCAGTAGAAATAACCAACATCAGCAGCAAAAACCAACATCAGCAGCAATAATAACAGCAGCAGCAAAAAACAACATCAGCAGCAAAAAACAACATCAGCAGCAATAATAACAGCAGCAGTAATAATAGCAGCAGTAGAAATAACCAACATCAGCAGCAAAAACCAACATCAGCAGCAATAATAACAGCAGCAGCAAAAAACAACATCAGCAGCAATAATAACAGCAGCAGTAATAATAGCAGCAGTAGAAATAACCAACATCAGCAGCAGCAAAAACCAACATCAGCAGCAATAATAACAGCAGAAGTAATAATAGCAGCAGTAGAAATAACCAACATCAGCAGCAAAAACCAACATCAGCAGCAATAACCAACATCAGCAGCAAAAAAACGACATCAGCAGCAATAATAACAGCAGCAGTAATAATAGCAGCAGTAGAAATAACCAACATCAGCAGCAAAAACCAACATCAGCAGCAATAATAACAGCAGAAGTAATAATAGCAGCAGTAGAAATAACCAACATCAGCAGCAAAAACCAACATCAGCAGCAATAATAACAGCAGCAGTAATAATAGCAGCAGTAGAAATAACCAACATCAGCAGCAAAAACCAACATCAGCAGCAATAATAACAGCAGCAGTAATAATAGCAGCAGTAGAAATAACCAACATCAGCAGCAAAAACCAACATCAGCAGCAAAAACCAACATCAGCAGCAATAATAACAGCAGCAGCAAAAAACAACATCAGCAGCAATAATAACAGCAGCAGTAATAATAGCAGCAGTAGAAATAACCAACATCAGCAGCAAAAACCAACATCAGCAGCAATAATAACAGCAGCAGTAATAATAGCAGCAGTAGAAATAACCAACATCAGCAGCAAAAACCAACATCAGCAGCAATAACCAACATCAGCAGCAATAACCAACATCAGCAGCAAAAACCAACATCAGCAGCAATAATAACAGCAGCAGTAATAATAGCAGCAGTAGAAATAACCAACATCAGCAGCAAAAACCAACATCAGCAGCAATAACCAACATCAGCAGCAATAACCAACATCAGCAGCAAAAAACAACATCAGCAGCAATAATAACAGCAGCAGTAATAATAGCAGCAGTAGAAATAACCAACATCAGCAGCAAAAACCAACATCAGCAGCAATAACCAACATCAGCAGCAATAACCAACATCAGCAGCAAAAAACCAACATCAGCAGCAATAATAACAGCAGCAGCAAAAAACAACATCAGCAGCAATAATAACAGCAGCAGTAATAATAGCAGCAGTAGAAATAACCAACATCAGCAGCAAAAACCAACATCAGCAGCAATAACCAACATCAGCAGCAAAAAAACAACATCAGCAGCAATAATAACAGCAGCAGTAATAATAGCAGCAGTAGAAATAACCAACATCAGCAGCAAAAACCAACATCAGCAGCAATAATAACAGCAGCAGTAATAATAGCAGCAGTAGAAATAACCAACATCAGCAGCAAAAACCAACATCAGCAGCAAAAACCAACATCAGCAGCAATAATAACAGCAGCAGCAAAAAACAACATCAGCAGCAATAATAACAGCAGCAGTAATAATAGCAGCAGTAGAAATAACCAACATCAGCAGCAAAAACCAACATCAGCAGCAATAATAACAGCAGCAGTAATAATAGCAGCAGTAGAAATAACCAACATCAGCAGAAAAAACCAACATCAGCAGCAATAACTAACATCAGCAGCAATAACCAACATCAGCAGCAAAAAACAACATCAGCAGCAATAATAACAGCAGCAGTAATAATAGCAGCAGTAGAAATAACCAACATCAGCAGCAAAAACCAACATCAGCAGCAATAATAACAGCAGCAGTAATAATAGCAGCAGTAGAAATAACCAACATCAGCAGCAAAAACCAACATCAGCAGCAATAATAACAGCAGCAAAAAACAACATCAGCAGCAATAATAACAGCAGCAGCAAAAAACAACATCAGCAGCAATAATAACAGCAGCAGTAATAATAGCAGCAGTAGAAATAACCAACATCAGCAGCAAAAACCAACATCAGCAGCAATAATAACAGCAGCAGCAAAAAACAACATCAGCAGCAATAATAACAGCAGCAGTAATAATAGCAGCAGTAGAAATAACCAACATCAGCAGCAAAAACCAACATCAGCAGCAATAATAACAGCAGCAGCAAAAAACAACATCAGCAGCAAAAAACAACATCAGCAGCAATAATAACAGCAGCAGTAATAATAGCAGCAGTAGAAATAACCAACATCAGCAGCAAAAACCAACATCAGCAGCAATAATAACAGCAGCAGCAAAAAACAACATCAGCAGCAATAATAACAGCAGCAGTAATAATAGCAGCAGTAGAAATAACCAACATCAGCAGCAAAAACCAACATCAGCAGCAATAATAACAGCAGAAGTAATAATAGCAGCAGTAGAAATAACCAACATCAGCAGCAAAAACCAACATCAGCAGCAATAACCAACATCAGCAGCAAAAAACGACATCAGCAGCAATAATAACAGCAGCAGTAATAATAGCAGCAGTAGAAATAACCAACATCAGCAGCAAAAACCAACATCAGCAGCAATAATAACAGCAGAAGTAATAATAGCAGCAGTAGAAATAACCAACATCAGCAGCAAAAACCAACATCAGCAGCAATAATAACAGCAGCAGTAATAATAGCAGCAGTAGAAATAACCAACATCAGCAGCAAAAACCAACATCAGCAGCAATAATAACAGCAGCAGTAATAATAGCAGCAGTAGAAATAACCAACATCAGCAGCAAAAACCAACATCAGCAGCAAAAACCAACATCAGCAGCAATAATAACAGCAGCAGCAAAAAACAACATCAGCAGCAATAATAACAGCAGCAGTAATAATAGCAGCAGTAGAAATAACCAACATCAGCAGCAAAAACCAACATCAGCAGCAATAATAACAGCAGCAGTAATAATAGCAGCAGTAGAAATAACCAACATCAGCAGCAAAAACCAACATCAGCAGCAATAACCAACATCAGCAGCAATAACCAACATCAGCAGCAAAAACCAACATCAGCAGCAATAATAACAGCAGCAGTAATAATAGCAGCAGTAGAAATAACCAACATCAGCAGCAAAAACCAACATCAGCAGCAATAACCAACATCAGCAGCAATAACCAACATCAGCAGCAAAAAACAACATCAGCAGCAATAATAACAGCAGCAGTAATAATAGCAGCAGTAGAAATAACCAACATCAGCAGCAAAAACCAACATCAGCAGCAATAACCAACATCAGCAGCAATAACCAACATCAGCAGCAAAAAACAACATCAGCAGCAATAACCAACATCAGCAGCAATAACCAACATCAGCAGCAAAAACCAACATCAGCAGCAATAACCAACATCAGCAGCAATAACCAACATCAGCAGCAAAAAACAACATCAGCAGCAATAATAACAGCAGCAGTAATAATAGCAGCAGTAGAAATAACCAACATCAGCAGCAAAAACCAACATCAGCAGCAATAACCAACATCAGCAGCAATAACCAACATCAGCAGCAAAAAACAACATCAGCAGCAATAATAACAGCAGCAGTAATAATAGCAGCAGTAGAAATAACCAACATCAGCAGCAAAAACCAACATCAGCAGCAATAATAACAGCAGCAGTAATAATAGCAGCAGTAGAAATAACCAACATCAGCAGAAAAAACCAACATCAGCAGCAATAACCAACATCAGCAGCAATAACCAACATCAGCAGCAAAAAACAACATCAGCAGCAATAATAACAGCAGCAGTAATAATAGCAGCAGTAGAAATAACCAACATCAGCAGCAAAAACCAACATCAGCAGCAATAATAACAGCAGCAGTAATAATAGCAGCAGTAGAAATAACCAACATCAGCAGCAAAAACCAACATCAGCAGCAATAATAACAGCAGCAAAAAACAACATCAGCAGCAATAATAACAGCAGCAGCAGCAAAAAACAACATCAGCAGCAATAATAACAGCAGCAGTAATAATAGCAGCAGTAGAAATAACCAACATCAGCAGCAAAAACCAACATCAGCAGCAATAATAACAGCAGCAGCAAAAAACAACATCAGCAGCAATAATAACAGCAGCAGTAATAATAGCAGCAGTAGAAATAACCAACATCAGCAGCAAAAACCAACATCAGCAGCAATAATAACAGCAGCAGCAAAAAACAACATCAGCAGCAAAAAACAACATCAGCAGCAATAATAACAGCAGCAGTAATAATAGCAGCAGTAGAAATAACCAACATCAGCAGCAAAAACCAACATCAGCAGCAATAATAACAGCAGCAGCAAAAAACAACATCAGCAGCAATAATAACAGCAGCAGTAATAATAGCAGCAGTAGAAATAACCAACATCAGCAGCAAAAACCAACATCAGCAGCAATAATAACAGCAGAAGTAATAATAGCAGCAGTAGAAATAACCAACATCAGCAGCAAAAACCAACATCAGCAGCAATAACCAACATCAGCAGCAATAACCAACATCAGCAGCAAAAAACGACATCAGCAGCAATAATAACAGCAGCAGTAATAATAGCAGCAGTAGAAATAACCAACATCAGCAGCAAAAACCAACATCAGCAGCAATAATAACAGCAGCAGTAATAATAGCAGCAGTAGAAATAACCAACATCAGCAGCAAAAACCAACATCAGCAGCAATAATAACAGCAGCAGTAATAATAGCAGCAGTAGAAATAACCAACATCAGCAGCAAAAACCAACATCAGCAGCAAAAACCAACATCAGCAGCAATAATAACAGCAGCAGCAAAAAACAACATCAGCAGCAATAATAACAGCAGCAGTAATAATAGCAGCAGTAGAAATAACCAACATCAGCAGCAAAAACCAACATCAGCAGCAATAATAACAGCAGCAGTAATAATAGCAGCAGTAGAAATAACCAACATCAGCAGCAAAAACCAACATCAGCAGCAATAACCAACATCAGCAGCAATAACCAACATCAGCAGCAAAAAACAACATCAGCAGCAATAATAACAGCAGCAGTAATAATAGCAGCAGTAGAAATAACCAACATCAGCAGCAAAAACCAACATCAGCAGCAATAACCAACATCAGCAGCAAAAAACAACATCAGCAGCAATAATAACAGCAGCAGTAATAATAGCAGCAGTAGAAATAACCAACATCAGCAGCAAAAACCAACATCAGCAGCAATAACCAACATCAGCAGCAATAACCAACATCAGCAGCAAAAAACAACATCAGCAGCAATAACCAACATCAGCAGCAATAACCAACATCAGCAGCAAAAACCAACATCAGCAGCAATAACCAACATCAGCAGCAATAACCAACATCAGCAGCAAAAAACAACATCAGCAGCAATAATAACAGCAGCAGAAATAATAGCAGCAGTAGAAATAACCAACATCAGCAGCAAAAACCAACATCAGCAGCAATAACCAACATCAGCAGCAATAACCAACATCAGCAGCAAAAAACAACATCAGCAGCAATAATAACAGCAGCAGTAATAATAGCAGCAGTAGAAATAACCAACATCAGCAGCAAAAACCAACATCAGCAGCAATAATAACAGCAGCAGTAATAATAGCAGCAGTAGAAATAACCAACATCAGCAGCAAAAACCAACATCAGCAGCAATAATAACAGCAGCAAAAAACAACATCAGCAGCAATAATAACAGCAGCAGCAAAAAACAACATCAGCAGCAATAATAACAGCAGCAGTAATAATAGCAGCAGTAGAAATAACCAACATCAGCAGCAAAAACCAACATCAGCAGCAATAATAACAGCAGCAGCAAAAAACAACATCAGCAGCAATAATAACAGCAGCAGTAATAATAGCAGCAGTAGAAATAACCAACATCAGCAGCAAAAACCAACATCAGCAGCAATAATAACAGCAGCAGCAAAAAACAACATCAGCAGCAATAATAACAGCAGCAGTAATAATAGCAGCAGTAGAAATAACCAACATCAGCAGCAAAAACCAACATCAGCAGCAATAATAACAGCAGAAGTAATAATAGCAGCAGTAGAAATAACCAACATCAGCAGCAAAAACCAACATCAGCAGCAATAACCAACATCAGCAGCAATAACCAACATCAGCAGCAAAAAACGACATCAGCAGCAATAATAACAGCAGCAGTAATAATAGCAGCAGTAGAAATAACCAACATCAGCAGCAAAAACCAACATCAGCAGCAAAAACCAACATCAGCAGCAATAATAACAGCAGAAGTAATAATAGCAGCAGTAGAAATAACCAACATCAGCAGCAAAAACCAACATCAGCAGCAATAATAACAGCAGCAGTAATAATAGCAGCAGTAGAAATAACCAACATCAGCAGCAAAAACCAACATCAGCAGCAATAATAACAGCAGCAGTAATAATAGCAGCAGTAGAAATAACCAACATCAGCAGCAAAAACCAACATCAGCAGCAAAAACCAACATCAGCAGCAATAATAACAGCAGCAGCAAAAAACAACATCAGCAGCAATAATAACAGCAGCAGTAATTATAGCAGCAGTAGAAATAACCAACATCAGCAGCAAAAACCAACATCAGCAGCAATAATAACAGCAGCAGCAAAAAACAACATCAGCAGCAAAAAACAACATCAGCAGCAATAATAACAGCAGCAGTAATAATAGCAGCAGTAGAAATAACCAACATCAGCAGCAATAACCAACATCAGCAGCAAAAAACGACATCAGCAGCAATAATAACAGCAGCAGTAATAATAGCAGCAGTAGAAATAACCAACATCAGCAGCAAAAACCAACATCAGCAGCAATAATAACAGCAGAAGTAATAATAGCAGCAGTAGAAATAACCAACATCAGCAGCAAAAACCAACATCAGCAGCAATAATAACAGCAGCAGTAATAATAGCAGCAGTAGAAATAACCAACATCAGCAGCAAAAACCAACATCAGCAGCAAAAACCAACATCAGCAGCAATAATAACAGCAGCAGCAAAAAACAACATCAGCAGCAATAATAACAGCAGCAGTAATAATAGCAGCAGTAGAAATAACCAACATCAGCAGCAAAAACCAACATCAGCAGCAATAATAACAGCAGCAGTAATAATAGCAGCAGTAGAAATAACCAACATCAGCAGCAAAAAACAACATCAGCAGCAATAATAACAGCAGCAGCAAAAAACAACACCAGCAGCAATAATAACAGCAGCAGTAATAATAGCAGCAGTAGAAATAACCAACATCAGCAGCAAAAACCAACATCAGCAGCAAAAACCAACATCAGCAGCAATAATAACAGCAGCAGCAAAAAACAACATCAGCAGCAATAATAACAGCAGCAGTAATAATAGCAGCAGTAGAAATAACCAACATCAGCAGCAAAAACCAACATCAGCAGCAATAATAACAGCAGCAGTAATAATAGCAGCAGTAGAAATAACCAACATCAGCAGCAAAAAACAACATCAGCAGCAATAATAACAGCAGCAGCAAAAAACAACACCAGCAGCAATAATAACAGCAGCAGTAATAATAGCAGCAGTAGAAATAACCAACATCAGCAGCAAAAACCAACATCAGCAGCAAAAACCAACATCAGCAGCAATAATAACAGCAGCAGCAAAAAACAACATCAGCAGCAATAATAACAGCAGCAGTAATAATAGCAGCAGTAGAAATAACCAACATCAGCAGCAATAACCAACATCAGCAGCAAAAAACGACATCAGCAGCAATAATAACAGCAGCAGTAATAATAGCAGCAGTAGAAATAACCAACATCAGCAGCAAAAACCAACATCAGCAGCAATAATAACAGCAGAAGTAATAATAGCAGCAGTAGAAATAACCAACATCAGCAGCAAAAACCAACATCAGCAGCAAAAACCAACATCAGCAGCAATAATAACAGCAGCAGCAAAAAACAACATCAGCAGCAATAATAACAGCAGCAGTAATAATAGCAGCAGTAGAAATAACCAACATCAGCAGCAAAAACCAACATCAGCAGCAATAATAACAGCAGCAGTAATAATAGCAGCAGTAGAAATAACCAACATCAGCAGCAAAAAACAACATCAGCAGCAATAATAACAGCAGCAGCAAAAAACAACACCAGCAGCAATAATAACAGCAGCAGTAATAATAGCAGCAGTAGAAATAACCAACATCAGCAGCAAAAACCAACATCAGCAGCAAAAACCAACATCAGCAGCAATAACCAACATCAGCAGCAATAATAACAGCAGCAGCAAAAAACAACATCAGCAGCAATAATAACAGCAGCAGTAATAATAGCAGCAGTAGAAATAACCAACATCAGCAGCAAAAACCAACATCAGCAGCAATAATAACAGCAGCAGTAATAATAGCAGCAGTAGAAATAACCAACATCAGCAGCAAAAAACAACATCAGCAGCAATAATAACAGCAGCAGCAAAAAACAACACCAGCAGCAATAATAACAGCAGCAGTAATAATAGCAGCAGCAGCAAAAACCAACATCACACAATTTTATTGCTTTTTTATTGCTTAGGCAGTTCTTAATTATGTTTAATTTAAGTATCAACTTTGCTTCTCCTTAAAGTTATCTTTAATAACTTGGCTTTGAAAGAATTTGATGAGAAATGTTTCTGTTGAGATTTCTGACTTTTTATTGCATACTTTGGTAAATATTTTGTAGCATTATAAATGTTTTTACTGTCACTTTTGACCAACTTAATGCATCCTTGTTAAATGAAAGTATGTATTTTATTTATTAATCCTTACTATTCATTGCTGCCTTTGGTATGTTTGCAAATATGACAATATTTTGAGACTGCTGAGATCTCTCTGTTACTCTTTTTATGTCTCTCAGGGTGGTTGTATATCCAAACTAGAGGAGTTTATTCTTCAACATCTGCTGATTTTGGGCTCAGTGGGTCTTGGGATTGCATTTATTCAGGTGAACAACTCTGATATATATCTAGCAAATATTTTCTCTCCTATTTGTCCTTTTTGTCAAATCAGATATTTACCTTTGACCTTGTCTGTTTGTTCCAGATTGTTGGGATGATTTTTACCTGCTGCCTCTATCGAAGTTTGAAAGATGAAATATATTGAGAAAGAAGGCATTTTATTCCCACCAACACCAAATAAGCCTCCTGATGTCTGTTACTGTGCTGTTTTAATGTACTGTGTGTCATGATTATGTCACAAAAATGCAAGATGACAGGTCAATATGTCTTGGCTGCAGGACAGTCGTTCTGGAAAGGGAACTTTATGTTGTCTTGTTTTAAGGAATGATTATGGATTGTTAAAAGTTTGAATTTTGCAGTACAAATAAATTCTTTATTAGAAGATTCATCTTGAATTGACAAGACATGAATTTCTACATGTTTTGTTCTATTAATAAAACATTCAAATTAATTTATTTGCATCAGTTGGCAGTAATATTCGAGGTGTTTACTGTGTTTGTAGATTTTCTGTAACCAATGATGATTAATAAAAATAATAATAAAGATGTAAAATGTGCGTATCACATGGCGGAACTTACTTACGCAGTAACTGTTTTACCCGGAACTTTAAAACCAACGGACCCATCAAAACAAGAAGCTGACCAAATGACAAGTTTCTGTTTTTATTGTAAATTCAGTGGATTTATTACACTTCAATACATTTATTTAGTAGATTATTGTTGACGTTAGTATTGCCACTGTCGCCCGTTAATGGCCAATCTCTAAAAATAGAGACAACTGTAACTTAAGCGAAATAAAGTATCTATAATGACATCTAAACCTACATGTCTGATTGTGGCCAGCGCTGCATCTGCAGGTAAGACTCGAAACAGGTAATGAGGTATTAGGTAATGAGCATGTTGATCCAGATGATTGATGATCCAGAAACATCACGTCAAATCAACGTTAACGCGCATATTTACAATAATGTCACAAGCGTTTCTCAGGAATATAAAATTTGCATGTTACGTACATAAATTATATGTCAATTTATTAGTGTTTTTAAATTATTTTAAAAGCGTCTTTTATTTTTGTTTTGTTTTATTTTGGCTCAGGAAAGATCTAGTCTTTTAGGCATTATTTATTTCTAATTAAAAAGCCGTAAAAATCCAATAGACAAATACATGGTAATGACGTTATACTTTTCTATTTTTAAATTAAATTGAACTTTAACACTCTGGTGCTGTTCGAGTGTTGGTCAAAAAAAAAAAAAAAAAACATTTTTCAATAAACCTCAGAAGGAATATTGTTTCAACCGTCGGACAAAGTGGCGGATTCGGGGTTCTGATTGGTCTGATCGCCTGTCAATCAAACTTTGCGGGGGCTCAATTATATTTATCCAATAATTCATTCAGTTGTAATTCATTTATTCACTTTTTGACAAAAAAATGACATTTTTTACAATCTGTCGTAAATCTTGAATGTTTTGGAGCACGGACTTGGCAGATTATTGCTGAAGTGATAAAAAATGTATTGTTATGAAAAACTGCACAAAAATACAAATTTTTATATATATTTTCCTAAACACGTTTTAATCTGAAATGGTGAGAAAATCAAAACCATAAATCTAAACAATTGTGTTTGAGGTCTCAAAAAATTAGATTGCAATAAAAGTTTGTGTGGACGCAGTACCAAACGTTTCCAATAGAAGAAATTCGTCTCCCATTCATTCCCAATGCCTTTACCAAGTTTCGTACCATTCCAATGAAGTAAAAAATTCTAAAAAATTTTAAAAGTACCTTTTTTTTTTTTTTTATCAAAAACGATTCAACAGCACCAGAGGCTTAAACGGTGATAATTTTGTACTAGTTTGTTGTGTTTTCTGTTTATTATACATTAAACTGTTTGTTTTCCCTTCAGGAGTTTCAGCTCGATCGTTCCATCAGTGTTTCAATTTGTGCAGTTCAGTGTTTAACTTGCAGACAGCGACACCTGGAGTGAGAAAACACACACTGCATCATCTACAAATCATTGTTTGTCCATTCACATAAGACAGTTTGCTGGATTTGTCTCATTTTTGTTTCACAGGGGAAAACAATCGACTTCGTGGGCGTGGATGACATCACAGCCCGATGGGTGCAAGAGTTCAGCGTCAAACCCTACGCCAGCCCGGCCAAACTGGAGTCCATCGATGGTCTGAAACCTGTCTGCTTTTTTGAAACTGAGCATATAAGTGCATTTATGCTAATCAGGACGTGTGGGATGTTTTAGGTGCCCGCTATCAGGCGCTGTTGATTCCCGACTGTCCGGGAGCCCTGAATGATCTCGCTCACAGCGGGTCTCTCGCACGAATCCTGTCCCACTTCATTTCTCAGCAAAGTGAGTCAAATACTCAGAGTTTGACACCAAAAACACGCGATGGGTTTGTTTAATCCATGTCTGTGTGATGGCAGAGCCCGTGTGTGCTGTGGGACAGGGCGTCGCTGCTCTCTGCTGCGCCACAGAGGAGTCGGAGGTGAATAAGAAGTGGATATTCAGTGGCTACAGCATGACTGGGGTGAGTATGTGAATAAGCAAACTGTAGATTTATGATGGAATAGCTAATGCAGTGTGATGTCTTTTACAGCCCTCTGTGTTTGAGCTGGTACGTTCTTCTGAATTTGCCAACCTGCCGCTGATTGTGGAGGATTTTATCAAAGACAGTGGTGGATCTTACACAGGTGAGGTTTCTTTTAAATTTATTAAAGGGAAAATCCATGTCGTTCCAAACCTGTTTGACTTATTTCACCATAAAAGTCATAAACTGTACTTCAAGTCTTCTGTTAGCTGTGTGTGAGGAACGGCTCACATTTATATTGGTAACAAGTAGGACTGACACAATTCGATTTCAATTCACAAACTTGATTCCATTCTCATCTTGGTTCGATACTGATTCATTTGGATTTATATCAAATACAGTCCATGCCTTTTTTTCCTCAAGGAAAACTCTTAAAGGGTCAGTTCACCCCCCCAAAAAAAATACTGTCAATAATTTCTCACCCTCATGCCATTCCAAACCTGTAAGACTTTCATCTTCAGAACAAAAATTAAGATCTTTTTAATGAAATCAGAGTTATTTCTGTCCCTCCATTGACAATCTGCCACTTTCAAGCCCCAGAATAGTAGTAAATACATCATTAAAGTAATCCATGTGACTCCAACCTCAATTTTATGATATTTTAGATTAATATTTTGAAAATAATTTGATAGTTTTTTTTTTTTTTTTACTCGTGTCGCTTAATAAAATTGCAGTTAAACCACTGGAGTTACGTGGATTATTTTAATGATGTCTTTACTACCTTTCTGGGGCTTGGAACTACTCAGGGAACCCGGTCAGTTGGTCCTGAAGTTTAAAATGAACAACCGATTTATATACAAACATTTAAATTGCACATAAAGCATTTTTCATTGCAACTTTTTAATAATAACTTTGTTGATAGTATTGTTTATCTTTTTTTTTTTTTTAAATAACATTTAATCAAGGCCGCATGCTGTCAAATGTTTTTTTTTATGTCAGATTTATTCAAACATACATTAAATATTGATAAACCGGTTTAGGATCGAATTTCATGAAGATGTACAGTGCATATGTTTATCAAAATGCAGAGTTATTTTTTCATGGACATTGAATGGCTCTTCTGAGGTAAAAGTGAAGTTGCATTGTTTTCGACCGAAGCAACGATTTATTGATTACATGAGACATGACAAATCAAGTAAAGTATGTAAGCAGGTCTTTCAACGTAGCTCCCGATGTTCATTCATGTTTATTTCGTGCTGTAACTCTTAAAGAGGAAGAGATGATCGGTTGAACTGTGGCCCTACAGAGTAATCATTTATTGTAAAAATGTAAGTAACAAAGTTTATTGCTATTTATTGGATGCGAGGCGCACAACAAATAATGTTTATTGAAGTTTCGTTCAGGCATCCACCAAAAAGAGCATAGATGAAAGATCGAGGAAAAGATGGTCAAACCAGCCCTATTAATAATGTTCCCCATGAAGACAGAAACAGTTTGGGGGCGATCTCCAACCCTTTTACCACATGCTACTGGTGTTTATGTTAAGTATTGTTTTTAATCGAATTAAATTCGTCCCTCACAGCGAGCATCGAGGACGCCGTTCACGTGGTCCTGGACCGCCATCTTGTGACGGGGCAGAACATGCAGTCCACATCAGCGGCTGTCAATAATCTGATTCTTCTGTGTAATAGTGGCAGATAAACACGGTTCAGAAGCGAACAAACAAGACACCACCGAACGAAATCAGAACCAGAACCAGAAGTGTTCTCAGATAAGCACTTCCATCCACAAATATCCAAATGCATTTCACACTCCAAAGTTAAGCCTTAAAATTCAATTTGTTTTTCTATAAAATGTTTGATTTGAATGTTTGAAAGGAGCAGATGATTTATAGAGTTCAGTAAATGGATATCAAAGGAATATTTTTAACCAAATTTAAAAAAAAAAAAAAATTTGCCTGGAACATTAATACTAATTCAATGACTAAAAAGCTCCACGTTTCAGCTTTTAAATGCAACAGACGTCCGTTGTTACTGTGAATGTGATTATTATATTCTTTGCTTGTTGACAGTGTAAGATGTTGGTAAAGCTGAACCTTTTTTCAACATTCCTTTTAAGTGTAAGATGGGGAGTTTAACACAGGAAATCCTGTGGTTTTTAATATCATGTGTGCAGATCTGCTACGATGACGAGGAACTGATTTGTGCTGAAATACTTTTACATCGTTTGAACATTCTGTGCTGCTGTAACCATGTTTTGATTTGCACCACAAAAGGGATCAAATTTGTAATGCGCGGTAATACGAACACAATGCAGTATGGAAAACAAATCTTCAGATCAAATACCGATGAATTAAAAATTGTACTGCTGAATAAAATAAATTGCTTTAAAACGCTTCTCTTTTTAAGGACGCACTTGATAACAGATGTTACTAAAAAATAATTTTATTGGCATGCTCCGCAACAATATTGTCATAAATATCATGAAGTGCTTTGATAAATCACACTGTTTTTTGGAAGTAGATCGAGCAGATGCATCTCAGATCACAAAAGATCATAGAAATAGTCCAGTCCTTGTCCCAATTCCCACATGGAAATTCCTGTTCCCAGTTCAGCTGCCAAAGCGATACGAAGCTGGAGAAACTACAAGACAAAGAGGACCAGAACTAAATACCCTCAATTCACTTTGATATTTTGTACTATTATCACAGTTACCTTTAAGGTGGGGTAGTAAACAACATGCTTCAATCCGTTATTCCTGAAACAAAAGAGAGACTTGTTCTGTTATGCAATCTAAATGTTTCATTTCACTGCAAACGAACTGTGAATCATAACTAATTTGATACTTAGCATCTTTTTAACTAGGTTACAGTTTACCAGTTTGAGAAAGATTTGTGTGCCAAATGCATCAGGATATATTCCAGCGCGTTTAACCTTTTATAACTGAAGAAATGTTCTCCAGTGTTTTCATCCCACTGCAGTTTGGGTTTCACTTCCTTCAGCAGTTCGATATACCTGCGTGAAAATTAAGATTAAATATGAACTTTAATAATTAAGTATATATATATATATTTTTTTTTTTTTTTTTTTTTTTTTTTTTGAACATTTAACAACAGAATGAGAAAATGCAGCAAGAAATATTGACTAAAATAGTAAAAATCACAAAAATAATTGAGTCTGTAGGAAAACTCTTATGGAAGCTCGTTTCTGCCACAGAATAAAAAATAAATAAAAAGGTAATTGTAATTTATCTTAGAATTCTGAGATCCAAATCAGACTTTATAACTCACAAATCGCAAGTTTATATCCCAGAACTGCAAGATATAAACTCTGAATCGCGAAAAGAATTCCAAAAAAGTCAGAACTGAACTCAGAATTGCAAAAAATGTAGAACTGAAAAATATAAATTCGGAAATGCGAAAAAGTCAGAACTGTGAGATATAAACTCAGATTCTGATTCTAATTTTTTCTGGGGGTTTTTCTGAATTCTGATATGAACAATTTGAAGAAAAAAGTCTCAAAAATTCAAATTTTTTTCCTTACAATTCTGAGTTTATTTCTGAACTAATTTCTCTAATAAAGTCAGAATTGTGAACTCCCAATTCAAGAACAAAAGTCGGAACTGTGAGAAAGCTGCATTTGTTTTTGGCGAAAACAAGCTTCCTTTCTGCCTGAGGAGCACGATGAGGAACTTTTATCAGAGCAGTTTAACATGCATATATGTACAATATTTTGCCATAAAATATATGCCAGATAGACAGACTTTAGACTTTCATCCTACGAACTTCCTGTTCCTCTTGACTTCCAGGAAGTGGACATTGTGTGAACACAGTAAATACAGCACCTTTACCACCAAATTCAAAGATTTTATGCATGGAAAATCCAAAAACATGAAACTAATTATGCTAATCGTTTTATTCTGACCGCCATAATTCAGATGAAGAAGAGCGTACCTCCCGCCCAGCAGTGGCTCCGCTCCGCCGTGGCTGCTGAAGTCCAGTCCGTACATGTTGATTCCCAGTAGGATCTTGTGTCTCCACTCGGTGTGAGGGGCGAGCTGCAGCACACACTCTCTGACCCAGGGCAGCGGAGAGCTCGGACCCGGCCTGAAACACAGATCATTTAAGACTTCCTGCACACAACTGGCCGAAAGCTTAAAAAACAAAACAAAAAAAAACCAACATTTATCAATATCACCAAAAATTTCTGTCCTTTTTTTATTCATTTATTTAACATTTAATAAAATGTTTTTGGATACTTTTGACACCGAAATCCAGTCAATAATGAAGTAAAACTGGCTGTTTGTGTGTCTGACCTGCCAGGTCCTGAGTAATCATACGTCATCAGACTGAAGGCGTCCACCACGGGTGCCAGTTTCTCAAAATCCTCCCGCCCGAACATGCCGGGCTGACCCGAGCTGAACACGACACAAACGGATTAAACTTGATGCATAATGAATGCTGGGATGGAAAGAGAAAAAGACTTGTTTACCCCGGTGCCACGGAAGGAGGGATGACCAGCACACAGGTCAACTTCCCAGCATTCAGAGTCTCACACAGGTGTGTGACCAGGTGCACCAGCTCTCTGTGACAAACACACACAATACAGATCCAATATTAGAATATGCTTATGAAATTATGTTATTTGTCCAGTCTTAATATTTGATGACATCCCATAGACATTTGAGGATTAAAACTCAAACCAGTTATAAATATTACAGACTCTAACCCTAAAAGAACTTGCTATGCATTTTTTTTTAAAAACAAAGACAAAAAATTATTGTATTTTTAGATTTAAAGATGTCCCAAAATTGAGGTTTGATCAGTTTTTTGCTGAAAAGCTAATAATTCATTAAATCATGAAAATGTAAAATGATTTTTTAAAATCAAAAACCAAACATTTAAATAAAAAACCTTTTTAAAAATGTTTTATTTGTACACCTGCATGTCACATGACCATTGACCAACATCAGAGAAATTTGTGTTATTAAAATGATTGAAATATGAACTTAAAATCTCAATTCAAGTAAATATTTTTGGTTGGAAGAGTTCGGATGACAAAAAAAAGCTTGTGAATCCCTGGTATTGATGAACATAACCAACTACCAGAGCTATTTTAGTATTATTTATATACTATTTACTACTATTTTGACATTTTCAGTTTTCGTTTTAATTTTAGTTTGTTTTGAACCCCGCTGAAGTCCACTAAATGGAGACCAATGGAATGTTTTCCTCAAAAACCTTCTTTAATTTCGACTGAAGACATGAACATCTTGGATGACATGGAGTAAATTTTGATTCTGAACTGAACAAATCCTTTGCGTTTTTCATCTTATATTGATATCACATTGATTTCAGCTTTTTTAAACAATTTTTCACCCTCCACACACACTCTTACTTACTTCCTCTTGTTTCCTCCGAGCTGACTCCATAACTCCAGTGTGTATCCATCAAACCCTTCAGCCTGAGGAGCAAAACCACCGTCAATGATTCTCACAGTGAGGAACAGAGCAGATTAACATGTACAATATTTTGGTTGATATTACACCGACTAAAATATAAAGACAGACTTTAGACTTTCGTCCTACTGATAAAATCCGGAGCACTCTTGACTTCCCGGAAGTGGAATAGGGATCACCTATCATTCCGACATTTTGTGAACACAGTAAATACAGCACCTTTGCCACTTCCAGCGCCTCTCGACCCAACTCCTCCATCTCATCCTCGCTGTCCAGGACGCTCATGTAGTCCTGATAGGACCATCCGTCAAACAACAGCCGAGGAACTGATAGAGAAACACACACTGAGAACCCGAAGCTTTCAGCTAGTGGTCAACCCACAACGACATTCAATCCACACTCACGTATTTTGTTTTTTTTATTGGCCTTCCTCACGGCTTTGACCCAACCTTTGAAAAGACAAGCGTCGTTATTTTTTCAAAATAAAATCAATTTCCTCCATTAAGTATCATTGCTAGTCATTTGAAGACACAAAAACGCTCAGACCAGGGTCATGGTCATGAAGACCGGTGATGTGGAAGCTCTCTGGTCCCCTCCGTCTCAGCTGAAGCCACACCGGAGACACGGACGTCAGCTTGGGACCGAACAACTTAGCAATGTCATATCCATGGGAGTTCCACTAGGAGATCAGACAGAAAGATGGATGAATAGACAGATAGACGGACGGACGGATAGACAGACAGACAGACAGACGAACGGATAGATAGACAGACGGACGGATAGATAGACAGACAGACAGACGGATAGATAGATAGACAGACAGATGGACGGATAGATAGACAGACAGACGGATAGACAGACAGACAGACGAACGGATAGATAGACAGACGGACGGATAGATAGACAGACAGACAGACGGATAGATAGATAGACAGACAGACAGATGGACGGATAGATAGACAGACAGACGGATAGATAGATAGACAGACGGACGGATAGATAGACAGACAGACAGACAGACGGATAGATAGACGGATAGATAGATAGACAGACGGACGGATAGATAGACAGACAGACAGACAGACGGATAGATAGATAGACAGACGGACGGATAGATAGACAGACAGATGGACGGATAGATAGACAGACAGACGGATAGATAGATAGACGGACGGATAGATAGATAGACAGACGGATAGACAGACGGACGGATAGACAGACAGACGGACAGACGGATAGATAGATAGACAGAGATGGACGGATAGATAGACAGACAGACGGATAGACAGACAGACAGACGAACGGATAGATAGACAGACGGACGGATAGATAGACGGACGGACGGATAGATAGATAGACAGACAGACAGATGGACGGATAGATAGACAGACAGACGGATAGATAGATAGACAGACGGACGGATAGATAGACAGACAGACAGACAGACGGATAGATAGACAGACGGATAGATAGATAGACAGACAGACAGGGACGGATAGATAGACAGACAGACAGACAGACGGATAGATAGATAGACAGACAGACAGATGGACGGATAGATAGACAGACAGACGGATAGATAGACAGACAGACGGATAGATAGACAGACGGACGGATAGATAGATAGATAGACAGACAGACAGATGGACGGATAGATAGATAGACAGACAGACAGATGGACGGATAGATAGACAGACAGACGGACGGATAGATAGACAGACAGACGGACGGATAGATAGACAGACAGACGGACGGATAGATAGACAGACAGACGGATAGACAGACGGACGGATAGATAGACAGACGGATGGATAGATAGACAGACAGACAGACGTTTAGATAGATAGACAGACAGATGGACGGATAGATAGACAGACAGATGGACGGATAGATAGACAGACAGACGGATAGACAGACGGACGGATAGATAGATAGACAGACGGACGGACGGATAGATAGACAGACAGACAGACAGACGGATAGATAGATACACAGACAGACAGATGGACGGATAGATAGACAGACAGACGGATAGATAGATAGACAGACGGACGGATAGATAGACAGACAGACAGACAGACGGATAGATAGATAGACAGACAGACAGACGGACGGATAGATAGACAGACAGACAGACAGACGGATAGATAGACAGACAGACGGATAGATAGACAGACGGACGGATAGATAGACAGACAGACAGACGGATAGATAGATAGACAGACAGACGGACGGACGGATAGATAGACAGACAGACAGACAGACGGATAGATAGATAGACAGACGGATAGATAGACAGACGGACGGATAGATAGACAGACAGACGGATAGATAGACAGACGGACGGATAGATAGACAGACAGACAGACGGATAGATAGATAGACAGACAGACGGACGGACGGATAGATAGACAGACAGACAGACAGACGGATAGATAGATAGACAGACGGATGGATAGATAGACAGACAGACAGACGTTTAGATAGACAGACAGATGGACGGATAGATAGACAGACAGATGGACGGATAGATAGACAGACAGACGGACGGATAGATAGATAGACAGACGGACGGATAGATAGACAGACGGATAGATAGATACACAGACAGACAGATGGACGGATAGATAGACAGACAGACGGATAGATAGATAGACAGACGGACGGATAGATAGACAGACAGACGGATAGATAGATAGACAGACGGATAGATAGATAGACAGACAGACGGACAGATAGATAGACAGACAGACGGACACACAGACATATAGACAGACGGACGGATAGATAGACAGACACACAGACATATAGACAGACAGACGATATGTAACTTACAGGTGTGATGTATCCCAGCACACTGCCTTTAAAGTGTTGTGTCAACACACACCGAGGACAAAACCTCTTCTCCTCTCTCACAATGTCCCTCCACTGAGGGTCCGTCACCACCAGACCTCGATCCTGCGCCGGACGATCGGCCACTGTTGTCTTCGGACACATATATAAATTCATAAGTATTAGGATATCTGAAAATGTGCATCCCACAAAAAACACACAGATCAGACTTATTAATACAGTTGTGTATCATTTGGAAACAGTTCCTCACCTCCACTTCCTGGATCTTACTGGCTTTTTTGGCATCTGTCTTTGATAATGTGCCTCTGACAACAGGAAGCAGCAAACAGACGTGCAGAAAAGTCAAATCTGCTCTCATTTCAGCGCCTCTGCTGTCTGAGGAACAACATGTATGAATTATAATGCTGTATATACACTGCTTATGCCATAAAGATTGTGGACCCTTGAGTATTAGTACTATATTAACTCTGCACTACATTGTTGAAAGTGGTTTCTGATACCGCTGCATTTGGTACAATGTGACTCGAATGCAGCATTAAATGTACTTGTGTAGCGTTTGAAACACGAGGGGGTCAAAATACAAATCTGTCGATTTCATTTGCTGCAGTAAATCACTCACCCGATATGCGTCTAAATACGAGTGTTTAATCTGCGACATAAAGGTTCATGATCTTCTTCAGAGATGATGTGGACATGCAAGTGTGACAGACTGTGTGCATTAATCACGTGACAGCGAAACCGTCCTGGACTTCAAAATAAGAGCCTAATAAATTATTTTAAAATAAATAAGCACAACACACACACACATATATATATATATATATATATATATATATATATATATATATATATATATATATATATATATATATGGGGAGTAACGAAATACAAGTAACTTAGATACATATTTAAAATACAAATTTTGAGTAACTGTATTTCATTACAGTTACATTTTAAATGGGTGGTAATCAGATTACAGTTACATCTGAAAAGTGTTTTAGATTACCGAAGTGATTACTTTGAGTTTTAATGTCATTTAAACAGCGATTGGTGATTCTCTGACTGACAGTTTCATCAACATTTTAATACTTTTCAGAGGGATCGTAAATTTTTTTTTATTTAGTTCTGTCCTGAATAAGACAAAATGAATGAATTTATAAAAAAAATTGCCCAACTGTCAACTGAACTGTCCTGTCATGACCTGATGATCCACGACTGTTTTCATGTTTTGTCACAGTTGTTTGTGAGTCATTTTATAATTCACTCGTCACTGCAACTTTTTCTCACAGTTTGTTTTTCCCTCACAATTGTGAGTTTGCATTTCACAATTCTGACTTCTTTTTCTCAGAATTGCGAGATTTAAACTCACAATTGCAAGTTATAGAGTCAGAATTGGGAGATATAAACTTGAAATACTGACTTTTTTTCTTGCACTTGTGAATTTAGTATGTGAGTTTATATCTCATAATTCTGACCTTTCTCAATATCGCGAGTTTATTTCTCATAATTCGGATTTATCTCAATATCGCAAATTTATATATCATAATTTTGACTTTTCTCAATATTGTGAGTTTGTCATAATTTTGACTTTTCTCAATATTGTGAGTTTGTCATAATTCTGACTTTTCTCAATATTGTGAGTTTATATCTCATAATTCTTACTTTATAACTCACAATTGCAACTTTAAATCATGCAATTGTGAGATAAAAACAAACTTGCAATGACCTTTTTGTGTTTGTTCCACTTATTAGTATTCCAAAGTATTCTAAAGGGTTTAGATTAAGTTACTAAACTTGAGTAATGTAACGAAATACGTTACAAAATACATTAAAAATGACTTTTTAAAGCATGTATTTTGTAATCTGTAGTGAAATACATTTTAAAAGTAACCTACCCAGCCCTGTATAAAACATATATATATAAAATATATTTTAAAACATTTTAAAAATATTTTAAAACTACATATTATATATAATTAAAAATAAATTCAAAAATTATATATATATATATATATGTATGTGTGTGTGTGTGTGTGTGTGTAAATAATAAAAAAATATATATATTTTTTAAACTTTTGGTGTGTCTCTTTTTTTGTTATTGTGTGTTGGAATATTTGAAATTTAATTTAAAAAAAAATAGAGAAGGTGGAATCATCAAATAGGCAAGAAAACACAGATTTTCTTATCAAAATCAATGTTTTATTTTCTAATTCACATTATATGAGTTTAAATGAGAACCACAGAGGTAAAAGGTAGCGGACACAGACTGAGAGAAGGTTACAGCCTCTCCTAACAACACTAAAGTAGCCTCGCTCGTCCTGAGATCTGGATTCAGCGGTGACTGAAGAAGCCCTGTGGATGATTGTACTTGAAGGGCTTCAGACGACTCGGACCCCTGAGAGAAACAGATTTCATATGAGCACACGTTCTTTTTAATCCACCACAAAGATTAGGAATTCTTCACTATATTAAAAAGGTTAAAGTACAAAAAAGTCACCATGAAATTCTTACTAAATAAACAAAATCTGTTTCCATCCAAAGATGCAAATTTAGCTTGTGCGCAAAATAAGAATATCGGATAAAACATTTGTGAATAAAGCAAAGTTCAAGAGAACAAAAAAATCCCACTTCCTGGGATATTGATGCATAATATCTAATAAAAATGGAAGTTGCTGCAATCAGAGAAAGCTTTTTTTTTTTTACCACCAGAGTGCGCAGGCGAAACGCAACAAACGCTGACACAACCGTGTGAGACACTTCTGAGAATTAAACCAAATCATTTTGATGACAGACTTTGGCTCAAGGATTTCAGAATAACCAACATTTGAGATGCTGCAATGTGATTGGTCCACTCTTTAGTCCAGTTTTTCAATCACATTGTCTGTTGAGATTTATTCGGTAAATGTGATTCCAACACATTTTATGTGCATGTCTTACAAGATAAAAACATTATCTGCCTCAATTGAGCGCATACGTTTTCTACGCGCTTTTTTTGAATTTATGGTTTTTAATGAGATCTCCCAAAATCTGCGTAAATGGAAATAGGATGGAAACAGCTTTAATGTGAGTTAATGTGAATCAGTGCATGTTATATGAATGGGACGAAATCCTTTATTTGTAATATTTAAACAAAATAATGTCATTTAAATGCAAGTTTCCCTCAAAAATGTCCAATACAGAAATAAAAAGTTTTTTTTTTTTTTTTTTTTTTTAAATAAAATGACTCATTCTTCGTTTTTGTACAAACAAAAGGAGAAGAGTATTTAGAGTAAGCCTAGTGTGTAACCTGGCAGTGCGCAAGCACATCTTCTCTCTCGGAAACTCCTTGGGTCCCTCTGAGCCGTCACACACTTGACTCTCCGTCTCCAGATACACATCCAGACACACACACAGACGCTGGATCTGATTGGTCAGGAGCTGGAGGCCCGGGCGCGGTCCCTGCAGCTCGGACCGGAACACGTTCACCTCGCTTTCAATCGCCTGCACGTGACAACAAAGTCAATTAGAAGAGTTTCAGCTGTCTACAGCAGATGTGCAACACGCTGCAGCGGTGACTCTCGTACCCGCAGGTTATCGTCAGAGCGGCCGCTGCGTTCTCCCTTCCAGAGCAGAGAGAGCGAGAAGAGGGGCGAGACATCAGGGTAACGGGGGTTCAACACCACAGCGGCCAACAGACGTGCTGATAGACCACAAGAGAAGCAGTTGAGTCAGTGACGACGCAGTTCGTCCGGTTTTCAAAAACATGATATTAAATCTCCTAAACACTTATTTTAGTAATGTACATTTTAGGGATGTCAAAATTAACTTTTTCTGTTAAAAATATTTAACAATTATCACAGCATCCATTTTTTCAGTCATCCCACAGCTAGAGTTACATTCTATGATCACGGTATTCATTCAAGCGCTATTAAAGCGAGATAAGATGCAAAAAATCTGTACTGGTCTGTGACACACACACGACTCATGCGCACAGAAAGCTGCTTCAGACAAAAACACAAAAGTACGCCAAAATGTCTGCTTTGTCGAGTATCCTCGTCTTAAACGAGTTAAATTATGTCTTAAATGGCCGTAAAGAGTTGTGAGGACATTGCATTTGTGTCAGATCCAGATTTATGCTCATGTCATGTGGGACCGGTCTTAAAGTGACAGCAGCCTAATAAACCTGCTGCCGTCTCAGTAACGTTACTCAAAGAAAATCACTCGCTGTTCTTGACTGAATAACTTCTGTAGTTTTAATAAGCATCAATCTATATTTAATTTAGAAATTTTGCAATAAAAACTGCAAAATGTTTGATAATTTTATTACATTTCTATAGGTTAGATGAAATATTTAAAATATACTGTCTTTGTTGTTTTTACATTAATTTGGAGATTGAATGTGACATTATTACAATATAAAATATATATTAAAAACTTTAATGTTAGGTGCGATCATGATTAATTACAGAAATGTTGCGATTAATCAGTTAATTTTTTAATTGATTGACAGAACTGATCATTTTTAGTGTCATACATACATATATATCAGTTTTAGTCATTTTAATACTTCAACTTAATACAACAAACTTATTTATTTCATTTATTTGCAAGAGTTTCACTTTGATATTGATAAACTATTATAGTTTGTTAATATTTTAATTAAATGTAATAAGATTTTGTTTTTATACATTCTTTAAGTTTTATAAAAAATTGAGCAATTTTGTTGTGTTTTTGAAATTTTTATTAGTTCTTTTTTAATGTCTAGAAAGTTTTTTTTATTAAGTTTTAATTTTATGTTAGCCCTTATGAGAAATGTTACCTTGGCAACTAGCTAAAACGGAATTTTAAATTTTATTTAATTTAACGTTTATTTCACGTTATATTCAATTTTTCTCTCAATGGTTTAGGTTTTAGATAACGATAATAACCCTGCAATGCAACATTTTTAATCTAATATTTATATTTTAATTAAGATGTATTTCAATTAATAAACTTTTTTTTTAAATAGTTTTAGTTAATGACACCACAATTCTGAAAGATGTTCAAGACTTTGGTTTGAGATACTTGTTGGCAAGTAAATGAGATATAACTGAATTTCATTTACTCGCCACCCTAAACGTCACATAAAAACTGTGTTTGTCAGTCAGATTGTCTCTTCCTGCATAGTATGCGATTTTGATCAGAATAAGCTGCAAAATCCATAGTGAAAAGTCTGACGCAAGTCCCACCTGTTCCTCTCTCCACAACTGCCATAAAGAACAGATCCGTCTCGTGCACCAGACCGGCCTTTAACACGTGCTGTACGAAGCCCAGCTCCTGTAGAAGAACAAAAGTGCATTGAGACACTGAATATCACCCAAGAAACCCAATCTGCACTAAGCTCGCTCATGCAGTCAATGCGAGATGCTAAACATCCTGACTCGAAAGAGCGTTTCCAGATTGGAAGAAACATACAGTGAACTCCTGGTGGCTCATCATGGTCCAGCGTATGAGACCGGAAATCACTTTAGCAGGGAACAGATGCTGGCATTCGCTGGAGACCGGGATGATGCTGTGCTCTGGGACACAACAATCACACAGCATTGTTAATTTGACCAACTAATCAGATTACAACAATCAAAAACATCATGGTTAAATTAATATTTTTATTGACTTGTGTATATATACACACACACACTTCTGGTCAAAAGTTTGTTTTGAAAAGTCTGTTCTGCTCACAAAGGCTGCATTTATTTGATGCAAAAATACAGTAAAAACAGTAATAATGTATAATATAAATATATATTTTCTCAAGAAAAAAATCCCTCAACTAATGCTGTAACTATACATGGGACTCAGCTGGTACTTCATTACTATAATATTGAAGGTTAAAATGAACTGATTTGTTTACAAATACTCAAGGAAATTTATGATAAAGTTTTAAAACTAGCTTTACAATTACATAACTTCAATTAGTTTTATTACATTTAAGAGGTGGATTTCGTTTAAATTTGACAGATTTATACAAACATACTGAAGAATGAAAAAAAGAATGAGAATGTAATGTAATACAGTACAAATATTTAGCTAAATGCTCCTCTCTAGAGTTCATTTTTCTATCTGACTACTGAGTTTATGGTCACTGATTAAGGTTTTTCTGAAGTAAATGTGACACAGTGTTTACAAGTCGTTTTTTCACGTCTTTCCGCGGTTGAAAACTGATTGAGCGATTACGATATGGATTCCGGTAAGTTGTACTCTCTCTTTTAACATACTTTCAGATGTTCACGTTTATTTTGTGCTGGAGGAGATGATTAGTTCACGCGCTTGCGCCGCTTCTCAAACCGTGATCGGTCACACCACATTAAACCGCACCAAAACTGTATTTTATTTTGGAATTTTGGAGTAAATTGGACATGATTCATATCAAAAGTAACAAAGCACAAATTTTGCTGACATTTATTGGATGAGAGGCGCGCTTCAATATTCTGTTCATTAATCAAATGAAAACAGAGTACACTGATCAATCCTTGGGATTTATCAGTTCGTAAAAACAAGGATGATAAAAATCGAGAAATTTTTACTCAGCCCTATTATCAATGTTGAAAACGGTTATACTGCTTCATATTTTTATATAATGATGCACATTTATTGACTGAATATAACACTTTCTGATTGTCTCTAGGTGATATTCTTATTTCTAAATATCGTCCTGTTTACCTTGGCCAGTAAACAACCTCCCTGAACACCACAATCCCATAGCAAACAAACAACACTCAGTAACTGCATTGTTGTAACTGGTAACTGGTTGTTCATACCCAGTGAGCTGAACTGTTTGTGTAAGGACAGTCGAGCCTGTAGTCTTCCTCGGAGAAGTTTTATGGTCCTCTCCATGTGACTGGCGCTCAGAGCGCTTCCTCTCAGCCCAGACTGAAACACATTTCATTACATTACAATATTGTCCACTTTACGCTAATGTCATTTACACAGTCTCAATATGGTCGCAGATATATTATGCATTCATGTACTACACAACATAAACACAGTTTAACAATAACACCACAGAAAAAGGTAACGTAATGTGTGTAAAGTAAAAAAAAAAAACCACATTTGTAGAGTCACACCTGTGAACCGTCGGAAGAGAACTGCAGGCCGCCCAGTTTCTGCACCCAAACGTACGGATGTCCGAGATCCGACACGTAATCTGCAAATGTGGTGATTCTTGTACAGAAAATTGATTTCATTTAATTTTATTTGCTTATTATTTAATGCCACTTCAGAAGCAAAGGCAAACTCATAGTATAAATGTTAGTAATTATAATAACAATAAAACAAAAAGTACAAAAATTAAACAACAATTTTCATAGGTAAAGCTCTTTTATTTTATATTTTATATGTATTATACTTGATAGAGAAAAAAGAGAAATGTTGCCTAATATTATTCAGTTAATTTAATTTCTGTGAGTATTGCTATTCTATGGAGGGAGATGGAGATGGAAGAAAATATGAGATGGGAGGAAAAATTATATTTCAATACTTTTGCGTTCCCCAATGGATCGATTGCAAACAACTGAAAAATTCACACAAAGTTTCTAAATATATTCCTTTCCTACATTCTATGTCCCTTTAGAGACTCCGTACTATTCAAACTCTGATTATAATAATTTTCATATAAAGTGGAGATGTCTGTCATACCCGACTTTATCAAACTGGTAACGGTTGGAAGGGTTGGGCGTCTCTTTGCCGTGATCAGATGCATAAAGACAGTCCAGCAAACTCTCTGTGTTCAGCAGCTCACTGTGACAGACACATAAACACTGTTAGAAAACAAACTACACAAACTGTCTGTTCAACCATGTGGGTTTTTGATTTTGGTGCTGTTGTACGGACCCGGCACTGACGGCCCCGGACAGATCCGTGGAGGTGGAAACTTTGGTCTTCACAGTCAGAATGTTGAGATTCATGAGATAATAGAAAAACAGATGCAGGATGCTGTCGTCTGGAAGAGAGAGAGAGAGACAACAACCTGTATGGTTACAAACAACTGTAACTATGCGCTAAAAGCAGAGAAATTACAACTACGTAAGGGGACATTACATTTAATTACATGCAAATATTGAAGTTTTAAAAAATATTACAATCAAAGCTGTATATATCTGGCACAAAAAAACAAACAAATATGACTTCAAATATAACAAACTACTTTAAAAAAAAAAATGTAACTAAATAAATAACACAATGACATTTCCAAAGTTTGGTGCCTGTACATTTTTGCTTTTTTTTTAAAGAAATTAACGCTTTTATTCAGTAAGGATGCATTAAATTAGCCAAAAGGGACAATAATGTGATTTGTCACAAATGATTTCTATTTTAAATAAAAAAGGTAACTGTGACTTTTTCTCTTACAATTCTGGCGTTTTTTTCCTTTTTTTTCCCAAGTTTATTCTGAATTTTTTCTCAGAATTGAGTTATAAAGTCAGAATTGTGAGATAAATTGCATGTTATAATATCCAATTGTGAGGGGAAATAAAAGACTACATTTTTTTTCAGAATTGCGAGTTTATATGTCACAATTCTGACTTCATAAGACACAATTTGAGTTTATATCTTGCAATTCTGAGGGGAAAAAAAGTCAATTGCGAAAGAAAAAGTTGCAATTACCTTTTTTTTTATTTAGCGGCAGAAACAAGTTTCCATAGTTTTCAACATTTATAATAATCAGAAATGTTTTTGAGCAGCAAAACAGAATATTAGAATGATTTCTGAAGGATCATGTGACACTGAAGACTGGAGCAATGGTGCTGAAAATTCAGCTTTGATCACAGAAATAAATTATATTTTAAAATATACTCAAATAGAAAAGAGTTATTTTAAATTGTAATAATATTTCACAATATTACTATTTTTTCCTGTATTTTTCATCAAATAAATGCAGCGTTGGTGAGCACAAGTCTTTCAAAAACATTAAAAGATCTTATTGACCTCAAATTTTGAACGCTACTATATTGATCCATCTAACCATATTTTATATATAAATGTCTTGAAGAATGAAGAACAATGATAAACAACAGTATTTAACAAATAGCTGTCTATCAAAAAGACTCCAAGATCACCGAGTGATGATGCAAAAGAATTCAATCAGTTATTTCATATGGTTTAATACGGTGCATCAGTTTCACGCACCTTTACACTTGAGGTCTACGCAGAGCGAGAGAGGGTGGCGTCTCAGCATGCCTTTACGCTTGTCATCTAGTTGAGCTCCTACAGTCGCCCGCCGGCGCTTCTGAACAGGAAATGATAACATCAGCGCACAAGCAACAAGATAATGAACTGAAGAGGACAAAATCAGATTCAGACCGTGTTCTGTTGCTCCTCTTCTGCGTCTGAATCACTTTCGTCATCTGAGACAGAAACAAACATGAAATATAAGCCTCCACTGACCGTCACACACACAAATCAAAGACGCACAGGTACCTTGCGAGTCCTCCGGGGGTCTGGACAGAGCTTTGGCCTCATCCACGTCTCCACTGATGCTCACAGACAGGTTTTTGTCTGAAATGCACAATTGTATGATCTCATAAACTAGGATTAATCAGAAAAACAAGGTCATGCAGGCGCTGCTGAGAATGAAGATGCGTGTCGTACCGCAGGCCTGTCCGTACGCGCCCACCTGGACCAACAGCACATACAGAGGGGGCGGCAGGTGACGGGCGACCTCTGCCTGCTTCTGCATGTGCTCGAATGGCATCGACAGATACTCCTGTACTGGGAGAGACGCCTATGAGAGAGAGAGATCCGTCAGTCAGTCTCTTCCTGTCAAACTGGGCGGTAATTGGACATACTAAGATGCAATGTGACTTTCAGTTTCACCTGCATGATGTTCTGCAGTCCAGGTTGTAGGCTGCTCAGATATTCTCTCTTCTGCTCAATGGCTTTCTGGATCTTCTCCTTACTGGCCAGAGACGTCTTATACTGCTCCGCTAACCTGCATTATGGACCGCCAAAGATGTTTAACGTCGCCTGGTGAGGACTGAGGTTTTTGAGGGTCGGTGTTGTGCGTTACCTCTTCCTCTGCTCTAACTCCCAGTCCAGACGGGCGAGCGTGAGCTGGTGATGATCGTCGCGGGTGACGTGAGGGCGTGAGATCTCGGCCGGAGCCTCCTGGAAGAACTCCTCCTCACTGACCAGCTCAATCTCCTCATGCTGAGACCTGAAACACAGAGAGGTTAACATCTGGACATTAACATTAGTTACTTTCGAGTTTCTAATACTTTTTCTAGTTGTTCATGAAAAAAACACTCCAATCCAGAAGGGGCGCATACGGTACTGTTTGCTAACCACCACAACAGGAAAAAGAGCAGAAGTAGAACAGACGATCTAGATGTGTGTAATTGACCCTTCGCCGGCAGTTTGATTGACAGGCGATCTGACCAATCATAACCCAGAATCCGCCATTTTGTCCGTCAAAGCGGTCAGGGGAGTTAGTAGATTAACGTTGGTGAAACAACATTCCTTCTGATGTTCATTCATGTTTATTTGATGCTATAAATGAACTAGTATGAAGAGAGGATCGGTTCACGAGGAGCTACAGCGATCTGTCACCACACATTAAAGACACACTAGACGCTATTTATTGATTAAACTTCTTTAAAAAATTACAATATTAACCTGCTCTGTCTTGTCCGTCGACACGTTGTCAGTGTCCTCTTTTTGTCCACGGTGTATTTTTCACTGACACATGGCTTGTCAGACATAACAACAGTAACTGAAGGGGGCGGGTCTTCACGAAGGGTCAATTGCTCAGCCAGTGTTTCAGCCACGGAAAGACATCAATAAAACAGCTTGAGAATAATATCTCACGCAGCATTACATTTACCTCGGGAAGGTCATTTAGTGTCCACAGCACGTTATTCACTAGAGAAATGAACTCTAGAGGAGCATTTCACTAAATATATGCACAATATTAGCTTTTATATATTCAATACATTTACCTTACCTGTTAGTAATGTCTTATTTAATATACGTTTTAAATTATTTTTTCAAAGAGAGTAAATAATATATTTCAAAAACAAATTGGTGTAGAAAAAAAAATTTGATTTATAAGTTAACTTATGCGCAATTTACATGTTTTTTTTAAGCGTTGATTATTGCATCTAAAAATAAATTGTAACACAATTTAATAGTTTGGGCTCTTTTGTTAATTGCAACCTTTGATATTATAGTAATGTGTAAGAAAGTGTTTGTGTACCGTTACACCCCTACTTTCTAGCATTCTAGCAGATTAGTGTTAAAGATATCCCATTACAGTTAAAAAAAATATTTCCAGATTCAACAAACAAAAAAATAAATGCCATACTTTCTAGTATTCCAGCAGATTCAGTACTTTTAGAGCTGAGCATGATTAGAAAAATGTTTATTCACTCCAGACATTTCCAGGCCTGGAAATACATTCCCCAACATTCCCTCTCTGACACTCACTTGAACTCCAGACATTTTCCGATCTCTTTCTGCAGGTGCATGACCTCATAGAGCAGATTCTGCAGCTGCAGGTGGAGAACATCCACTCGCTGCTTCGCCTGCGGACAGTTGGTTAGAACAATCATTCAGGTTAAACATAAAACTGGGCTAAAATTATGATTAAAGCAATGTAGCATTCTACTGTTTGAAATGTCACAGCGCATACTATGCAGTATGCAGTAAGCTAGCGTTCCTTTCAGCGAGTGTGTTCACCTCATGTGTCTGGTCTCGGCCTTTCTTCAGTCGCATGTGTGCCAGGCGGTTGAGTTTCTTTAGGGTAATGAAATGAGCGCTGCTCTGTCTGCGTCTCTCCTCGATCTCGACACTCTAGGATGCATAAAGCAAAAGGTCAGTTCCATTTAATTCCATTGTCCGTCTTAGAAAAGGCGAATGTGAAACTCACTCCATCTTTCGCACCGCCGGCTTTCAGCTCCTGGATTTCCGCCATAAGATTTGCCAGAGAGGCACACGTGTCCTTATACAGCATGTAGTCCTGCTGCGGGTCTCTGCCCTCCAGCTCCACCTCCTCATTATACAAACGCACCTCCTGAGGGACACAAACACACTCTGAGTGACCAGAAAACGCAAACACACAAACAAACACACACACATACACAGCCCTGCCTACCAGCTGAACATGATCCGTGTACTAACATTTATGAAACTACAAAACTGTGAGATTTGACCCTCCTCACCCGAAAGAAAAGGTGTCGACAGCAGAGCAGGATCCAAAATTACACACTAACGAATTGAGGTTACATTGGCAGTAATTATTACAGGTATTGAATATTTTAATGTATAATATTATATAATACATAATTATTTTATCCTTATTATTTTACATTTTTTTTAAAAAACAGTTATATAATATATTATACATTTAACAGCTATATAATAATAATTAGTATTATGCTAATAATAATAATAATAATACGGCTAATAATAAAATATTTAAACATATATTAAATTATAACACAAATTATTAATATTGTTTTTTATACATTAAAAAAACATTTAGTATTATGCTAATACTAATATAATATAGTAAAATATTTTAATGTATAATATTAAAATATGTAAATTACTATTAGAATTGTATACATTTAAAAAACATATTTAATAATAATAATAATAATACTGAAAATATTAATACAACGTACTGTTATAATGATGCTAAACTGCATAATTGACTGTTAGCATGAGCTATTTTTAATGTATAACAATAATAATAATTATATCAAAGCAAATATTATAAATTTAAAATAATTTTATTTTTATTACTTCTAATTATGATAATACATATATAGTTATTATAACGATACAATTTGCAATTAACTTTTAATATTTTTATAAAAGAATAATTATTATATAAATGAATATTAGCAGTTATTATTTATAATATTTTCTCATAATTAGCAATATTTATTATAATAATTGCTATTATTAAGATATATATTGATAAATAGATCTAATGTATTACTATTAATAATAATAATAATAATAACACAGTTTGTTGTTATAATATCGGATATAATACTTTTTTTTGCTATACATCGATCATGTTCTTTATATTTCTGATGTTTAGCCACCAAACTAAAAATATATCATCACTGTACTATTAACTTTGTTTGATATTTATCCAGGATACAATTATCATCTCCTATTTTATTCTTTGCCTTTTGTAAAGTAAAATGGACAAATAACAATATTTGTATCATCCAAGTTTTACGCTCGGTAAGTGTTCATTTTGGACCCTGCAGCTGTCAGAGAGAGAAAAAGAGGGGAAGAGAGAGACAGATCTCATAGGAACCTGATTCTTTGCTGTAATCAGCTTCCTCTGTCCGATAAGACGAGGTCCGGCCGGAGTCGTGACCTACGTACACACGCCACATGAGTCTCGCGTCAACATATCTGCTCTCTAGAGCTCATCTGAACACAACTCATGAAAGAAAGACATCTGAAGCCTGAATGAGTGGAACATGCTGGATTGTACCTTCACCTGCCTCAACCTGACCTTCCTGAACTTGACATGTGAACTGACTGCACTCAGCTGCACGTGAGAGTTATTAGAGAAAGAGAATGGTTAGAGGGTTAGTGGACGGCTCTGCTGACATCGTCTCGAGGGCTTTTCACAGCCGCTCACCTGATCACTTTCCCCTCGACCGCGCTTGGCCTCTGGAGTTCCTCCTTCGCTTCGGATGACCTTCGGCTTTCTCTTCTTCACAGCATCTGAGGACATGACTGTAATATCAGAGAGATCAGAAATCAAATCAGTTACAATTACATCGTGATAGACAGTACATTTCCAAACAGAATAAAACACTTTCTTATATTACTATTATATTTCATAACAAAATATACATTTAAAAAAAAAATAAAGGGAAATTGAGTTCATTTTTATTTTTACACAATTTATTTTATATAATTGTTACTTATATTTAACTGAATCTGCTTCAGTGTTGGTATTGTTAACTAGAACTGTTATAAGTAAATTAAAAATGGCTGAAATAAAATTAAATATATATTAAACCTAAACTTAACAAATGAAAATTATAAATGCAAACTATTTAAAAATGAATAAAAATGGTTAAAGCACATTTCAAAACTAGTAAAAGTGAACGTAAATATAATTCTAAATATTATAAATGTATATAAATAATACTAAAAATAGCCCATCTGCTTTGAGTAAGTCGTCAAAATGTGTTTTAAATGTCAAATACACACTGTAGGTCTCTTTATTATGTATTAGTTTCAGGAATTATATTCATATATATTGATAGTTTAGCAAACTGTGCTATCAGGTTAGCTTCTGAATGAAGTAAAAGCAGACGCATTTAAACAAACGGTCGACATGTTTCAGGTTGTGTTTGAATTAGACTCACTTATAAATCTGGAAGCATAAAATCTCACCTTTCAACTGCTTTCGTCCAATTTAAGTATCTGAAAATGAATTTAATTATTAAATGGTGTCATTCAAACAGTGAGAATGAGCAGGCTGGATGCGGGAGGAAACAACAGACCGCACTTCCGCTACTGGATTACATAATAAAAGATCTCTATTACGAGAAAAAAGTTCGACCAGAAAATATCTATTATATCTATCTGACAGAAAGCCAGAAAACATTCTGATTTCTACTGATTTTATTAATGCTGTCTGGTGTTTTTTCTTTTGCATTTTCCCTCATATTAATTATATTACGTAACAAACACATAATGCATTTAATGCTATTTAAATGACTTTGAACTACATTATTTAAACTATATAGCACAAAAACAGTATTATATTGATTTAGTTCAAATCTAACGTGTACAATTATCATTTGCCCGTCTTCGCCACAGGACTTTTTATTTGGAATTAAAGCTGTCTTGAAGGAACGTCACCTGTGAGGAAGTTGCGCTCTATTTACATTTCAGCCTTGTCAGTGTAACGTCCCTACGCGCTAATTAAATGAACGTAATTAAAGGTAAGTTGTGGGTAAACTTTATGATTTGATCAAATTATACAATGTGGTTTATACTTTATGCGGGTTAGAAATGGGCCATGTTATCAACATACTCTTATTATGTTTGGTGTATAAAGTACAGTATGCACATTTTTCAGTGTACACACTTATAGAACTCAGATGCATACTAGCCTATATACTACATATGCTACATTGTTTAGTGTACAACTGAAGCCCAGTGAATAGGGCTGTATCTCATAATGCAAAGCACTTAGGTAAGTTTTAAGTTTGTCATGTGTTTCTATTTATTTTTTTATACTTATATTATTTTATACTTTTAGTTTTGGGCTCTATAAAAGAAAAATTTACCTATTGTTTATATATATATATATATATATATATATATATATATATATATATATATATATATAAAAAGCGTATTATTTTTTAAAGGAAATAGTGAGGAAGCTAGTATTTTATTCTGATTATAGAAACATATATATAATATTTATACTTAAATATTTAATATAGTCAATATTTTGCATTGTTTAAACCTCACAGGTGGTGTCTTCCCTCCTGGTGCATTATGGGTCAGTGGAGGCCTGTGTCTAACCTGAGAGATCGGGTTTCTCGACACCCTCCTGTGGTTGTGTTCTTCCTCAGTCTGCTGATCCTCTCCATAACTTTCGTCAGCATTGGACTTTACTCCCAGAATCACGACATCAAGAACCCCGACATAAGTGTAGTGAGTATGATGATGGTCACTGCTGTAATGTTTGGATTGTGCAGTTGGGTTCTTCTTCTTTACGGACTCATTTGCTTGTTTTCTAGGACTGGAACCAGGTTCTGGGCTCTATTGCGGGTTTTAAGTTCTGCACACATCTGAACGAAACAGATGTACCGCTGGAGGAAGACTCTCCCCGAATGGTGGAGCATGAAGACAAGACAAATATTTCCACAAGCACTGCTCATGTGTCCTTACAGGTGCCGCTGTTGTTTATAGGGGACGTCCCAGATGATACTGTCATTAGTGCCACAATGCTGGGCAGCCAGCTGGGGATGAAAGGTTTGTATGTATGAGACAGTGTTAATTTAGTATTATTTATATAATATTACAATATTTATATGTATATTTTGATTAATCTCATTTAACATTAAAGTTTGTAAATATGTAATGTGTGTGTAATATGGCATGAAATTGAACAACAGGTGCAGTTCACTTAATTTGTACTACAAGAAATCAATATTTCTTCTTTAAATGTTGTGACTGTAATATTTTATATTATATTAACATATGTGATGGGGAGGAAACATGGAAACGTATTGCAGAACAGGAATGAACTAGTTATGTTTTGGTTTCTACTAATGCCAACGTAACCTTTCATATTACAGGCGCTGCAGCGAAAGCGTCCGTGAGCATATCTCTGCTCCTCCACATGGATGTTCTCAACAATCAAACTCCTGCTGGGACGAAGACCAGAACTCTGACCTGTCTTCATTTCACTGCCCTGACCCACGTTCTCCCTCAAACTCCGTGAGAAGCTTATACATGCACACAGCCCATTTTTGGAGTGAATAAACATCCTGCAAGCTAATTTTACTGATGTTTCAGGTCACCTCCAGAATGCCCGGCCAACGTTGATAAGAACGCTTCACCTGTCAGGACGGTGGCGGTAGAGTCATACAAACACAATTCCCCACACTGCTTCAGTCTGGAGTTCAAACCAGATCCACGCCTGACAGTCCTGCTTACTAAGGTAGAAAACAAAGTGGAGTCATTCAGATAGAGTCAGCTAAATACTGAATTAATGAACATGCAAAACTGCGAACGATGGGCGTTCTACATATGCAGATTCCATATCAAGTCACATTTATATAGCACTTCATACAGTACATTCGTAAAGGATTAGTTCACTTAAGAATTCAAATTTTCTGATACTCTCCTCCACGTCATCCAAGATGTTCATGTCTTTCTTTCTTCAGTCGAAAACAAATGAAGGTTTTTGAGGAAAGCATTCAAGGATTTTTCTCCATATAGTGGATTTCACTGGGATTCAACAGGTCTAAATGTCAGTTTCAGTGCAGCTTCAAGGGCTCTACATGATCCCAGACGAGGAATAAGAGTCCGATCTAGAGAAACATTGTCATTTTCTAAAAAACAAAAATTTCTATACTTTTTAAGCACAAATGCACTAGACCCGCGATGTGCCACAGTTTACGTAATCACGTTAGAAAGTTCACACGTGGAGGAAGTGCAAAAAAACTTATTTTCTACTCCAAAATCATTCGACAGCGCTGTTTGTCCATTTTTTGTAAAGACTGCTTGATTTGGTCTTTGCACATTCGCTTAGTAAACACTGGCTCGGTACTTCCGCCTACGTCACACGTGACCTTTCCAACGTGATTACATAGTGCGTCGAGCGTCATAGAGCAGTGCAAGACGAGCATTAGTGGTTAAAAAGTATATAATTTTTTTTATATATATAAAATGGCCTATGGTTTTTCTAGATAAGACTCTTATTCCTCATCTGGGATCATGTAGATCCTTTGAAGCTCCACTGAAACTGACATTTTGACCTTCAACCCATTGAACCCCAGTGAAGTCCACTATATGGAGAAAAATTCTGGAATGTTTTCCTCAAAAACCTTCGTTTCTTTTCAACTGAAGAAAGAAAGACATAAACATCATGGATGACTTGCACAATTCTGATGTGAACTAATCCTTTAAAAATAAAAGGTTCTTTATTTGCATCAATGGTTCCATGAATCTTTCCACTGTCCAAAAGCTTATTTATAGTGGAAAAATGTTCCTTAGATTAACTGAAAGGTTCATTGGGGAACCAAAAATTTTTTTTTTCTGTGGAATTCCTTCAACAACAACACAAAACTCTTTTGGGATCTTTATTTAAGTGTACAAAGCAGGAAAATAATGTAAAATTCGAATTTAGCTCTACAGAATACAACAGTGTCATTATTCAGCTCACTTTTCTTTCAATGTTATTTCAGTTTCAGTTCAATAACTGTGTATATGCAACATCAAGCTAACCTCTCCACTTCTTTATTGCTCGACTAGGATGAAAAAGCCTTGTGTCGGTATCACCTGTTGCTGGTTAGTGTTGCGCTGCTGGTTATCAGCGTCCTCATGAGTCTCTGTGGAACTTTCTCTTCACGTTCACCACATTCTAACCAGGGGAATGATCTTCAAAAGGTAGAACCGTGGATTTAGACTGCAGAGCTTACCAATGTCCTCTGGTTTACTTAAGAGCTCTCTCATCTTTAGTCTGCATTAACATGTATTGAGTTGTGTTATACAGTTTGTTTGAAAAGTCTTTAATCATTTTAAATAATTCATAGGAATCACTGCTGAGCCCATGAGCAACATCTGCAGAACATCCACATTTGAGTGAACTGGCACGACACACTGTCAGAGGGCATGAAGACACTTGCTGAAGAAGGAAATGAACAATTGGGTGTTCAACAATCTTCCATTGCCAACATGTTGATCTTGTGCAACTAAGAAATTGCAACCAGTTGAGCAAGTGCAATTCAGAACAGATCTGGTTTAAATGTGACTTTATTTCATGTTTGGTTGCAATGCGAGTTTTTAAAAAACAATCAAAAAAAGGAAAAAAACTGAGACGCATGATTATATATATATATATACTCCCCAAGAGCAAAGCTTTTTTTGATGTCGTCGCAATAATAATTTTTTTATTAATGTACATCATTTGTTAATTCTTCTAAAAAAAAAAAAATAATAAAAAATTTTATTTGTTCCCTTCGAACACGAACACAATGACAATGACAAACATTATTTTAGTGTTCAGGGGGTCTTATTTTCAAAAACAAAAAAACCACTTGCCGGATGTGGATAACACTTTAGCCAGAATGAGGAATGGATGAAAAGAAAAGCGATGTTTGACCGCAAAACATCATCTAGAATCATATATAAATGTAAATATATCACGATTTAGTTACATGTGACATTAAAAGATGAACCATTTGCATACTTAACTTGCCTTTAAATATATTAAAATATTATTTTATGGTCTGAAGTTGAACAAATCTAAAAATTAAGTGTTATATTCATATTTACAGCATTAGCCTAAACCACCTCCACTTCATCAACCACAAGTAAATACCCAAGCCTCGCCCCCGTAGATACATTAGCCAATCCGAACACGCAAAAGGAAGAGAGCTCTTTCTTATTGGCTAAAAAGTGCGGGCCGCTACCCAAACTTTTTTTTTTTTAGTGCGGTTTACGAACTGGCTCAGTTACAGAAACCGATGTGATTTCATTCCCATTTCTGTAAGCCATTTTATAAATATTAAAAAGCATACAACACTTTGAAATGAACGAATTGTATCTGTTTGAAGAGATCCAACAGCTTGTTTCATATGCTAAGAAAGAGACGGCAGACATTTTGTCCTCCTCGTCCATTACATACAATTATCAGCATCACCTTATCAACAGAAACGATTTGCTCAAAAACCAAACCTCACACCTTTAAACAGAAATATATGCATACGTAAAATCAACTAATCCAACAAAACGCGACGGAGTTCATGATAATCCGTGTTTTAATATCACATAAAAGTTGTATCACTATTACCTTTTATATGATTTTAAAAACCAAAAGTAGCAGATCAGCTTATCGATTAGTCGTGTGGTGCTTTAGCACGATTCCCTCCCCGCGTTTTTCCACACCACATTCCTTCATGGACCAGGAAACATACTTCCTGCTTTGAGGTGAGCGACAGCGACTTCAACTAATCAGACGCGCCAGATGATGCAGCGGGCAATGTGATTGGCTGAGCCCGGCAGGGAGGGCGGGGAAATCTGTCTCGCTTCTCGTGTGTGTTGTTCGAGGGAAAGCGCTGTTGGAGCCATTCGAGGCCTTGCATCTACTTTCTATGAAGGAATAAGGAATAAATACGTTTTGTTTCGTAGTTTTCCTCATGCAGCAGGCAGAAATCGTGGGATAAAAAGAAACGGAGGTCGAGGAATGGTTAAATGGTTTGCATTATTGAAATCACATTTACTGCTTGTGTTACTGTACAAAGGCTGTTGGTTTTGTAAATGTAGACGGTTGTTTTTGGGCAGGCCGCAGTTATTAGACTAGTGCTCCTGTGCATGCTTCATTGGGTGAGGCAGGAGTTCAGTTTGATGGAGTAGATGCTGATTTGGGTGTTTGGCGAATGAAAGTGCTAGCAGTTCCTCAGTCTCTGCTGTTGCACGGATCTCAAGGGCCTTGCAGCATGGGATGGCCTCGCGTGCGTTTCTGTGTGAATTTGATCAGTTCAAGGACACTGCAAACTCCCCCCAGCTCACTGCTTTTATTATTTAGCCCGTGTAAAAAACAAAATAATTTAAAAAAAGTGCATTATTTAAAATAGCAATAGTCAGGTTCAACAAATGCATCATGCATGCATCCAAAAGAATATTTTTGTTTGGCACTTCATTTACAGACAAAAAGTGAAGTAAAAGTATGACTAAACCTTTTAATATGACTAGTTTTGTACCCTTTTTGAGTTTCTTTTGAATTTTAGATATTATTTTTTACGATAACGTTCTACTTTACTATTTTGCAGTATGTGGTACAACATAACACTGCTTGGAATCCCACAATGCACTGCACTTGAATCCCGTATGAATGCATTGGAAATATTGGCTTCAGTTGAAGTACTGCCGCTAAAAAAAAGAAAAGTACTTTCTACATTAGCCATGCAAGTCTTCATCATGTGACCTGCCAGTGTCAGTTGCGCCACTTCACTGGCATTCATAAATCCTCTCCCGTGGCCTCATGGGATGGTAAAGTGTCCATGGAATGCACACTTTTAGCCTAGTCTTATGAGTACTGTGAATTCAGACATACTGCTAATGTCACGTACTGTTTCTCTACTATTATGTTGTAGGCAAGTATGCGATTTGGGATGCAGCCTCATTATTTGACATCCCAAAGTCAAAATTCTAAAATCTAACATTATTATTTCCAGAAAGATATGCTGGACGCGACATAATCAGTGTTTGAAGCATTCTTATTGTTGCGTATTGCCCATTGTTCTCACTATTTAAAAAAAGTTTAAATCACATAGATTCTAGTAAACAGTGTGTTAATATTTTATTTTGAGCGTAGTCTTTTCCTGTGAGTTTGTCAACAGGTGATTGCATTGGATCTATGGATAGTTTGTACTGACATGCTTGTTTTTTTTTGTTTTTTTGTAGGTATTGAACAATCGCACATGATTCTCATGAAATGGGAAGAATGTAGAGACGAGACGTGAATACATTCAGCTAGTTTTGTTTTTTTAAATTTTTTATTTTGAGACGATGGCCTACACAAATTATAGCTCACTAAACCGAGCTCAGCTCACCTTTGAATATCTGCACACAAACTCGTAAGTATCAATTTGAGTGTATGCTCGTGTTTTTGCGTTAATATAAAAGGCTTATGTTGTGATTAAAAAAAATGATGCAATGTGTTGTGTTGTTGTTTTCCCACACTGGATTTTGATATACCGTTCTCATAAGTGAAACTTCCTGAAACGGGATATGTTTTACCACAAAGACTCTGGGAAGGATTTGTGTGATATTCTCGAGATTGCATGCTTCGTTTTAAGTGTTAAGATCATGCTGCTGTACTACAGAATGTTATTTGTTACTTGGAAAAACGTTCATTTGTCATCTGATCAAAGCATACACTACATAAATTAGTGTTGATTGTTACAAATTGTCTTGCGAGCAACAAAAGAAAAGATGACATGAAACCTTGCTTTCCATCGGACTGCTCAAAGCTTGTGCACCCTGACTCAATCAATCAGCCAATCAGATTGAAACTTGATTCTCAAAAGAGGCCATTTTTTGTGTGCCGACATACATTGCATGGTCCGGGAACAGTCAGTGGGATTCTGCCTCTGCTTTTCGCAAAGCAGTATGCAATTACAAGAAGACCAGAAGTCATTCATTGTTTCGATGCTGATGCCATGTTCAGTTGTGATCGACAAAGTAATGCGACCATTATCATTGAGAGTGCAAATGATGGTTTTTTTTTTAACTGGACACCAAAGAGCAATTTTGAATGAAGATGTTCATTTATTTAGACGTTATAACGATGTTCTAATAATGCTTGAATTATTCTTGTATGTACAACAAGTTGATTTGGATCTTCATAAACTACAAAAGTAACAGTGGCCATGAAAAAGGTCGTTTTGTTTGCTGTTCATTGATTATTTTATTGCCAACAGGACAACCCACGAGTTTCTTTTGGTGCTTTGGCTGAACTCGTGGACAACTCAAGGTACAAACACAGTTTTTAAATATTACTGACACTAAGGCCCTGTTTACACTTGGTATTAAGATGCGTTTTGGTCGATCGGATCACAAGTGGATAAATACAGTTGTAAAGCATTTTGAGCTTGTCCACTCTCGGCCAGCTCCAGAGGTAGTCGAAAACGCATTTGAAAACTGTAGCGCTCATGTGGTCAAATATGTTTGAACTGCCACAAAAGGCCACTTACTGACCTAATGTGTAAACATAATGGAAAGCGCGCTAGCCAGACGGGATTTAAACTATGTCTGGACTTTGAAGACAAAAAATGTACCAAGCACAATGTTCTCTCACCATTCCTGAATTCTAACACACACTCACCTCGTTCGGCCAGTCTTGCGTCTGTCGGAGCAGAAACGAATGCTGTCCGTATGTTTTTCCGTCGTCTCTGGGTGCGTTCATATGCAAATTTCACACGTTTATTTTGTCCATTTAATCGAAAGATCTGAAAAAACATACATTTACCCCCTCATAGACCCTCCCCTCGAAATTGGGGACTAAAGAGACAAATTTAAACAAGGTGAAAATGACAGTGTCTCCATCTACTTGTGTTCCCATCAACCAAAAGGCATCTTAATTCTTGGTTTAAACAGCTTCTATCATCAAAATGATTTGAACCATTGAAGTGAACATCCACTCCATTTCTTGTCTACAGAGATGCAAATGCCACACGGATAGACATCTATACAGGTTGGATACGATGGTTCTAAGTTGTAATAAAAGTCTGTATTATAACAAAAGTATTATGTTAATATTCATTTGTTACTGCCAATCAGAGAAGAGACCAGATCTTAGAGGCGGGTTTATGCTGTGTTTTCTTGACGATGGCACTGGAATGGACCCCAGTGAGTAAAGCAAAGAAAACCAAACCCTTCATATCACAAAATGCATGCGTTTCCACTCACGGTCTCGTACACAACAGAGATGACAACAGAACTGTTTTGAATAGGTGAAGCCACTCATGTCATCCAGTTCGGCAAATCGAGCAAACGATTCCCAGAGTCTACTCACATTGGCCAGTATGGAAATGGATTAAAGTCGTAAGTATCGTTATGCTTTTATTGGAAACCGATGAACTGCTTTTGTCTCGTTATGTAGGTTTTTATACATAAATTTCGTGGTCTCTTCTAGGGGTTCCATGCGTATAGGGAAGGACTTCATTCTTTTCACCAAAAAAGATGACAAGTTAACGTGTTTGTTTTTGTCACGAACATTTCATGAAGAAGAAGGTCTGGATGAGGTAAGAAGTTGATGGCGAAGCATCCTACACAAACGCTCATTCTAAACGAAGAGCAAACCTCTTAAGTGCTATCGGCCTGTTCTCGTAGGTGATTGTCCCGTTACCCAGTTGGGACATGAAGACTCAGCAACCTCTGACTCAAGACACTGAGAAGTACGCTACTGAGACTGAACTCATCTTTAAGTATTCTCCTTTTAAGAACGAAGAGCAGCTATTTCGGCAGTTCAAGAAGATCGAAGGACCCAGCGGTTGGTTTTTACAGCACTTTGTCTGAAATGAAATCGTCGTGTTTAATCAGTTTGCGTCTGCTGAGGCTGTTAAATCTGAGTATTGTGTGTTTGTAGGTACGCTGGTTGTAGTTTATAATTTGAAGTTGATGGATAACCGAGAGCCGGAGTTGGATGTGGAGACGGACCACCAGGATATTATGATGGCCGGGACGCCCGTAGAGGGAGTGTGAGTACATTTGCAAATGATCATAACCGGGGTTGTCCAATCCCCTCCATTTTCTGCAGATCTTGGCAAGAACTCTAAATAAGGCTGTGTGAGTAATTGTGATTTATGTTTGTGAAAACACAATAATCAAGGTAGAATGATTATCCAGCGCATCTTCCTTTCCTTCATAGCGGTGGGTTTTCATTCCTCCCTAAAAGCCCAGACTTAACATCCAAATAAACAAGTTTTGTAAAATGCAGTGATAACACTGTTTGTAAAACTGTTATTAAAAGTGCATTAAGCCCGCAAAAGAGGCGTTCCCCAGACGGCTTTCTGTGCTCGGATTAAGACATTTATCAGAGCTTAGGCTCTGTAGCGCAACGAATCCTCTGCCACGGTCTTGTCAGTCATCTTGTGACGTGATCAGAGAACGGATTCCTGCTGCATATTGGCTCGTATTGGATCAGCAGAACAGTTTACAACTGAAGCAACCATTATCCAACTAAATTAAATGGTTTCTATCTCTATAAAAAAAAAAATTTCTAATTTCACTCTCCTGGTCATGGTGATCTCGAGATACAGCTTTTGACCTCAACGAGAAATCTCATGGCACAAGATCTCATCACACCCCTAGGTTTTTAAGTAATCGTACAAATGTGAGAATGTAAACGTGTGTGTAACAGTATATTGGATCCATGTATTAGCTCTTAAAGTGACAGCAGCCTAATAAACCTGCTGCAGTTTGTCATTAATGGTAATTAAATGACAAAGGGAAATCACTCATCTCTGAATAACTTGAACAGCTTTAATAAGGGTTAATTTATATTTAATGTGAACAGTAAGATGTAGGATTATATGCAGTGTTATTGTACATTTGATTATTCAGTTTTTTGTTTTAGGCTATTATCTGAATACCACTGTTCGTAGGCCGACATCTTCCTGAAAAATGTAAAACACTCTTTAATTTGTATTTTCGTTCTTTTGTATTTATTACTTACTTTGTTCTTATTATATTGCTGACTGTTTACTTGTCTTATGTTATTGTTTTGAGGATCTTCTCTTAGATTAGTTATAACCTAGTATTAATTTTTGCTGAAGTATTTTCTAACATTTAAAATTACACATAGTGAATAAGCGTTTGATCATATCACCCACCAATAATCATGTTAAATAATCATGATTTCAATACTGACCAAAAATAATTGTGTTTATGATTTTTGATTTTTCCTAAGTAAGCACACTTAAACCAGCTAGTCAAGGTGTTCAGGATTACTAGAATATTCCAGAGAGGTGTGAGCTAAACTACAGAAATTTGGCTTACCAGGAGCAGGATTGTCATGGACCGCTTGATGTTTCTCTTGAGGTGCCATACAGTGTTAGTTTAGCATGTTAACATAATGTTGAATGTTTTTTGAAAATGTACATTTGTGTTATAAACAGAAAGCCAGAGAGGAGGTCCTTCCGTGCATATGCTGCTGTCCTGTACATCGACCCCAGAATGAGGATCTTCATTCAGGGTCACAAAGTTCGAACCAAGCGATTGTCCTGTTGCTTGTATAACCCTAGGTAAACATGAAAAATATCAGCTTCACTCTTATACACAGTCTCAGGGTGTTTTCACTTCAAATTGACCTCTTAATGTTGTAAAAAAGTACTACTTTTATTGTGGAGCATTCTTATGACTCCCTTAGAGACGGTGGCAAATCCTGTACAGAACAGCCTGACACTCATCTTAGCTGTGCATTCTGTTCTTTTGGCTTGTAGGATGTACAAATACACGTCAACGCGCTTTAAAACCCGTGCGGAGCAGGAGGTCAAAAAGGCAGATCACCTCTCGAAACTCGGTGAGTTCAGCCCCGGCCCACATAAACAGCTCAACTGGAATCGCAGGCGGGTGTTAAGAGAAGCTGACTTCAGGCTTTGTGGGTTATGATGGCATTTCCTCTTATCTGACCATTTCTGCTTTCAACCTCTGCAAATACTGAAACACAAGAGTTGACGTAAGATGCAGCTGCTTTTAAAACACAGGCCTGTTTGTAAATGCGTCATCTCACCCTTTCCTTAATAAAGATTGTAACAGAAGAGGAAAAAGTTAATGGTTTTAGACGGTTTATAGATATATACAGGGTTCCAGACTGCAACCAAAATGGTCGCATATGTGACCTTTTTTTGAGGATGTGCGAGTTAAAATGTTATGTGGTCGCATTTGTGCGAGTGATGGGAGTTTTGGTTTATCTTTGTGGAATGATGGCATTTTCAGTTTTGAATGATTTATTACTCTTATATGTATGACCAAAAATGAGTGTTGTTTCTGCTGTTATGAGGAAAAAATGGCACCGGCGCCTGCAGTAAGCGCACTATACTTCAACGTCCACACTCTGCACAAACACTTAGATATGCGCTTAATAATATCACACTTTTTTCTAGGTTAGCATTAGAGCGAGCGGCCAAGTTAAGTTTCTGCTACTGACATGTTTCACATATTTGAGGTCGATGGATGATAGGCGAACATTTGGATTTCCTTTCCGACACATTGTAATTACCACAAGGACTTGGTGTTTAACTGTCTGTCCCTCACGGATTGCTTGACTTCTCCACTTTCTGTGGAGTTGTGTTTTTTTTTTTTTTCGGCAACTAACTGACTTATACATTTTGGTAGATTAAGCCTCTTCTCGTCGACTATTGGGGGGCAGCCCTTCTGTTATTTTCTTGTTTGTTACTGTAAAGCTTTGAAACAATCTGTATTGTATAAAGCGTTAGATATAATTATATGTATTGTGTGTATGTTTGACTTCCTCTCTAGCTGAGGAGAAGGCGCGGGAAGCCGAGAGTAAAGCTCGTGCCCTGGAGTTAAAACTTGGTGATGACCTATCCAAAGAAGCCAGAGTAAGACCACGACCACCCCAACACAGAGCCAGATCACAACTCTGGACTATTTAATAATTTATTATCTATTTATTTAAGAAATTTGAATTTAGATGCTCATAAATTGCACTCGGTGAAAGTTATTTTATGTTCTCTTTATGTGATTTCAGGCCTCACTGAGAAAGGCACAAGATTCTGCAGCGGCATTGCGTGCTGAAGCTACTAGAAAACAAGCCATCCATGCATCCAAACAAAAGTAATAACACACACATCCAAATACACTGACATCTTATATTTTATAGTTGATTTTTTCTTATTGCATTTGACTTTAGCCTACTGCAAAATGACACACTCATATCCTTGAAAATACACACTTGATGACTATAATTATCAATATTTATTTTTATTGTGCTCACAATACAGTTTCAGATCAGCATTTTGTCTGTTCTTCCCGATTCAGAGCTTTGAAAGAACCCAAGGAGCTGAACTTTATATTTGGCGTGAACATCGAGAGACGAGAGCAGGATGGGATGTTCGTCTATAACTGCAGCCGTCTCATTAAGATGTACGAGAAGACCGGACCACAGCTGGAGGGAGGAATGTGAGTGGAAAATGGGCAAACTGCGTTATAAAACCCGGTGTGTGAGAATCGCATTAACAGTGTGGATGGCCACTGTCTGTCTGTGTGTGTGTGTATGTGTGTATCAGGGCCTGTGGAGGTGTTGTAGGAGTGGTGGATGTTCCCTATCTAGTGCTCGAGCCAACGCACAACAAGCAGGACTTTGCAGACGCTAAAGAATACAGACACTTACTGAGGGCCATGGGAGAATATCTCGCCCAGTACTGGAAGGACATTGGTATAGGTCAGTCTATGTGTTCGTCTTCTTTTTGATGATAACGTGCTCACATATATTAAATGTCCATTTAAATTATTATTGTTTTATCAGATTGTGTATGTGTGTACAGTCGTGGCCAAAAGTTTTGAAAATTACATAAATATTGGAAATTGGAAAAGTTGCTGCTTAAGTTTTTATAATGGCAATTTGCATATACTCCAGAATGTTATGAAGAGTGATCAGATGAATTGCACAGTCCTTCTTTGCCATGAAAATGAACTTAATCCCAAAAAAACCTTTCCACTGCATTTCATTGCTGTCATTAAAGGACCTGCTGAGATCATTTCAGTAATCATCTTGTTAACTCAGGTGAGAATGTTGACGAGCACAAGGCTGGAGATCATTATGTCAGGCTGATTGGGTTAGAATGACAGACTTGACATGTTAAAAGGAGGGCGATGCTGGAAATCATTGTTCTTCCATTGTTAACCATGGTGACCTGCAAAGAAATGCGTGCAGCCATCATTGTGTTGCATAAAAATGGCTTCACAGGCAAGGATATAGTGGCTACTAAGATTGCACCTAAATCAACAATTTATAGGATCATCAGCAACTTCAAGGAAAGAGGTTCAATTCTTGTAAAGAAGGCTTCAGGGCGTCCGAGAAAGTCCAGCAAGTGCCAGGATCGTCTCCTAAAGAGGATTCAGCTGCGGGATCGGAGTGCCACCAGTGCAGAGCTTGCTCAGGAATGGCAGCAGGCAGGTGTGAGCGCATCTGCACACACAGTGAGGCCAAGACTTTTGGAAGATGGCCTGGTGTCAAGAAGGGCAGCAAAGAAAACATCGGGGACAGATTGATCTTCAGCAGAAAGTATCGTGAATGGACTGCTGAGGACTGGGGCAAAGTCATATTCTCTGATGAAGCCCCTTTCCGATAGTTTGGGGCATCTGGAAAAAGGCTTGTCAGGAGAAGAAAAGGTGAGCGCTTCCATCAGTCCTGTGTCATGCCAACAGTAAAGCATCCTGAGATCATTCATGTGTGGGGTTGCTTCTCATCCAAGGCAGTGGATTCACTCACAATCCTGCCCAAAAACACAGCCATGAATAAAGAATGGGACCAAAACACCCTCCAACAGCAACTTCTTCCAACAATCCAGCAACAGTTTGGTGAAGAACAATGCATTTTCCAGCACGATGGAGCACCGTGCCATAAGGCAAAAGTGATAACTAAGTGGCTCGGGGACCAGAACGTTGAAATTTTGGGTCCATGACCTGGAAACTCCCCAGATCTTAATCCCATTGAGAACTTGTGGTCAATCCTCAAGAGGCGGGTGGACAAACAAAGACCCACTAATTCTGACAAACTCCAAGAAGTGATTATGAAAGAATGTGTTGCTATCAGTCAGGATTTGGCCCAGAAGTTGATTGAGAGCATGCCCAGTCCAATTGCAGAGGTCCTGAAAAAGAACGGCCAACACTGCAAATACTGACTCTTTGCATAAATGTCATGTAATTGTCGATAAAAGCCTTTGAAACGTATGAAGTGCTTGTAATTATATTTCAGTACATCACAGAAACAACTGAAACAAAGATCTAAAAGCAGTTTAGCAGCAAACTTTGAGAAAACTAATATTTATGTAACTCAACTTTTGGCCACGACTGTATAATATATACATAATTACACACACATATTCATATATACATATACACATCATATATTTTATTTATACATATATGTGTGTATATGTGTGTGTGTGTGTTTTGTAATAAATTGACCATTAATTGAATGTTTCCCTCAACAGCTCAGAAGGGTATAGTGAAGTTCTGGGATGAATTTGGCTATTTGTCGGCCAACTGGAACTCTGTCCCATCAAATGAAGTTCGGTTTCGTCGACGGAGAGCCATGGAGATACCGGTCACCATCCAGTGTGGTACGAACATAAACTCCCTGTCAGCACAAACTTCCTTTAACATGCCAGAAACACATGTGTAGAAATATCCTAAAAATCATACTCAGGGTTACTGATTTGGTACTAAATCCTACGGCAAAAACAGTTTGTTTTTAGTTGGTACTTATTTTAAGCAAATTATAAAAATGGTCCTGACCTCAAGAGGAAAACCCTGAACCCCCATACAGTATCTTTTGTCAGTCACATGACCTAAATGTAAAAATGATAATAGCCTGATAAAGCATCTGATCTTAACTTTGAATATTCACATCCAATTGGGCTCAATCAATGAATTTCTTTACATTTTTTTTTAATTTTCACAATCACTGTTTGGCTCCGAGGCCCAGTATCCTAATCTTTGATTACTATTTTGACGGTTTAATTCTTTTTTTCTTTTACAAAGTACTACTGCTGCCCAAATGGAAATTTGTTATATACTCCAAAAAGTGTCCCTGAAACACCTTTCTCATTTTCCACAGAAGACATACAAATATAATTATCTCTTAATTTTTTTCATCTTCCTATAGATAAGTGTTTGAAATGGCGGACGTTGCCGTTTCAGATGGATGCTGTGGACAAACGCTACCCGGACAGCTGGGTGTGTCTCATGAACCCAGATGGAACCCAGGACAGGTTGGGAAACTAGACGAGCATTTTAACCATTTAAGACTGTTTTTTTTTTTTGTTTTCTTATTGTTTTGTTTGTTCTGTTAGGTGTGATGCGCCTGAGCAGAAGCAGAATTTGCCCATCGGCATTTTGAGAAAAGACATCAAGACGTCAGAGGACAAACAGAAAGATCTGTCCGATAAAATCCGGCAGCAGCAGGAGAAACTGGAGGCTCTGCAGGTCTGTCTGCCATCTCAGCTTTCTTCTGAGCTTTTCTCTGTCTGTTTTGTGTAAATTAATGCTTTATTTCTCCTAATTCAGAAAACCACAACAGTAAAATCAGCAACGGATATAAAACGGCTCCCTCTAGATGTCACTACAAAACCTACAGAAGAGCGCTCGCCTCAGGTACAGTATTTGGGCGTCTAGATGTTTGTAGATGAATCGCACATCTGGGTTATATTTCACCCCAAAATCAAAAGGGAAAAAATTATTTTAAAAAATCTGCACTATTTTCATCACAATTAAGTGGGGTTGGGCATTGATTTTACTATTCAATTTCGATTCACTAGCTTGCAATTTGATTTTGTTTCAATATCAATTAATTGTGGCGTATCAAGTACAGTACATGATGGCGACAACAACAAAAATCTAAAAAAACAAATGTAAAAACCCCAGTTTGTACATCATTGTAATATTACAGTTAATTGATTTCCATTTAAATTACACACAAGGAAGTTTTTATAATAATAACTCTACAATAATCCGTTTTTACTGACATAATTATGTATCTAGTTTTTTTTTTATATAAACATGTAAATGGTGGCTGTCAAAAAAAAAAAACCCTATGACCTTAAATAGAAATACAATGAACATGCATGTATTTATCAAAATGCTCCAGTCGAAGTTATTTTTTTTAGCTGACTAATGAGTTTTTGGACATCGAATGGCTTTTCTGAGGTAAATGAAAAATCAATCAAAAAATGTTTTTTTTTTTTTTTTTTTACACATTTCTTGGCCAAATACATCTGGACAGTTTTACTTTTGAAATTTTTCATAATAGTAAATGTTTAGTTTTTTTCCCATGATATATACATACTTGATTTACTTTAAATAATATATTTGTGTTCGTGTTCCAGTATAATTGTGAAAATGTGCTTAACTGTCATGAAAAAAAATGGTCCTAAAAATAGGATTAATTTTCTTTATGCAAAATATAGTTTATTTGTCAATGTGTTTTGTTTTTAGATAGGGTAAACTTAACCTGGATATGTTTTTAACAGGTTTCAAGCAATTAATTTTTTTTATTTTTTTATTTTTTTAACCCTTGTAGCCGACCCGCTCATCCCAGCGAGCAGCACCCCGCCCACGTTCACCACCTCTCCCTGCAGTGGTCAGAAGAGCTGTCAGTCAGCCGCAGGTATCAAAAACTCCTCCCCCTAAACCTACGCCTCCTTCACGACCTACTCGGACCCCACCAGCTCCTCCCCCTCCACCCAAAGCAAAGTCGGCTCCTGCAGCTAAGGGAACAAAACCCGCCCCCAAACCTGTTGCTCCGCCCCCACCTCCGCCCACAAAGACGCCGGCTCGCAGAAGTGCCATGCAGAGCCGCACTGCTACAGTAAGTAGTCTTACATGCTCAACAACACATACATAAACTAGAACTTTAAATATTTTGTGTTTTCACACTGACTCTTTAAAAAAAAAAATTTTGTTAGCCATCATCCCCCAAAATTGCAAGCAAACAAGCTCCAACCAGCAAGAAAGGAAACCTAAAGAAGGGAAGAGTCCAAGAAGAGGAGGACGAGGAGGAAGAAGAAAGTGAAGAGGAGGAAGAAGAAGAGGAAGAGGATGAAGAAGACAGTGCATCAGAAGAGGATGAACCTCAACCCAAAAAATCAAAGATGGCGGCATCTGTTCAGGGTCGAGGGAAAACTGCAGTGGAAAAAAAACCAGCAGTAGCAGCAGTGAAACAGACCAACACTGAGGTACAGTCACACATTCACACCACTTAATTCACACTTAATACAGTTTTAATTGATCTGAATTTCTCTCTCAGGTTATCACAAATAGCACCAATGAAGATCTGAAGAAAGATGTGACGAAAAGTGCACAGAAAGGTAATGTACCATTTCAGATAATAAAGAGCTGCAATTGTGTGGTTTTGATTTAGAGGTCTAATAAACAGTGTGTGTTGTAGATAAAGGCATGCAGGTAGAGGCAAAGGTGAACGGCGAGTGGTTCACGGGTCGTGTAACCGCAGTGGAGACGGGAAAGGACAACGTACGCTGGAAAGTCAAGTTCGACTACGTTCCCATGAACACTCCAAGAGACCGCTGGTACATGCACAATCATACACAAATCAGTGTGTGACACATATACGACACCAAGAGCCTGATTTACTAAAGGGGACACATTAGCATGAGAAAGCAATCCCATAAAAGCGCAATGGGACTGGAAAGTTCTGCGGGAGATCTACTGCTGTAGCTTATTTCCGTAATGACCAACGCAATCTGCCAAGAGCAGCGAATAATATTCTTCCTCTGGCATTCCAAGTAAACAAGTGGAGAAAATTCTCTCCCTCCTCCCTCTCTGTTCTCTGCGGTGCCTCCTCCTGCAGAAACTATTGCAGCCATGTCGGCTTGTCCAACGCAAAATGGATTAAAGCGATAGTTCACCCAAAAATGAAAATTATCCCATGATTTACTCACCCTCAAGTCATCCGAGGAGTATATGGCTTCCTTCTGACGAATTGGAGTTATATTTAAAAATATCCTGGCTCTTCCAAGCTGTGTAATGGTAGTAAACAGCGGGGGTGCCATTTTGAAGCCCAAAAAATGCATCCATCTATTATAAAAAATAATTAATACGTCTCCATGGGGTTGATAAAGGCCTACTGAAGCGATGCGATGTGTTTTTGTTAGAAAAATATCCATATTTGAAACTTTATTAACTATAATAACTAGCTTCCGGCAGACATTGATTTGCGGCGGAACAGTGACCTCTGACCCGACACATGATGTAATGACTAACGTGGAAGCGCAGAGGATGGAGCAAAACACCGGTCTTGAATTACAAGTTTAAAATGAGGAATTTTATTTTTGTTTGTGCTGCTAAATGTAATGCCACAATCAACATTAAGTTTCATTCATTTTCACTTTAATCACAACATATTTAGTTTAATTGTACACGGGCATTCTTTGGAAAATGGCTTTGTTGCGTATTTGCGCATTTTTACCCCCGTTAATTCCCAAACCTGTTTGTTTCATTGTGACTTCAAAATTGTAGTTGATTTTGTTACATCAAATGTTAATTTGTGTTTGTTTGTTTGTTTTCAGGGTGTTTAAGGGCAGCGATGATGTCCGTCTTATGCGTCCCGCATCGCCAGAGTCACGAAGTCCAGACACCAATCAGGGTCCAGCGCGGTCTGTAACTCCGCCCACCGCTGCTGAGCCTGACACGACTCAGAGCGGGCCGAGCAGAGAAACGACGGAAGGCCTTGTGACCATGATGAGGTGTGTTTGTGGTTTGTTTGTGTTAGGGGCCGTTCACCTATCGCGTCTTTTGCGTGCGCATATTTATTATTTCCTATGTAGGTGCGCGGAAAATGGTCACGATGCACATGCGATGCGGCGCGCTCGTTTTTTCCTGGCGAGCCTGTGCTGCGGCGAGATGAAAACATCTCAACTTTTCAGAATGCCGCAGGCGCACCGCAGGTCATGTGACAAGAACCATCCAGTCAACCCTTTCCCTTACCCTAAAGGTAATTACCTCAGACGAACAGAGAGTCGAAGTGCAGGAGAGATGGTTTGGTGATGCTTGGGCCAATTTTTCTTAAAAGATTATCAAACTGGTTCTTGTCAACTCTGAAATAGGCTTTGAATCTCTCATTGTCCAGACAGAGCTCTTGGATGAGTTTGTGAAATTCTCTGTGTTGCATCCAAACACTGCAGGAGTTTGTTTTTTTTTCTTCTCCATAGATAAATATTATACTAGAGCTACTGCAAGGGCTTTTTGATAATGGAAATCTATTGAAACTTCCGTGTAGCCGTTTAGAAAGCTGTTCATGGTTTCATAGCAATGACAGACGCCACAGAAGCGCAAGCGACGCGGCCGCGCTTTCCACGCTTTTTTAGGCGCGATATGTGAACGGCCTCTTAGGGTTGCAAAATTCCGGGAATTTTCAAAGCTGGAAATTTTCCATGGGAATTAATGGGAATAAACAGGGAATTTGCAAAATTGCAGGTTAGCCTGTAATGGGGAATTTAAATGAAGTTTGAAAAAAAAAAATCGTGCAGTATAATCTTGATTAAAACAACCAGATTTAATGCAATTTCAGATTAATTTTTACATTGTACATTTCTCAATTCTTCTAATGAACTGCCACCTTACCGTGGCGGAGGGGTTTGAGTGCCCAAATGATCCTAGGAGCTATGTTATCGGGGGCTATATGCCCCTGGTAGGGTTTCCCAAGGCAAACAGGTTCTAGGTGATGGGCCAGACAAATAGCAGTTCAAAACCCCTTGTATGGATTCAATAAGAACAAAGGCCGTTACGTCGCCCCGGTATGGCGCAACCAGGGCCCCACCCTGGAGCCAGGCCTGGGGTTTGGGCTCGTAGGCGAGTGCCTGGTGGCCGGGTCTTTCCCCATGGGGCCCGGCCGTGCTCAGCCCGAATGAGCCGACGTCCCGTAGGCCCACCACCTACGGGAGGAACCATATGTGGCCGGTGCATTGTGGATTGGGCAGCAGCCGAAGGCAGGGGCCGGACACGGAATCTGGCTCTAGGGACATGGAACGTCATCTCGCTGGTGGGAAAGGAGCCTGAGCTTGTGCGGGAGGTCGAGAGATACCGACTAGAGATAGTCGGGCTCACCTCCACGCACAGCTTGGGCTCTGGAACCCAACTTCTCGAGAGAGACTGGACTCTCCGCTACTCTGGAGTTGCCTGCGGTGAAAGACGGCGGGCTGGTGTGGGCTTTCTCATAGCCCCCCAGCTCAGCTGCCATATGTTGGAGTTTACCCCGGTGAACGAGAGGGTCGCTTCACTGCGCCTTCGGGTCGGGGATAGGGCTCTCACTGTTGTTTGTGCTTACGGGCCGAATGACAGTGCAGAGTACCCGGCCTTCTTGGAGTCTCTGGGAGGGGTGCTGGAAAGTGCTCCGAATGGGGGCTCTGTCATTCTACTGGGGGACTTCAATGCTCACATGGGCAGCGACAGTGATACCTGGAGGGGCGTGATTGGGAGGAACGGCCCCCCTGATCTGAACCAGAGCGGTGTTCTGATATTGGACTTCTGTGCTAGTCGAGTTGGATCAGATGGCAGGGGAGGAAGCTGCACAGACTCAGCAGACCCAAACGTACTGCGAGGGTCAGCTGGGAACGTTTGGCCAAGTCCCCTGTCACAAAGATCTTCAACTCGCACCTCCGGCAGAGCTTCAACCAGATACCGAGGGAGGCTGGAGACATTGAGTCTGAGTGGAGCATGTTCTTTACCTCCATTGTCGATGCGGCCGCTCGGAGCTGTGGCCGTAAAGTCTCCGGTGCCTGTCATGGCAGCAACCCCCAAGCCTGGTGGGGGATACCGGATGTAAAGGATGCCGTCAAGCTGAAGGAGGCCTATCGAGCCTGGTTGGCTTGGGGGACTCCTGAGGCAGCTGATGGGTACCAGCAGGTACCAAGCGGACTGCAGCCCGGGTGGTTGTGGAGGCAAAAACTCGGGTCTGGGAGGAGTTCGTGAGACCATGGAGAAGGATTATCGGTCGGCCCCAAAGAAATTCTGGCAAACCATCCGGCGCCTCAGGAAGGGAAAGCAGTGCCCTGCCAACACTGTTTACAGTAGGGGTGGGAATCTGCTGACTTCAACTGGGGACATCGTTGGGTGGTGGAAGGAATACTTTGTGGATCTCCTCAATCCCACCGACACGTCTTCCACTGAGGAAGCAGAGGCCGAGGGCTCAGAGGTGGGCTCACCCATCACCCAAGCTGAAGTCACTGAGGTAGTTGGAAAGCTCCTTTGTGGCAAGGCAGCGGGGGTGGATGAGATACGCCCTGAGTACCTCAAGTCTCTGGATATTGTGGGGCTGTCTTGGCTGACACGCCTCTGCAGCATCGCGTGGCGGTTGGGCACAGTGCCTCTGGACTGGCAGACCGGGGTGGTGGTCCCTCTTTTTAAGAAGGGGGACCGGAGGATGCGTTCTAACTACAGAGGGATCACATTCCTTAGCCTCTCCGGGAAAGTCTATGCCAGGGTACTGGAGGGGGCCGATAGTCGGACCTCAGATTCAGGAGGAACAATGCGGTTTTCGTCCCGGTCATGGAACACTGGACCAGCTCTATACCCTTTCTAGGGTGCTGGACGGTTTATGGGAGTTTGCCAAACCAATCCACATGTGTTTTGTGGATCTGGAGAAGTCATTCGACCGTGTCCCTCGTGGCGCCCTGTGGGGGGTGCTCCGGGAGTATGGAGTCCAGGGCCCTTTGCTAAGGGCTGTCCGGTCCCTGTATGACCGGAGCAGGAGCTTGGTTCGCATTGCCGGCAGTAAGTCAGACCTGTTCCCGGTGCATGTTGGACTCCGGCAGGGCTGCCCTTTATCACTGGTCCTGTTCATAATCTTTATGGACAGGATTTCTAGGCGCAGCCAGGGGCCAGAGGGAGTCTGATTTGGGGACCACAGGATTTCATCTCTGCTTTTTGCGGATGATGTTGTCCTGTTGGCTCCATCGGGCCAGGTCCTCCAGTGTGCTTTGGGATGGTTTGCAGCCAAATGTGAGGCGGCTGGGATGATGATCAGCACCTCTAAGTCTGAGACCATGGTTCTCAGTTGGAAAAGGGTGGCTTGTCCTCTTCAGGTTGGTGGAGAGCTCCTGCCTCAAGTGGAGGAGTTCAAGTATCTTGGGATTTTGTTCACGAGTGAGGGAAGGAAGGAGCGTGAGGTTGACAGACGGATCGGTGCAGCTTCTGCAGTAATGCGGTCGATGTACCGGTCTGTCGTGGTGAAGAAGGAGCTGAGCAGTAAGGCGAAGCTCTCGATTTACCGGTCAATCTACTTTCCTACTCTCACCTATGGTCATGAGCTTTGGGTCATGACCGAAAGAATGAGATCCCGGATACAGGCGGCCGAAATGAGCTTTCTCCGCAGGGTGGCAGGGCGCTCCCTTAGAGAGAGGGTGAGGAGCTCGGCCACTCGGGAGGAGCTCAAAGTAGAGCCGTTGCTCCTTCACATTGAGAGGTGTCAGCTGTGGTGGCTCAGGCATCTGTTTCGGATGCCCCCTGGACGCCTCCCTAGGGAGGTGTTCCGGGCATGTCCCAACGGGAGAAGGCCCCGGGGAAGACCTAGGACACGCTGGAGAGACTATGTCTCTCGGCTGGCCTGGGAACGCCTCGGTGTCCCCCCGGAAGAGCTGGAGGAAGTGTCTGGGGAGAGGTAAGTCTGGGAATCTCTGCTTAGACTGCTGCCCCCGCGACCCAGCCCTGGATAAGCGGTAGAAAATGAATAAATGAATGAATTTCTCAATCAAATAAACACGGCACACTACTTGCTGCAGGGCTATTGAGGCCACACCCTCTGCATGCACTGTGCATTCCTCCATTACATGCACATTTGATAAAAAATACAGAAAAAAAAAATTGTGAAATATTATTATTATTACAATTTAAAATAATGGTTTTTTGTATTTTAATATATTTTTAAATATAATTTATATCCAGTGATCAAAGCTCAATTTTCAGCATCATTACTCCAGTCTTCAGTGTCACATGATCCTTCAGAAATCATTCTGATATGATGATTTGATAATGTTGGAAACAGTTGTGCTGCTTAATTTTTTTATAACCAGGGATACTTTTTTTCAGGATTCTTTGATGAATAAAAGGTTAAACAACAGCATTTGCTTAAAAGGGAAATCTTTTTAACAATACTGTTCAAAATTTGGGGATCCGTTTTTTTTTTTTTTTTTTAAGAAATTAATACTTTTATTTATCAAGGATGTGTGAAATTGATAAAGGGATATTAAAGACTATTTTCTATTTTGAATGAATGCTGTTATTTAACTTTTTATTCATCAAAGAATCCTAAAAAGTATCCAAGGTTGCAAAAAAATATAAAGCAGCAAAACTGTTTCCAACATTGATAACTGAGTGTCAAATCAGCATATTAGAATGTTTTCTGAAGGATCATGTGACTCTGAAATAACACCCGCATAACAATTGCTGCAATGAAAATATATTTATTTTACATATTTAATGAATTAGAATTAATTGGATGCAAAAAAATAACGATGTTATTTCATGTTATTATGACCAAACAAAAATGTTTATATTTATTTGTATACGATACATTTCATAGAAATTTATATAAATTTCCATTTAATTCCCATTCATTCCTGTTAAGTTTCCAAATTGGAATATTTCCAAAATTCCCCATGCAGGTTATGTTTCCGTGGAAAGTTTCTGGAAATTTACCTGAAACTTTCCATCCCCTTGGCAACCCTAGTTTCTGTTAACGATTTGTGCATTTTTTGTGTGTGTGTGTATTTCATCCCTACATTCTTGGTTTGTTTGGCTCAGGACGTTGCTACGGTATTTTTTCCCTCCGGATTTCCGAATCCCCAAAGATTCTGTGAATACTATGAGTGCTGAGGACCTTGTGGCCTTTCCCATCGTGAGTACAGACCATTGTCGCCTCTACATGGAAGCTCTCAGAGATATTTATATCAAACCTAAATTATTTGAGTGCTTAAGTAAGTGTCTTGGGTATTGCAGAAAGAGTATTTCCAGCAGTACGAGGCCGGACTGCAGAGTCTGTGTAATTCCTACCAGACTCGGGCGGAGTCGCGGGCACGAGCCGTGGAGGAGAAGAGCAGCGGAGCAGAAGCCAAACTAAGAGAATCTGAAGAGAAACTCCGCAAACTCAGAACCAACATCGTCGCTCTTCTGCAGAAAGTCCAGGAGGTCTGAAACACTCATACACTCACACACTCTGTTTACAAAGCTATGTAAATTACTGTTTAGAGTTATCAATGGGAAAAGAATATTTGGAAGTTCACATGGATTCCTTTGTTCATGTGTGTTTTGTTCCACAGGACATTGAGATCAGCAGTGATGATGAGCTGGACGCCTACATTGAAGATTTGGTCACAAAGGGAGAGTGAAACCCTGCATCTCCTCTGTATTATCTTCATTTTCACTCCCTACATTTGTGTTTCACACATACTAAAAGTTTTAGCGGAAGACTGGAGATGATTGCTGGTCGGCCGCGTCTTCATCCCTATATACTGTGACAGAGCTCTGTACTGCAGCAAGAGCTTCTTTGCCAACTTCAACGTAATTTTGGTTCAAAACGCCACTCAACTCAGATTGAACTTGTGGGCTGCAGGTGATTCATATGGTTTCGTAGAACCTGCAGTTGAACATCTTTGTTTGGTTTTACTCTACATAGCGGTTTTGAGTTCATATTGGCTGTTTTTTAGGGTCTCAGTGTTGTAAAGCTTCATTCTCAACCCAATTTTATGAAGGAGTCCTCAGCTGTTCTCACAGCTCACATTGACTCCTTTCAAATCTGTTTGAAAATGGGCTTTAACTTGCTGCTTTGTGTTCCATATTGTCTCAAGTTTGTTCGTTTTCCAATTATTTGGATGTAATATTCAGTTTGTGTTGTATTATTTTTAACCTTTCAGTTTCCGTTTTTTGGAATAAACACTGATCTGATGCTGTTAACCGTTTCAGTTAAAGTATTTAGTCTTCATCTTTATATCTGAGAATATTTTTTAAAAAGTTTTATTAAAACGGTCCAATAAAGTTTAGGATGTACATATGGTCTTTATGGTGCTGTTTGTTTTGGGGGAAAAACAGTCTTAACTTGTAACTTTAGTTTATTAATTTGATTTAATACATTCAGTACTTCATTGAAATGGAAAAAAGTATATTAAAAACACAGACCTGACTACATGTAACCTGCATTTTGCATAGCTGCTAGTAAATATATTGAACATGAATGATTAAACTGAATGTCATGACCTCTATTACTTGATATTTATAAAGGAAGAAATAGAGAGAGAAAAAAGTCTTTGCATTTGTAAACATTAAAAGAAGTCAGTTATTTACCTAAATCGTCGTTCTGAATTGAAAAATTAATGTACATCTCCGGAGGTTTTTTGTTGGGGTGTAGTATCAGGAAGATTTCGTTAAATGATATATTTTTTCCGTCAATAATTCAAAATGGCGCGCTTGTCTCCAGTAGCCGCGCACAGGACTTGTGTTGACAGAAAGGGCGCGCATTTCTGAGGTAACGTTCCTTCACGACTTGGTGTATATCAATAACCTATGAAATGTTAAAATAATTATATAACTTTAAGTTTAGAGGGGAGAAAATCCTTGTAAGACATTAAGTTATGAGCCTTGTCATATAACTTGTGAATTTTGGCGTTCTAGATCAAGAAAGCCTGTTAAACCTATTTTATGTTGTTATTAGCTGCTGTTTTGTATGGCTCGGGTCATTTCAGTCTTTCAGCAGATAGTTGAGTCTTCAATGTTCATGATTCTCTGGAACTCCGTGTGATGCTGAGAATTTTTTCTCCTCCCTTCTTGGGTTTCACACGGCCAGAATCCACCCTGTTTCAAAAGACAGTAAGGTTACATCCAGAACTTGATGAAATTATTTGTAACACTGACAAAGGAAATGTTTTACATATTAGTTAGTGTTAGGAAGTTTGATTCATACAGCGGGGTTAAAAATTCTGAATTTTTTTTTTTTTTTTTTTTTTTAAATGTAGGTAGTCTCGGATTTTTGCACCCTACCCAGCCAACACGAAACGACGTTCCACTATTTTACATTCTTAAAAGTTCTGTAAATGTTAGGACAAACGTTCTAAAAACGTTTATGGAACGTTAGAACGCCCATAACACTTAATGCAATTGTATAGTAAAATTCCATCAAATTGAATTGAATGATCCTTACATATAATTCATATAATGTAATTAAGAGTTTTGAATGAGTAAAAAGCATAAATCATAATGGAACAAGGAATGGACTATTTAGTTTGAGTCTTAATCATATATATATATATATATATATATATATATATATATATATATATATATTCCCTCAATTCCCTTGTTCCGTTAAAAATTTATAGGCCTAAAAATGTTTTATTAAACCCTACTTTTTTAGTCTTAATCCATAATATGAATAATTTAAAATTTGATGGAATTTTACTATACAATTGAAATTCGAAAATCTTTTTAAAAAAAAACACATTTTTGAGTATGATGATGTGATGTAATGTTACAGAAATATAATTATTACAGTGTGTGAGTTTGGATTTGAACAATTTACATTCGGCAACAAAATTGTGACACAAAAATAAACCTTGTCGTTCTTCTCTTCAATATTTTGCTCCACACCGAGTTCCAGACCGCCGCGTGCAAAGCCGGGCTACCCCAAATATACAGCGCGGGCGTGCTGAGCGCGTTAAATCGCGCCATGATCGCGAAAAGATTCGTGGCTTCATTTTTGAACCTCAGTCCGTTCTTAGTCACATATCTCACTGAGATGTTCACAAAAGACGGAGCCCACAAGATGAGGAAACAAATGACCACAAAAACGATGATGCGCAGCGATTCTTTCTTGTTCTCCTTGTCGCTGCTGGGCGCCTCTCGACTGAGCTGATACCTCGCGATCATGTACAATTTGATGGTCATTAACACTTTGATGGCCACGATCACCTGTAGGACTATGACCCCAAACGCGTTCATTTGCGCGGCAAATGCAACTGGCACGATACTTTGAACAGTAAGGATTGAGTATGTATAAATCCAACAGAGCGCGCAAACGCCAATCACGACCGCGCGCGTGATGTACCGCTTGTAGAAGAAGGGGTGGCACACAGCCAGGTATCTGTCAAACTGCGCAAACACAAATGTCAACACGTTCACCCCTAGAAATGATGGCAAAATGTAATAAGTGCCGTTTCGGGACGGGTAACCCTCCTGGACGTCAAACAGGCCGAGGTAGAAGACAGAGCAGCCGGTTAACGTGTCACTGATGCTGGTGTTTAACATGAAGATGAAGCGGTTCTGGGAGCGCAGGGCTCTGGTGCTCATGATGCCGATGACCACTGACCCTGCCAGGAGAGCCGAACCTGTGGCGAACAGGATATGAAAAATAAATATAAAATAATCCTCAGGACGCGAGAAGTCAACTGAGAGTGGAACGGTTAGGTTAAAGGTGAGCATTTTAATGTGCCTTCAGTAAATGGAGGAGATAGTGCTGATTAAAGAGTTTAAGTACATGAGGCTCAATCCCATGAGACTGAAAGACCAATGTCCATGGGAAAAGTCTGCACTGGAAATGTTTATTTGCTTGCTATCAGAGACCCTTTGTGCTGTGTTTGATGGTAATGATTTTGGGCCTGCAATTGGAGATTCATGGATCATGCATGATAATTTGATCCATAGCCTTTCATGTGATATTTTTTAAAAACAACTGTTTAGGCTCCATAAAATGGCAAACACTTTAACCCTTTCATGCATAGAGGTCACAGTGGACAGCTAAAAAGCATCTTCTTGTTTATGTATGGGTTTTGATGGCATAGTTGGACATCAACCTCTACAGTGGACACTAGTGCAAAGATGTTGTGTGGAATTTTTTTTCCTCCCAACAAAGATGGTCAGAAATCCCAAGTTGCTGCAGAGTATCAATCCTAGAAGACTCTTGCAGGTTAAAAAAAGTGACAGTAACATCTAAGGAGTCACATTAAATTTTTGTAATTGATTATAGATTATTATAGATTGTAAATGATTATAGATTATAGAATCGCTTGTTTGTATTCCTCACTTGTAAGTCGCTTTGGATAAAAACGTCTGCTGAATGACTAAATGTATAATGTAAATGTACAATTCATACTATTATTGTGACTGTTGTTTTTGAAAATACTTCATCTAGTGTAACTTTTTTTTAAATGTAAATTTAATTCACAAAAAAATCACTTTCCGTTACATCAAAAACATAACGCAATTACATAATGTACATTACTTGTAAGGCATTAATTTACTAGGTACATCAGAAAAGTAATCTGATTACATTCTGTATGTTACTTGTCATGCATTACTTGTAACATCAAAAGTAATCTCATCACATAATGCACGTTACTTGTAATGTGTTACTTTACTCGTTAAAACAAAAATTGTAATGCGTTACTCCCACCACTGTTAGTTTCAGATGAGATTTGAAAACACCTGATCGCTAGTTTTTGGACAGTCTGAAACCGTCAATAGATCAATGTAGATATAAAATTTTATTGTTTGGTTTGTAAAATACACACAGTATATTGCTGTTATAAAATCAAAAACACAATGTGCATTTAAGTAGACTCCTGAAAATCTCTGTAAAATATGTGTAAAAAAAAAATATGTTCAGATCGGGTTTTTCATGCCCTAAGAGCAATAGAAGCATAAGAGAAAAAAGTCCTGACTTAGGTTGTCATAATTCCTGCCTGAAAGTGTTAATATTGGCCCATAAAAGTAGTGAATTTTTATTATCTAAGCAAGCCATCAAATCTCTTTCAGAGAGAAATGAAAATTTCTAGATTTGAGAAAACCACCAGTGCAATTTCTTTCAGCATGCTACAAGTTGTTTTCCTCTGATTCCTATGCTCCAATTAACATTTTAAAGGAAACTCTAATTAGCATGTTGATCATCACAATGTGTCCCAGTAGAGATCTAATGTGACCACCTTCGTTCTTACGCACATTTTAAAAGCGTGTCCTCATGCGCGCCCTCATGCATTCGTCTACAGGTCAGCAATGGCTCTGTTCTTTCTCTTGTAACTGTATTTACAGATTCTCTCACTCATGAATATTTCTCAGAGTAGTGCGGGTCTTGGCACCGTGCTGCCTCTCACTAGTTTCGAGAACGTGCTTTTGTTTCTCTTCAATGTAATTCTCGCCACCGCCATCATTTTCCTCAACGTGTCCGTGTTCCTCTCCATCGTGATGAACAGATCCCTGCGCAGCGAGAACCGCTTCATGTACATGCTCAGCACGTGTCTCAGTGACATCTGCTCGGGCGTCTCTTGTTATTATGTTGGAGCTCTTGATGTTCGCGATTATTATGACTCTCCGACACGCACTTTCTATATCGTGCCTACTTTTCTGGGTCTGTCCTACATGGCGATTCTGGCCGCGCAGGCGGACCGTTACCACGCGGTCTCCGCGCCGTTCAAATACTCGCAGCGCATGACCCGAAACAGAACCCTGCTGGTGATTCTGGCCTACTGGCTTTATGCTTTTTTGATTGTGGCTGTTAATAATTTGGTGACTATGTCGGTCGCTAAGACAGTGACGGGCTTTGGTACTTTTGTGGCGAACATTTTCACCGTCATTATCATGATTGGCTTGAACTGCAAGCTGTTTTTCATCGCCAGATTTCAGCTTGAGCGCGAACCGCCGAGCGCGGAACGGGACAACAAGCGCGCGTCCGTTTACCTCATCATAATAGTGGCCATGTGTTTTCTGATCGCTTGGTTGCCATTGTTTCTCCATGTAATTGTGTGCACTTTTAGGGGTACCACGTGCTATCCGTTTAAAAATGATGGCACAGACCCTCTGCGCTTTTTGGCGCGTCTCAATGCCATCATCACTCCCTTGTTGTACATCAGGGGCTGTTCTGCACTTAGGAGCACCCTGCTAAATGAAGTCTGGAGAACACCATGCTGCAAGATGAAAGGGTAAACCAAACACACATGCACTTCAGTGCCCTCAATTTGAAAATCACAAAGATTTAGGCCTATGAATGTCATGGGGAAAAAGCTCAATATGCTCAGCTCAAGATTGTTGAGTGCAATCTCAATAAAATGATCAATGAAAACTTCATGGAAATTCAAGGATAAAAAGGTGTGCTGCAAACCTATAAAACCTACATTTGCAGTTAATTAATTTTGTTTGATTAAGCTAAGCATATTTCCTCCCATTATTTCGCTGTTTTTGATGATCAAAGTGAACCTTGTTTGTGTTTTCTTTAAATGAAACCGTTACACTCATATGTTTGGCATGTTTGGAAAAGCTCTGTTATCTCTTCTCAGAGTGAACCCACAGAATGTGGAGAAAACTAAAGACAGGATCTGGCAGTGATCTTCAAGATAACATCTACCACAAGCAAAAGGACTTTTAAAAAGACTATTTTTAAATTTTCATTGAACATTTTTAAATCTAACACACACGTATATATATATATATAGAGAGAGAGAGAGAGAGAGAGATGCACGTAAGAAAAATCTGAAATAAGCTAAACTCAGGCAACTGACCCTTTTTTCTATTTGAGTCTGTTGTACAGTGTCTTAGCTTTTAATTGGGGCAAATAAATTATTGCTTAGGCTCTTTAATTTCACTGTTTCATGAAATAACTGTTGAAGGCCTATGAATTAAAGTGCCAAGATGGACGTTGTGCTGTATGTACAAGCTACAAGAGTGAATAGAGATTTGCTTTTTATCCGAATGCATCCTAAAGGCAATGTTCTTTTATCCACTGTTATTTTCATTCTATTAGCTTCTGTAAACAAAAGTATGGTAATCATTTTAAAATGTTTTATTATAAATGTTTTTTTTATTTAAAACTGTAAAACATATGAAATAAAACTGAGAGATCCAAAAGGTAAAAAAGTTCACAGATTCTTCATCAAAATAATAAGAAAATCTTTTTTTAGATGGCACTATATGTTCCAATATTCCAGTTCATCCAAAACCTTTCACAAACCTGTTCACCTGCATTTGCCTCAAATTAACTTCTTTCTGAAATCATGAATAAATAACTCACAAATACAAAAATATGCACATAAAATCTTAAACATTTGCTGCACTTTTTTATTTACTGCGTGTCAAGTCAAGTCACCTTAACTTATACAGCGCTTTTTACAATGCAAATTGTGGAAAAGCAGCTTTACATTAATAATTGGCGAATAATTTTTAGCTGCACAGCAGCTCCCAAAGAAAATGGTGTCATTGTCCAGCTTATTCTATATGTTGTTATTAGTCTAGTTAATTTAGGTATAGCAGCACTGGAGAAAACAGTGACGTAATCGTCCGGCTCAGTTCACATACAACGACGCCAATGCAGGCATATCAAAAACACTGCTGAATATCAAGCAAGTGTCCCCAACTTAAGCAAGCCAAAGGCAACAGCGGCAAGGAACCAAAACTCCAACAATGGAGAAAAAATCCTTGGGAGAAACCAGGCTTAATCGGGGGGCCAGTTCTCCTCTGGCCAACAGTGAACACTTGCCCGATACTCAGGCAGATTATATTATTATTAAACTATAACAGAAAACTATTATAGAAAAATATGATCTTTTCTCAGAGTGAAAACAGAATGTGGAGAAAAATGACGGAAGCTTCTACCACAAGCAAAAAGACTTTATTTTTAAATGTATAAAATTAAAACACATAAAGCTTAAGTTTAATGTTTGTCCTTTTTTCCCATTTCAAATGTCTGTTGTATCTTAATATAGTTGCATCATATCAGGGCGAATGTATTATTGCTTAAGCGTTTTAATTTTACCTTCTTCTAACTAAAAGGCAGATAAATTATATAAAGTGCCAAGCTGACATTTTGTTTGTGAAATCAAGCTATAAAAGTGATTTGCCTCCAGTTTTCTGTGAATCCATTTATGTATGACAATATCATTTTTTATCCAGTTTTTATTGTATTGGCTTGTGCAAATTGAAGAGTGATAATCGATATGAGTGACAGTTGTTTAAAATGATAATTTGTATTTTGAAATGTAAAACAAGGCTTTGCGAAAAATAAAGGGTCACATATGTTTTAAGATCAAAATTGAGCAGTGTTTCAAATCTTTTTCCCTTACAAGTATTTATTTTAGATGGCTCTACCTTTCTCAACATCCATAATATTCCTGTTCCTCCAAAAACTTTCACAAACCTGTTAAGCGCCACTCTATATTTGCCTCAGATTATTTACTGCTTTCTGGAATCGCACATACAGGGGTTGGACAATGAAACTGAAACACTTGGGTTTAGACCACAATAATTTATTAGTATGGTGTAGGGCCTCCTTTTGCAGCCAGTAGAACATCAGTTCATCTTGGGATAGGCAGATAGAAGTCCTTCACAGTGGCCAGAGAGATTCTGAGCCGTTCCTCTTCCAGAACGGCGTCGCTATGTGATGATGGTGGAGGAAAACGTTTTCCGACTCGCTCTTCCAAAATAACCCAAAGTATGTTTAGATCAGGTGACTGTGCAGGCCATGGGAGGTGCTCAACTTCACTTTCATCTTCATCAAACCATTCTGTCACAAGTCTTGCTGTGTGTATTGGCGCATTATCATGCCGATACACGGCACCACCTTCAGGGTACAATGTTTGAGTCATTAAGTGCACAGAATGGTCCTCCTGGATGGTTTGGGAGTCCCATCAAGCACAGTAGGGAATTTCATGATATTGCAGCCCAAACCATCATTGATCCACACAGTGCTTCAGTCGAGTGTTGAGGCTCTTTGGAGCTTCTCCATACTGTCACTCCACGGATGTGGGAAATACATGGACGGTGGACTCATCAGAGAACTAAACGTGTTTCCCATTGCCCACAGCCAAAGATTTGCTCTGCTGGCACCTGTTACGTGACGTGACGTGACGTGACGTGACGTGCCGTGCCGGTAAAGGGAAGCACAACAACGGTAGTTGAATGACACAAAGTTTATTAAATGACAAACAGAGATACATCCAACACATCTAATGCAAACGATCACGGACAAAGAATGAGGGAAAACGGTATAAATACAAACACTAATGACAGGGGCACAGGTGAAAAACATGACTAATGACAAGACACAGCTGACTCAAATGAACTGATAACGAGACAATGACGAACGGGAAATCAAAACAGAGAACAGGTGACAGATGACAGAACTCAAAACAAAGACCACGTGACACCTGACAGAACTGACAAACGCAAACCAAAGAACACATGAGAGGTGACAGGACTAAACTCAAAACAAGGAACATGTGTTACACATGACAGGACTAGAACTAAAGACAAGAAACATGAGACACAGATGACAAGACTAAAGCTAACAACAAGGAACATGAGACTAAGGACAGAACTGGGGAACAGGAAAACAGAATATAAACAGACATAACTGTAACAGCACGAGTGAAACCGACATTTGTCATTGGCAATGGTGACCAAAGGTTTGGCTATATATTGAATATAGCCATGAATATTGACTCATGATTAACAGTTGTAGTGGAAACAGGAGAGATGCGTGTTTTATTTTGCAGGAGTTGGGAAGCTGTGTTTTTTTCCATACAATCCCATAGACATCCCTTTCAGACAGCTTCCTCTTGGGGCGACAGTTACTCCTGTTGGATGTGATTTGTCCTATATGGTGGTCCACCGACTTTACCCTGGATACCATAGCTCTCGATATACACCACAAAGACTTGCTGTCCTATCACAACAATGTGTCCTTTTTTGAACTCTGATATGTGTCCCATTATGTTGTGTGTATTGCAATATTTTATATACAGCTGTGCTATTGCTTTGTAAATTGAAACTTTACACTCGGCTCTTACTCATGGAATGTAAACTCAGCGAAGGTTTACAGACGTGAAACCTCCGACACTAAATTGGCCAGTGTTTCAGTTTCATTGCACAACCTCTGTAAAATTAGTGTTTCCAAGATCCACTTGTTAGTGTACATTTTAAGTAAGTATACATAAGTGCACATGAGTCCTGAGTGGCTTTGTGTGTTGGCATAAATCAACCTACTCAAAAGTAGTTTAAATTCATGTGTTTTTGTCCACTTAAACACTACGACTCTGCTCTGGGTCACTATTCATTAGCTGAGCTGCTGCAATTACCACGATCATCATCACAATCATAATCGTAGCAGAAAGAAATCCCCAATAGATTCCCTAAGAGACTCTCTGAGCTTTAAAAACATAGCAATGTTATGATCAGTCGCTGTGCATTTGCTCTGCCTGGTTAACCATAGCCATGACAAAGATGCTTTAATGTCTCTTGATGATCTGGTAAACAAAAGTCACCTTCCCATTTATGTCCCAAAACTCTCAGGCAAAAATAAATGCTTCTGACAGGATCCTGACTTTGTGTATGTGTTTTGACATGTTTAATCATCAATTGGCAATCCTAACAGCTTTATGGCCACAAAAGGACTCCAGTGTCAGTGTAATTAAGCTGCTAATTAGTTATCCAATCTCTTATGAATGGCTGAAGGTAAATCAAAACAGGTGGCAGACACCCCCCCCCCCCCCCATCACTACAAATTAAGCATAGGTGAATGCTTTTTCATATTTTCATGGGTGTGTCTGGAAAATGTCTAAAAACAACAATAAAGATGACTGAATGTTTGTGTGTTTGCTAAGAGCTTAAGTATCTTTTCAAAGCTTTTGTGTTTCATATGTGCTGTTTACCATGTAAATATCCCAAGGATACAAATGGGTTGGGGAACAAAAGGGAGACAGGTGATGAGCCTTTTTTGTTTGGTTTGAAAAATAAGGTTAAAGTGACTACTGAAAGCCTTGAAGGACATTTTAATACAAATTAACCATATAGACACTAGCTACAAACGTTTAACGCTTAAATAATATTTAAAAAAAAAATCCAAATATAGTTTCTTAATAATTTAAGATGTCGTGATTCAAGAACAGGTTTTGGAGAACGGGATCATTATACTAGTATAGCTCCCTTCGTTGTTTTTCTTTCAAATTATTATTTTTTTTTGTTAAACTTAACTTTAAACATCGATGAATATCACTAATATAATATTTTTCCTAAAACGTTTAAATAAACTGTCGGGATATGAACATTACCTCAGACATTTCGCGCCGTTCCTGTCAGTCTCCCATGCTCGCGCCCTGTTCAAGACGAGTCAAACGCGCGCACTGCGGAGCGGAAGTAGTAAAAAAAGTATATTTTTTCTAATTAATCTTGACATATGTTTGATATTTACACAGAGTCATCTTGTTAAATGACAAAAAAAATAGAAAAAAATATTTAATTGGCCATTTAGATATTCTAATATCTAAATTATCAGTTAATACTGTTCTTTGTTGACATTTTCTCTGTAGGAGTCTTTTATTATCATTAAAATATTCACTAATACTAAAAATCACAATGAAAAAGACCTACAAAATATCTCTGAATTGTGTTTGGGGTTATTTTTTTTCTTTAAAGATGGAATAAACATCAAAACATTCAAGTAAAATGATATAATATGTTGTATGAACCACAAGGCCATGTGGAATTTATTGAAGAGTTCAATTTTCCAGACAATTAAATCTAGCAAAGATACATTTTTTATTTATTTCTCTCTCATGTAGAATATTGCATATTAATGTAGTGTGAAGGAGCTGTAAAAAAAATACTCAATAGGAATATTGATGAACATTGTTTTCCATAATCTGCTGCACCCACATGCAAGCATCAGTAATATTTGAGATATCTTGTAATATTAAAAATATGACTTTATTGTGATTTCAGAAACCAGATAACAGCCAGAAGCAAATGTAAAGTCAGATTCTTGGGTGCGGCTTGATCTTTTAAACTCTTTCCTTTCTTGCCTTAGCTTGTAAGATCACGTCTTGAAGAGGACAGCTTCATTCTTCTTCACCACTGACAGAGGGTTCACACTGAGAAAAAAAGTGCAACAGATATTCATTATCGTTTTAATATATGATATAGCCCGAATCTGGCCCAGCTCTACCAGAAATTATAATATTATAAACATAATAGGCCTATAATATTTAAACTACTTAAAATGGTAGAACATAGCAGGCTATCTTCTATTGGGAGTTAATGTGTAAAATACATAATTTCAATAATAATACAAAAATATTGGACATAATTATATTTTTGTTTTGAATTAAAAAAAGAAACAATCTTTAATATGTGAGCTGATTAAATAATGTACCAGAGATGCTGTGATTCATTACATTAATACTAGTATTTCACCACTGTGTGCATGAGAGACAGATGGAAAGTTTACCTTTTCCTCTTGCAGCATTGTGTTCTCCAGACTTTACTTAGTAGGGTGCTCCTTAGTGCAGAACAGCCCCTGATATACAGCAAGGGAGTCAGAACTGCATTTACCCGCGGCAGAATGCGCAGAGGGTCTGAACCCTCATTTTTGAACGTATAGCACGAGGACCCTGCGAAATTACACGCGATAACATGAAGAAAAATTGGCAACCACGCGATCAGAAAACATACAGCCACTATTATGATGAGGTAAACGGACGCGCGCTTGTTGTCCCGTTCCGCGCTCGGCGGTTCGCGCTCAAGCTGAAATCTGGCGATGAAAAACAGCTTGCAGTTCAAGCCAATCATGATAATGACGGTGAAAATGTTCGCCACAAAAGTACCGAAGCTCGTCACTTTCCTAGCGACCGCCATAGTCACCAAATTATTAACAGCCACAATCAAAAAAGCATAAAGCCAGTAGGCCAGAATCACCAGCAGGGTTCTGTTTCGGGTCATGCGCTGCGAGTATTTGAAAGGCGCGGAGACCGCGTGGTAACGGTCCGCCTGCGCGGCCAGAATCGCCATATAGGACAGACCCAGAAAAGTAGGCAAGATATAGAAAGTGCGTGTCGGAGAGTCATAATAATCGCGAACATCAAGAGCTCCAACATAATAATAAGAGACGCCCGAGCAGATGTCACTGAGACACGTGCTGAGCATGTACATGAAGCGGTTCTCGCTGCGCAGGGATCTGTTCATCACGATGGAGAGGAACACGGACACGTTGAGGAAAATGATGGCGGTGGCGAGAATTACACTGAAGAGAAACAAAAGCACGTTCTCGAAACTAGTGAGAGGCAGCACGGTGCCAAGACCCGCACTACTCTGAGAAATATTCATGAGTGAGAGAATCTGTAAATACAGTTACAAGAGAAAGAACAGAGCCATTGCTGACCTGTAGACGAATGCATGAGGGCGCGCATGAGGACACGCTTTTAAAATGTGCGTAAGAACGAAGGTGGTCACATTAGATCTCTACTGGGACACATTGTGATGATCAACATGCTAATTAGAGTTTCCTTTAAAATGTTAATTGGAGCATAGGAATCAGAGGAAAACAACTGAATTAAAAATCTTAAAAACTTTCAATTCTCTCTGAAACTCACATCTGGACAGATGTGTCAAAGATGTGATTCATATGCAACATTCATACAGTGTGCAGCAATAGTAACCTTAACATTGGTTGCAGCAAAAAGCTTGCCAGAGTTTTACATTTGCGACTACTTTATCCGCAAGTATGCGTTTTGAAGTATGCAAAACATATACATGTCTTTGCTCAGCTGTTTTGTTTCTAAAATGCTAATATTCACTCTAGAGCTGTGTCTCAATTCAGAGGCTGCATCCTTCGAAGGCATCAATCTGTTTTATCCTTCACTTCCCGCAAAGCGAAGGAGATATTTCGAGGCCGCATTTGATAACAAATGGATGTTTTGCGGCCTAGAATACCCTGAATTCATTGTGTGACGGTGACAACAGGATTTTTTAAGAGAAATTGCTGGATTACCCTTTTAATTTTAAGTATTGGGTTTCAGCTTACTCAAATATCTATGGAAGCTTGTTTCCGCCACTGAATAAAAAAAAAAAATAATAATTGGTGTTAATTATTCGGTGGTGGAAACAAAGCAGTTCAAATGTTGACATCTTACTAAGATGCGATTTTATAGTTTATATAAACTTTATTATGCACAAATATGGACCAATGTGAACCCTGTTTAGTTTTTAGACAGTTTAATATAACTTTCAAAAAAGTCAAGTACAAAGGTTACTGACACTCATCAACGGCAGCTGTCACAGTCGACAAGAGCAACCTTCCGTAGGCTAGACCGTTGGTCCCCCCAGTCCAACCTTCATAGTCTTTGAAGGCGTGGCCTTTAAAATCTGCTACTTTTGAAGGATGCAGACTCCGAATTGGGACACAGCTGGCTAGTGTTCCTGGAAGCACACCAAAGCTGTGTCCCAAATCACCCCCTATACCCTTAGATAGGGCGCTATTTGAAGGGACAGCCATTTGTAGACAAAACCATAGTGGGCATTACCGAGTGCACCCATTCAATCCCACAATCCAATACAATAATGAGTTTCCAACTAATGTACACTCAACGGGAATACCCACAATGCAATGTGAGAGTCTGTGAGAGTCGTGACCGACCAGAGGATGGCGCCCGGCGCACTCAGTGTCCAAATTCTCTCACTCGTTTTCATTCACTACTTCAAGTTGACTATGGCTATGTCCAGTTGATTTTTTATGCCCATATAAACTTCCCTTGTCCACTTCATGAAGTGGAACACACTTCAAAATGGTGGCAGGGATTCCCCGAGGTGAAGTGCTTAGGGAGGTTCGCGAGTGCCTGTCTAAAAATGGAGTGGAACGCAGCCCTTATTAGTGGACTAATGTAAGGAATAGTGAATGAGGGTATGGGGGCAATTTCGAACACAGCACAACACTACACATTCCTAATCTCATTAGTAGAGACTCAAAGACCTGAAATATTTGGGTCAGATAAAAGAGGCATCGAAATGTGCACTGTTGGTGTGCCTCCAGGATTTGGGAAACGCTATTATAGGAACATTTGCTGAGATGCTATTACAAACTCAGAAACAAACTGCTCTACAATGCATACAAGTGAATTGATCAAGTTGATTATGAGTGCAGTGGAGCAGTGGTAGAACTCCAGCTTTGGAGATTACATTGTCATCCATTTATGCAGTTTTATGAGAACACAAGATGAGGACCTGAAGATCAAAACTCCAATATCGATACTTTATCTTGGATATTTATAATCAATTAGAATTAACAATGGTCACCTATTCCTTCACATGATCATTTTTAATTGAGTTGGAAAAATATGCGTACACTACGATCTTTTGTAAGGTGTGAGAATCTGTCTTTCTCAAGTTCACACTTACATATAATTACATAGAGTAAAGGTTATGCATATTTGGTGTACTGTCCGAGAGGAGGGCTCCAAGCTCGGATTTGGCCCAAACCCAGAGTAGTTAGAAATGAGGAGATAGTGGAGGGTCGTGGAGGAATGCTGGCAAACTGTCGTGGAACAGAAGTAAGTCTACTGTATATATACCTCTTATCTTGCCAATTGAGTTGATTAGCCCCTCCCATGTTAATTTTCTGAATGTGCTCCTTCCGAACGTGGTTAATAAAATATAATTTAGTTTTCTATCACTGCCAGTGTCCTCTTTTTGGCATGTGGTTTTCCATTACATGCATTGCTAATACCTTGTTTGCGGAGACGGTGGCTGCATCCGAAAACTTCCCACTGTGACCTAATGAAACCGATTTCTGACAACTTCTTAGGCAGCGTAACAAATGATCTACAGCAAAATAGAGCGAGATTTGGTGAGAACTAAACAAATATTTAATTACTACAATTGTAATTTCTCGCTAGAAATGACATCAGAAGTGGAAAAAACATAATTACACAAACTGACCAGTAAGCGTAACTTTCAGACGCCATCTTTCTTTTTTTAGCTCAACTGTCACCGAATGGAAAGTACAAGATTGTGGGATGTCAAAGGCCGCAAACGATACATCTACGTTGCCTTCAAAAATCGATCAGATGAAGGTATCTCTGGAGACAAGAAGTGAAGCAAACATTGGATTCAGACATACCTTGATACCTTCCTATCTTGGAGAGCGTCCTCCAAAGGCAGCATTCTTAAGTTTTCGGATGCAGCCAGCATGTTGAAGTCACCATGAAGTCACTCAAAATACACTTTGACCCCTTCAGAGCAATCATCTCAAAGGCATCTTGCAGAAGGAAAAGCTTGTCGAGATGTTCCTAAATTGTTTGTCTGATCTCAAATTGCATCATTAACAAAAACATATTGTGATCTATATCAGTGTATGTGTGAATCTGCCTGATTAACCACAGTAATGATCCCCAAACATGGGATTTTCATCTCCTGTGATCCTCTGTTGGGCTAAAGTCTTCCTCCCAAGGGTTAACTTGTATTCCAAAACACACAGGTGAATAAAGGTTTTGCCTTGGCATGTTTTGACACAATTAATCCTGCATTTGGATTTTGTCACTCAAAATAGTCTTATAATCACATAGGGCTCATGGATTTCCACTTTGGGTACAATTAAGCTGTTAATTAGTAAGCCCGTCTCTTTATGAATGGATGCATATGTCAACATGAGGAAATCAGGTACACTTGAACAGATATCAAAGGGGGGAAAACAACAACAAAAGGACTCCTCCAAGAGCAACCATCACAACACAATGAACAACTATAATGGACATTTGGTTCTCAACTGGTTTTTCCCTCAGGGACCAGATTCTAAATTGGACTTCAAGTGATGTCTGTAAACAAAACACTAACATGAACTGACATGGAACAAACACTTGGCCAAATTAAATGTTAAAACTATGTTTAGCCTCGTTCTAAGTTGGTTATGTTCTTCTTTACCTCAGGATGAGGGCTATTTGATCCTATTAGATGACTTTTTCTAAAAATATCAAAAGGAAACAGACAGACACGCAATTAAGGTGCATTTAATCACTTTAATCCCAGTGACAGTAACATTATACACACTTTCAACATTCACAACATCTCAAAAGCATAACATTACATATGCAGCTGAGTAACAATAAGGCGTTAAGCATTGCCTTCGGCTGGTCATCCAGTAGTTGCCACAGTCCCTCTAGATAGATCAGGGGTTCCTAACCACATTCCTGGAGCAACACCAACACTGTACATTTTGCATGTCTCCTTAATCAAACACACCTGATTCAGGTCATCAGCTCATTAGTAGACTCCAAGACCTGAAATGGGTGCCTGACCAAGGAGAGATTCAAAATAGAAACTCCAAGAATGTGGTTGGGAACCCCATTCTAGATAAATGCAAGGGCCAAGCTGGGTTGATATGATAATCCACTTGAATGTTCAGCAGTAATGTTCAGAGAAATCACAGCACCAAGCTACTGATAAAGATCCAACTTTATATATAAAATTCTGTTTTATCTCAGTTAGCCATGGAAATGAGCTGCATGAGTGTTTCTGTTATAGTACGTCTGATATGAACGAGACTGACATTATCGTATACATCTAGTTGAAATCAAACAGTTATGGTTATATAAACATTCAATAAGGAGCCATTCCCGCAAAGTGCATTTGCGTTTAAAACATGAGACGCAGGGAAAGTGGAATGAAAGAAGCGCAAGGTCTGGAGATGCATTGTTTAAATAGCCAAACTTATTTCAGCTTGACACGGTATTCTAAAAACAGTGTTCGTGTGTTTTTACTGCAAAAGATTCAATGGTCGAAGACGTTCGTGTTGTGAATGTTTATATAGTAAAACAATGGAGTAGAATGCAAAACGGCTCCGGAGAAGTAAAAATAACAAAACCGACATTGGAGGGATTTGAAAAACCATTTCAATGTTCATATTAATAATTTAAAATAAATACGTACATCAGTAGAAAGTTAATCCCTAAGTTGACAGTCTAAATGATTAAAAATAAACTCTACAAAACAAAAATTTCAACTACACAAGTAGAAGTGCCATCATAAGGACAGAACTGGAATCCACCATTTCATGTCGTACAAATGATCATGGTTTGTTGTAATAGCTGTTGCTAGCAGGAAACAGCGAGGTAAATGCCAATGCCGTGCACAATGTGTAAACTGGAGATCATAAAGGGTTCATGCAGTATGTTGTCTTGGAAGAGAAGTTAGTGTTCACCAAAATGCATGCAAGAAGGTGGCAGTGATGGAAGGTGAACGATGTAGAAAACTACTTTTTGCTAATCTTTTAAACTTTTGGAAACTGCTTCGAAATGTAGGCTCGTGTCAAATTGTTAGGTGGCTCAAGTTGCAATTTAGCGGAGGAACTAGTCATCGTGAGAGGTGAGAGTACTTTCTGTCAAATCTTCAAGTTGTCCGTAAAGAATACCTTGTCTAAAGTCTCTAAAACACCCAAGACAAATTCTTCAGATTACATGTGAATGGTCCATTTCTCAGTTTGACCCAATGGCGTCGTTGGGTTTATCCTTTTCTAGACTGTCAGTGTAGCATGGAGCTGAAGATAAGAGACAGAATGCTAGTAAAGAGTAGCATGACTCCATGGCCAAAGGGTCTAGGTAAATCCCCACTACTGCTGTTGTTGTTTTTAGCATCCACACTACTGCGATCTTGCACCTGTTTTTCTGCATGCTTTTCCGCATAGACCATGTACAGCTCAACACAACGTCGTGCTTTCATTTGCTCAATAAGAGCAGGATAGCCAATCTCCATAATACTAACAGTGTCTTCGTCATCATTACTAGCTTTTGCTTCTCCTTCCTGGGTCTGCTTTAGAGGTTGACTGGGTGTTTCGGGTGGGTTTGTGGTTATAAAGGCATCTGTACTGGCTTTGTCATCAGTGCGGTTGTTGCTTGTGGCGTTTTCTTGAGTGCCGTTAGGATCATCTACTACTTCTGCTGCTTGAGCCTCAAAGAGGTCAGTGGATCTCCTTGATCTTCCTTCCGGTTTCTCTCGAAGCAAGTCGGTCCTCTTCATACACTTGTCCATGTATTTATCATAGGACTCCGGTGGAGGATTCTGGAAGATGTCATAAGGGTTAACATTTCCTTGTCCCCCAGAGATCGATCCTGCATCGCCCGGCTGGCTACCTTGGGAGTTTGTGTTCCCATTCACGTTACTGTTGGGGGGAGTTTGGCCATAACGTTTGTACATGTAGTTATTGTAGTAGTATTCCTCCTGTGGATTGTGGAAATTGAAACGGGGACGAGGGAAACTACCGAGGCCATATCCCAGAGCCATACCGGCCACCGCCCCAACTCCAGCAGCCATAACTGCCTGCTTGCCAAATCCCCTTGAATTGGTAGAAGGGGCCATACCCATGTTCTGCACTGACTGGGCAAAAGGTGATCTGCCACCTTGCCCATAGCCACCGTAATTGCCCCCATAGCCTGGGCTCATGATTTTGTTGTTAGGGTTCCAGTAAGGATACTGTGCCGCTCCTGGATATCCACCTGCTCCTGCACCTGCAACACCTCCACCAAACTGGTTAGGGCTGGAACCACCTCGGACTGGATAACCTGGATAAGAGCCTCCAGCTGGATAGGGGTTTCCTCCGGCTTGTCCAGGATACCTGTTGGGATATGATCCTCCCCCTGGGTAGCCACCTTGTGCTGGGTAACCAGCTTGTCCTGGGTAACCACTACGCCCTGGGTAGTTGCCTTGTGGATAACCGCCTTGTGGATAACCACCTTGTGGATAACCACCTTGCGCTGGGTAACCACCTTGCGCTGGGTAACCACCTTGCGCTGGGTAGCCAGGTTGGGCAGGGTTTCCACCTTGGGCTGGGTATCTACCTTGGTTAGGGTTTACTTGACCTGGGTTAGAGCCTCCTGATGGATATCTGCCCTGGTTAGGGTACCCACCTCCAGTACCGGGATAGGGGGGAGGATTCTGGTTGGGAACTTGGGGTTGGCGAGGATAGTTTCCAGGGGATGAGTGTGTCCCATGTGATGTGCCTTTATTGGTGCTGCTGCCACCTTTGCTTCCTGTGCTGCTTCCACCTTTGTTTGAACTGCCACCAGTTTTGCCCCAGCCAAATCCACCTCCGCCTCTACCGCCCCCGCCCCCGCCTCGCTTGGCCAAAACTGACACCACAAGTGCCAGGCAGAGAAACAATATTGTTAGGCGACCCATATCTGTGGAAAAAAAACAGAGGAGGTTCAATGAAAAGAGTCAGAGATCATTTGAAAATTTTCTGGTCTGTCACTTACATTTACATGTGTCATTTACACACTGATTAAGTTTAATTGTCTGATAATTTAATTAAGTTTTAAGTTGCACCTGACACAGGGTCAATAACAGAAAGGAGAGAATGTGAACAACAGAAACCAAGTCTAATGCCCAACTACACAATTAAGCTTGTTTTCTTTAGCAGGATGCTTTCAAACAATCAGTTCCCAAATTATCTCCAAATAGGATAATTTTTCCAAACCAAAATTCCAGCATCATCACATTTTATAATAGTTGTAGGGCAGCAAATGAACACATTAAAACCACTCACACAGGTTTGTTTGCTATCTTAGTGAGGACATTCCATAGGCCTAATGGTTTTTATACTGTACATTCTCTCCCCCAACACTAACCCTAATCCTAAGCCTACCCATCACAGAAAACATTCTGCATTTTTACATTTTTAATTAAACATTTAGGATGTTTTAAAGCCATTTTAAATATGAGGACTCATGAAATGTCCTCATATTTCATGTTTACGTCGTAATACCAGTGCGTTATACAAGCTTGTGTCCTCATAAATCACAAAAACACACACACACACATACATTCAGACAACATAATAAAGAATTTGAAGGAAAATGTAGGACCTTAACTGAAGGTTTGCACTGTGTTCTCAGTACAAGCGCATTGTTCTTGAATGTTAGGGTGGGGCAAGTTGTCTTTTCTATGTTAGAACTGTATAGAATTTGTTAATTACAGCATTTGTTGGGTTAACACAATAATTTGAACATTTGTTGCCTTTTATATTTTTGATTTTAAATTGCCCATTGTGACAGTTTGCCCCATATAGTGTGACAACAGGGTTAACACGAGCGGTGTATTTCTTCAGCAGATCAATAACAGTGGAAATGTTAGGTTTGGAAATGTAATTGTTTTGTAGTAAAGATGTTATAATTTGTCTGTACACAAATGGTCACTGGAGTAAAACACGTAACTTGCCATCAATAGAGCTGAGATTTATGTCAACAAATGTGTGACGTCACCATGAATTATTTCAATTATCTGGTTCAAAAATCTAAGACAAACCCTTCACGCTCATTTGTGTATCTAACAAAAGTCATGACAGAAATTAACGGTACTGTGACTCAGTGTGTATCGGTCCGTGAATCTCAATGGGTGTGTGTGTCGGTCAGTGTTGGGAAGTCATTACGACACATATTCGTGGCTTTAGGTCAGGAAACGCTGTACAAAATCCATCTAAATATTCATATCTGATATATCAGACAATATCAAGCTAAATTATCACCTCATATAATATTACCAATAACAACAACACGAAGCCTTTTTTCCTTACGCAGTCTATTTTCCTTTTATCCAACACATTGTTCATGGCTTTATTGAATATAATATGTAAATATTTCTATTTCTATCAAGCCTATTTGCCAATTTATAATAAATGTAAACAATCTCAGGCCTGGTCGCAGTTAAAATCACAAACGCTTTAAATAGCGAACCAATACTAGGCGTGTGACCGTCAACTGCACCTGTTATTATAAAGCAAAACGAGCAGCTAGGATAAACCAGTGAACAATCATAACACAACAGCTGTTTACTCTAATAATAAAAGGTGTTTTAATCGCTAACGTACCTCAGTGTTGATTTCAGCACAGCGCTGTCCTGTAGGAACGGTCGTTTTCCCTTGGTTGCGCGACGCCGTTAGTGACGATGAAACTTTCCACTGCTGTGCGCGCTCACGAGATCAGTAACGGCCGCCATTTGCGCATGCGTGTTGGACGTAATCCTTCCTCTGACACGATTTACCAGAACTGTCCTGTGGTTTCTCGGCAGAACTTAATATTTAATTTTTTTTTTCATTTAGCAGATGCTTTTTTGTCAACAAAAGCTTACAAATGTTTAAGAAAACAGAAGTACACATTGTTTTGGGATCATTCCTATTATGCGGTAGGTTTCCATGTCACCATCATATATTATTAATTCAAGATTACATATTCAATTACAATTAAGTGAAAACATTAAAATTTAAATAGTTTATCTTCTCCATATTAAGTGAGGACTTCATGTGTGTAAAATGAAACCGGTGGTTTAATATTAAAGGCGTTTCTAGTTTATGCTATAATTGTAAATAACAACAAAACAGCTACTTAATGTTTACTTTTTTTCCCCACTCCTAAATATTGAAATGCGAATTTCTGTAATTAAGTCGGTTCAGTCAGTCGCACACTGGCCAACTTTATATCCGAGCTTGACAAAAGCACATTTTTGAATATTATTGCTTTATACCAAGAAAAACCTTCAATATTTTTTTTTTTTAAACAAACTCAAATGTCTTTTGTAAACTGGACCTATCAAAGCAGAAATAACGATATAATTTTAATTTACAAGTCAAGGGTTTTTAAAGCAAAGAATTGACATAACATCCAACTTGCCTTTTCAAATCAATCAAACTACCATAAATAAGACATTGCAAACATTTAGAAATTATACCTTTTATTGACAGTCCAGAGTGAATGTTGTGGGAAAACGCCACCCCCATATTTTCTACATCTACTTTACCATCACATGTGTAGCAGCTTCTGTGTACACTTCCAAATGTAGTACATGTGACACCATGTTCAAATACATGGGTGACGACGTAATCCTATTTAAAAACCAAAGCAGGTAAATTAAACAGACAGACTATACCAGTCTGCCATCAGTGCCAAAAAAAAACAAAAAACAGACGTTGTCAAACTCCATGTGTTATCTAAATTACACTTTTTTTTTTCTCCCCCCCCCCCCCCCCAGTATAAACTACTTCCATAGTAGATTTTTATAAGCTTTATTAAAGACAAGCTCAATGTATAAAAAGACAACATATAAAATACAACACAAGTAGGAAGAAAAGAAAAGTATGCTTATTAATTTCCCAAATTCCCCAAACGGGGTGGAGAATGCCAGACAGCGGAGCTGGTGCGTTTGAAGAAGCGAGGTTTTGTCCGCCTGAAGATCGCCTCCAGCTTGGGTGGTTCGGCTTTTCCAAAATATGAATTGAGATCCAGTGGATGGTAATACTGCTTCATTATAGCCTGCTGCAACTGCATACCTGCGCCAAAACAACACATCACATTATAATACAGTAGCATGTAGTCGACACTGCAAAATAAACATACAACGGGCTGCGTTAGAATGAGCAGTTAGAGTTAAAACCCATTTTTAATTACTGTTTTGAGCCCATTTTTTTAAATGGAGTATGTCTCATCGGTTTTGATGACAGATTTGAACAATGTAATCTTTTTGTTTGTGTCCATATATATTACTGTGTAATAAATGAACATTCACCATGGTCTGTCTGAACAGCCAGAGTGACAAAAAGTTGATTTTCAGCGGGAATTCCACGAAAACTTCTCTAAAAATGGGAAAGAGCTGTGCAACTGACAGTACAAAGCATTTTCACAGACTGCCGAAAGCTACAGAAAAGCAAATGTTTGCTGCAACTCACAGAACCAACTGAAGTCCAGTCAGCGAAACGTAGATTTGCAGTCGTTTTATGAATTTGTCATCATTTTACAGTTTTCCAGTGTTTATTAACAAAAAACATCCACGTTTCAGGGCTGGGCGCTAAATATAACCTCGAGATAAGTGATCACCCAGACTTAGACATACCTATATTATACTTCTATAAACGTTAACAGGCAAATTTGCCTTATGTACTTCCCAGCGTCAAAATCGGGCTCATACGAGTCATTCAACATGAATCCCAGCCACATGTCAACGTCCATGGATCACTTGTTCTTTGGCAAGTTGTAAGGAACACCATCAAGTCCATCTGCCTTCAACTTAAAACTGACAATCGTTTGTTTTACTCGCATTAAATCCTCTCATGCGGGAGGTACTTTTGCCACTCAGTGTGTCCGAGGGCGTGTTCCATCAATGCACACCCTCTATACTCTATTCTGATTGGCTGGAAGATGCACATTAAAATGGTTTAATGTGGGACAATGTTTGCTTTAAATCAGGGGTTCTCAACCTTTTGCAAGCTGGGCCCCCCCCAAAGCTGGTTCATTGCAGTTGGAGCCCCACTAATGTGAGCTTGCAGGCATTATTATTATTATTATTATGAGTAGTAGTAGGCCTATCATCATTACTAGGCTATTGCTATACAATTATATGAGGTTACATGCTTTATTGTTGTTGTTACTATTATCATTATTATTATTATTATCATCATCAGTAGGCATATTATCATTACTAGGCTATTGCTATAATTGGGAATTGGCACCAGACCTCTGATATTAATTTATGCTTTATTATTGTTATTATTACTAGGCCTAATAGTAGGCATCATCTGCATTTTTTACAGAAGCTTGCAGGTAGGTGATGTTAATGTGAGACCTGAGACTGCTTTGCCTTGCAAAGATCCTCATTTCTTGGCTCAATGTTTGATAAACATAGCCTCAAATCATCCTCGATTTGTGCACGATTGCGGTATTTCGTTTTGAGTGCAGTCATTTTTGAGAATCCTGCCTCACACAAATATGTCGACGTGAAAGGAAGGAGAATCTTCAAGGCGACGTCACAGACTTCAGGAGAGGGGCAGCACCCGCTGCTCGTTGAGCACAGTAGGCCTAACTGCAGAGTGATTCGTGCTTTTGAGTCTGGAAACACCACAAAAGTCTCCAAAAACACCAGTAAAAGTCGCTGGATTTGTCGCTTTTGACAAAAAAAAAAAAAAAAGTCGCCAGGAGGATGATTTGTTTGTGTTATAATCAGTGCTTGAAATGGGGGAAAAGGTGGCGGTACTCTCTTTGCATTAAAAATGTCATGATTTGCCACAGTGAAAAACAAAACTTGGAGATATTGCTGTTACAACAATTTATTGTTGTTTATTTATTAACAACATAAATGTATTTAAAGATGTTTGTGTGTGCGTGGCTGCGTGCGTGTGTTATTTCACAAAAACTAAAGAAAAGCTTTAACTGTAGCCTATATTCTGACTAGTTTATTTGTTCATATATATATATATAAATAAACTAAATACGACCTCACGTTTTATACGTTTGCAGCCTCTGAAACTTCCGTCCGTCATAAAAATGAATTCGGATGGTTCGATTTTCTGCATTTTTCGCATCCGTAGCAAATATTTGAGGGGCGTTTTTGACAATTGAGAGCCAAAAAATGACGAATATGGAAAAACTAATACGACAGTTATACGACTAATACGACTCAGTCAGGGTGAAGGACCTTAAACTTTTGAGGCTTGCGCAGCTTCTCGAGGAGAAATTAAACAAATGAGCGCCATTTTCTAAAGTCTATGAGCGCAGCACACACAAATAAACTAAATTGAAGTTAAATTAGTGCAGTTAAATTTCAAAATGTGGTGTTTTTATAATATTTATAACATTTGAATGCAGTTCAGCAACATACATCACACGACCTGACGACCAAGAGAGCTGACAATTGACCATCACTTCATTTACCATCAGCTCACGATTGAAAATGTGACACTGATTTCATGACAGTTCAACAAACAAGTTAATAATATTAAGTCACTTACATTTTAGACGAAATAATGACTGTCTTGGTCTATTTTAGCAGCGAAAATAGATCCGATGAATCCAAACAAAGATCACAGCATAGCGCATCTCACAGCAACACTCAATCGTGTTTTGAATGATTCAGTGTTTTGAACGAATCGGTTGAGTCAAAGATTCAATGACCCATGCACAAACATCTGTCTCATTCTTGATGAATTGGCTGTTTGAACGAATCGTTTGAATGAACGAATCAATGACTCGCTTAATAAAAACCGCTTATCGCCTGCATTTGCGCTCGCTATCGACAAACCAATCAAATTTGTTCAAAACTTTTTTTTAAATCAGTCCAAATACATTACATTTTTTATTCAGGAGTAATGTTTATACAAAACTATAACTTTTTATGACAGTAGTTTAGTGATAAAAAAAAATAAGTTTTTTTTCCTCCCATCCTGTAGCCTGCTTGCGCCCCCCCGAGAGAGTGTCCGCGCCCCCCCGGGGGGGTGCGCCCCACCGGTTGAGAACCACTGCTTTAAATTATTTGAATGCACTCCGCTTCACGTCAGGTGGTTCTTCGTCTCCACGTCGTGCATTAAACTATTTTAATGCACAGCTAGCCATAGACGATCCCTTACTTATAACCGCCTAGACGGAGCGCACAGATGGAAAACTACAAATAAGCACTTCCAGCAGTTGCCAAGAAAGCAGCATACCCTGAGCCCAGGACGGGATGGGTTTTCTGGGTGCAGATTCATCATCTGTCGAGTCGTCGCTGTTCTGGTCCATGCCGTAATCTTCTGGATTCATTAAAACGGTCACCTTCTGGCCCTTAGGAGTGATCTGGTAGGACTGTGGAGATTGCTGTAAGGTATAAAACAAGGGAAACGGTCAGAAACCAGCCGTTTCAGTCACCAGAGATTTTTTTTTTTATACATTAAATGGACCCAAAATCCTCAAAAGAAGAACTTGGCAACCTAAATTAGAATGAAAGTTTTCCTTCTCCGGGAACTGTTCTGTGCTTACTAACATTATCTGACACATTCCCTCGTTTAGCAGGGAAAAGGATGCATAACGGTTGCCGTGACCTCACCTCAATGTCAACGGTCACGTTGAGTCTGGCTCCGTGATCTATGGTCTCATTTTGAGCGGCTGCTTTCCCAACTGGAGTTCTCATAACGGAGTCCTGTGGAGATGGAATAATAGCTTTAGTAAAAATATTTACTATTACATTAATCATATTATACTTCTATAATTTATTAGTAAATCTAGCAAAATTGAACCAGCATCGAAAGAACTGGGAAGGAAAAGACATTTACCTCAGTATCTACAGTCATGTTTAGAGCCGAACTCTTCGTTATAGTGGAGTTGAGCATATTAGCAGCGTATGGTTTTGAGACCTGTTAATAATTTTACAAAAACATTTTTAAAAATGGGATTCACAGTGTACCAAGTATAAATTAAAATAATAATAAAAAAAAGGTGCAGTAAGTGATTTATGAGAAACGCTATTGAAAGTGTATCAGGCTGAGCGCCAAAACATTGTAGCCAATCAGCAGTAAGGGGCGTGTCCCTGCTTTATGGGGTAGGTGTTAGTGAATTAGTGGCGTGTTTTGGTGATTATAAAATGTCAGTGTTTCTCAGAAATCAAACAAATTGCATATTTTGTAATAGCTATTAATTAAGTGAATTACTACACAAGTAACTTAAAATATTATTGAGAATAAATACATTTAATTATTTCTTTGGGCCCACAAGTCCAGTGCTGTTATTGTAAACCAAAACCATTCAAAATAGTTCAGTAATTGAACTAAAACTAAATATTAAAATAAAGCGAAATAAAACAATTCAAAATATTAATATATAACACATTCCACACTCAAGTCCTTCTGGGAAGTTTGTATTTATGAGGTGGGAAGTTGGGTTTATTCCTTCTCTTAATTACACAAATACAGCACTTCTACTTCTGGAAAATGAGAACAGTTTTGCTTTTAAATTGATTTATGGTTTAATAACTTTACGGTTACATGCATATGATAACGCAGTCATATTTTGCACAGGCAATTAGCTTACTTCATTGTAAACGGAAAAGTTTGACAATGTCACTGCTAAATACCTTTAATTGTTGCGGTATTCCACAATGTTTCTCACCGACACGCTCCCAACTCATACAGATCGGGGCTCAAGGAAAACCCTGAGCTTCCAACTCATGATTATGACATTGTGGAGGCCTTCCAGCTCGTAAATACGATCTTTTCGACATGACTTGAATGCACCATATGACAGACGTTGTTTTTGGCTGCTAAATACCTGTGCTGTGACTGTATGGGATGCTGCGGCTGCATGTTTCTGTTGGGCTTCCCTCTCCTGTTCGGCCCTCCTCTGCTCCTCCTGTTAAAGGAGCACACAAATTTAATGAGACGAGATCATTACATAACATGGGTGCTCCACAATTTCAGAGTTGAGAATCGTTCTGTCCTGATTGAAAGCAAAAAAACAATTCAGTCAAGCAGAACACATCAAATGTTTAATATAGTAATGGAGCTGGATTTTAAAACACTAGCGATGTTTCCATCCAAAGTTACGAATTTGGAGTATCGCATTAAAACGTTTGTGAATAAAGCATTGTTTCCATCCCATGTGTTCAAAAGAACAAAATCACCACAAAATATCTATTATGAAAACTGCTGCAACCCGGAAAGCCACTGTGGCTCTTTTTTCGTAAATCATTCATCTCGGACCATGAAGACAAAACGCGGAACCAAATGTTTGGATGCCGGTGTTTCGGAACGAGACGCTTCTGCGAAGGAATTAAACTAAAGCGTTCTGATGACAGACTTTAGAATGACCAAACCAACATTTGAGATGCTGTGGTGCGATTGGTCCACTGGTTAGTCCAGTTATCCAATCACAGGCAAAGTCACGCAAGTTTGTCACGCATCCAGGGATTTACTCCGTAAATGTGTTTCCATTGTAGGTTATGTCTTAATCAGATTAAAGAGAGAGAGAGAAAAAAAAGAAAAGAAAAAAAAGAAAAGCAAATGCCTCAATTGAGCGCACATGTTTTTAAAGCACATTTTTAGAAATTCTCTTGACATTTCCATCCAGCATCCCCCCCAAAGCGATTTCCTAAAATGTGCATAAAATTGGATGGAAACATAGCTAATGTAATTCTACAATAAAATCCTCACCATCTTTCTCTTCTCCATTTCTTTCCTCTCTTTCTCTCTGGCTGCTCTCTCCAGTTCCTTCTGAAGAGCGATAGCCTTCTCTTTCTCTAGTCTTTCTCTGAAAGACACAAACAGGCATATTTAATATCTCTGAAAGCCATGCTTTCATTTCAAACACGTGCCTGGGGGGGGAAAAAAAAAGCACCAACTTCTCAGCTGCAGCCTGTCTTTCCCGCTCACGTTCGAGCTCCTTCTCCTTCTCCCGCTCTTGTTCCTTCTTCAGTTCTAGAGCGCGTGTGGCTTCAGCCAGTTTGCGGGCCTTCTCTCGCTCCTCTTCAGCCTTGCGCTTGGCCAGCATTTCCTGATGCCGCCGTTCCTCTTCCTCCTATAGAAAAAGACAAGTATATTAATTAGTTATAAATAAAATAAATAATACTGCTCAAATATTTGGAGTCAGTAACAAATGAACTCTTATTCAGAGAAGATGGGATTCAATTAATTAAAAGTACCAGTAATCATCAGCAAGTTTGGAGGGGGGGGGGGGGGGTCTCCACAAAAATATTAAGCAGCAAAACTGTTTTTCAACATGAAGAATGAGATCTTTCCAAATGTTAGAATTTCTGAAGGATCATGTGACACTGAACACTGGAGTAATGAGGCTGAAAATTCAGCTTTGATCCAAGGAATAAATTACATTAAACTTTAATTTGAATATTTCTATCAAGTTGAGATTACCATTTTTAATGGATTTATGATCAAATGCAGCCTCGATGAGCATAAAAGACTTCTCAAACATTCTTACAACCTCAAACTTTAAACTGTAGTGCGCATTATAGAATAAAAATATTAAGTAAAATATATAAAAAAAGGTCTTCTATTAGCCAGTGGTTTGAAAGAAAAGGAGTGGTTGTAAAATAATTTTTTTTTGGGCTGTCCCCATCGTCATACTTCTTTTGACATGAAGTCTCCACTCTGAATGCTGGTGTTGACTTACAACTTGCTGAAGTTTCTTTTGTCTGGCTGCCTCTTCCTGTTTCTTGCGCAGTTCCAGTTCTTCCTGTCGTTTAGTGGCCACCTTCCTCTTAGCTTTCTCCTCTGCCATTCGCTCAACTCGCAGCTGAGAGAGAAAGAGAGAGAGAAACCGCATTATAAAAACAAAACTTAAACACTCCAATTCAGTGTGGGTTTGATTTCAGTTCTCAGTACCAAATCGTTTTTCTTCTCCAGCTGTGCCATTTTTTCTTCAATCTTCTTTTTCTTTTCCTGCTCCTTCTCCTTTTCGCTCTTCACTCGAGCCTCAACAACCCGTTTCAAACGCTCATCACGCTTTCTAAAGTGAAGCAAAATCCCGTGTGAGTCCTAATTTGCATTCACACTTAAACCAGATTAAGAATTCAATTAAAATAGAACAATTCAGTTGAAATACAATCAAAAGCACCTTCCCACCTTTTCATTTCTTCCTGTTTCTTTCGTCTCTCCTCCTCAATCTTTTTCTTTCGTTCGTTCTCTTGTTCAATCTTCTTGTTCAATGCATCCCACTTCTGTCGTTCTCGCTCCTGGAGGAAAAGCAAGTGACCACAATTACAGCAATGAAAGCCAAGCCAAACCAAACAGATTTGACTGTGTGAAAAGGGAGCAAGATTTCGCGTCAACATCTCAGACACAAACGGGTGACGGTTAACTTCCCAAACCACAAAGACACATTTATACACCACACGAGTGATGAGGTTAATCCCACAAAGTCTGAATGGGATGGTCAGTCCTGTTTCAGTGTAGATGCAAAGTGCCTTCACTGCCCAAAGGAAGTACAGTATGAGTGATGGAGTAAGCAACTAAACTAAGTATTATGCCCACTCATAATATAAGAAAACAGGAAGTGCCAAACAGAAGTGAACATGGTTTTGACTGAAATGGAAGTGACACCGATCTGAATTCGTTGTTTATACTCACCACAGAGCCAGAGCCCAACTGAGGGGGAAAGACAGGAAGTACAATTACTAACTAAAACCACTTCTACTTGGAGAAGCACATTAGCATTGAAGTATCCTAATAAATCAGACCACTCTGAAATACAGAAACTAGGACCCTATGATGTCTGCTACATGGAAAACATGGGCGGAAATGTGGAATCCAGATATAAAAATGGAATTTACTGTATAACACGGAATAAGAGAATGTGGAGTAAGGCTCTACACTTAATCAAATCACGATATGGACTATAGTGTCTGATTTAGAGCTGCACAATTCTGGATACATTGAGAATCCCACAATTCTGAACAAGACAATTTTTTAATTTAAATTCTGACAAATGTTGCCCATTTAAAATGTTTAATGAATGATTCAATGACTCATTCATAAACACTTGTTTCATTACTGGATGAATCAGCATTTTTGAACAAATCCCTTGAATGATTCAATGACATAAGTGTAACAGTCACTTGTTGCCACCTACGTGGTACATCAATGTAATCGTTGCTACTTTCAAAAGGCAATTTACTTTATCTTCTTTTATCTGAACTATAAACATTTATCCCAGTTCTTCTGTGATAATATGGATATTAGTAACAGAAATAATGATACTGTGCGGTTGAAAAATGTTTGTGCGAAGCAGATGAGAACGTTCTGGTGGTATTTTGTTAAAGGTTTAAAAGACACAGGCGAATCATTGTCGTTTAGGAATAAGATCGTGTGGGTGTTTGAATCGAGACAGTGGTTTTTAAATTGTAATGTGAAAATATAACAAATTTCACAGGAACTTAAAAATTGAATATGCACAGAGGAAGGGACGGGTGTGCCCACCTTGACATCGGGTTTGCTGGCAGATTGTTTGATGAAGGACTTCATAATGTTGCTACGACCCAGAGATCCAGGCGTCATCATCAGCAACTGGTTCTTCTGCACGGTGTGCACGAACGAGCGCATGTGAGGAGCAACACTCTACATACACAACAAAGGAACACATAATGGATTGTCTGGACTGAACAAAGATTGGCTAATAAAATCCTCAAGAAACTTTACAAATCTGCAAACAACCACAGAGACACTTAATGTGGACGTCTGTGGAAAGCAAGAGTCAAAGAGTGTTCATAAGGAGTTCATTTTGATGGATTGGTGGCACTACGGTGGTCAGAGATACTCGTACCGTGAGGCATTTCTTTGGAGGAGAGGGCTTCTTTTTGGGTGTGCTGAATTCCCGGATCGCTGACTCCGCAGCCCGACGCTTGGAGCCTGAGCGCACAGGCCTGATGCAAACCAACAGAGACAATAAGAAAACACAAGCGGCACAGAAATAGAATAAAGAAATCGAATTAACGTTGTACTCACCGGCCATCTGCTCTGGACTTTGACCCGCCACTGTCATCTATTACAGGAAGATAAGTCATTTAAACCTTACTAGTCATCCCATAAACATTCTGTATTCAATCAGTAGATCTGTTAGACTTGTACCCGATCCTGAAGTACGAGCCATGGATCGTGTGAAGCGACAGTTCTCAGCGGTGATGGGAGATTCAGCAATCTCTTTTGGAAGTTTGTTTTCTTTTACCTCAGTTTCCTTTTCTTGAGTCTCCTCAGGTTCCTATGAAAAATCACACGGCCGTCAGTTATTAACAAATTGTACTTCTCAATTATCATAAAGTGGTTGTCTCTAGGTAAAATCGGGCTGTTGGGGGTCTCTTACTAGCAAATGTAAATAAACCACAGCATAAAGTTTTCCTCTCACCTCAGATAGGATGATTTCAGGTTCAGAGTTGGTTTCAGTAACCGGTTCTGCCATCTTTTGTGGAGCATCAACCCTAAACAGAAGCGAGAAACAGCGTTTAAAAGATCTCGACCAATAATCAGAAGGTTGTGGGGTTGAATCCCAGATAAAGAAAACAATACCTCAGCTATCATAAGCAAAACACTCACTGTTCCTCTTTGTTCTCCAGATCCTCAGGTTCAATGTCCATACAAATGTCCTCTAGAAAAAAAAAAAGAAGTGTGGACACAAACGTCACCTTCCGGTTAACATACAAACTTAAATCACTTTTAAACAGTATGCATGACTGTCCCGACAAAGCGATAATTCCAACTAAGGCATTCTCGCTGACCTCAAGTTATTCATTTATCATTGGAGTTGGTGATTTAAGTTCGGGGTTGACTGCAAATGTAAACACGAGTCTCACCGCTGACGGAGCTGCTGCAGGTTGAATTGCCCAGTCTGGCTTTCTTCTTCAGGAAAGAGCGCCGGGAGGCCCTGCGAACAGCTTCCTGGGTCATGCTATGCCTGAGGCCCACCAGCGAGCGCCGCACCACCAGCGAGCGCCGAACCGATGTCCGAGATGACTTCTGAGGTGTCGTCTGCAACCCGGACGCAGCGATGGGGATTTTATTGGCGGATCGGCCCGGAGACGAACTAGTGTTCAGCATCGACTCCGCACTCAGACGCTCCGACGAGGGAATCTTCACCACAGCTTCAGACACCAGGATCTGATCCTGCACCTCAACTGGTTCTTGCACTTCTGGAATTTTCTCTGCCACTTCTTCCACCTCCTTAGCTTTGGCGGCACCTTTGTTACGGGTGCTGCGCTTGACTGGTTCAGTTTCAGCCGGGGCGGTGGTTTTGTTACGACGCGTGCGGCGAACAGGTTCCTCTATAAGGCTCTCTGAGCTGTCATCCGGGACGTGTGGCATAACAAGCTCAGAGATGGAGTTCAGGGTCATCTGGACCGAGGAGCGACGCAAGTTGCTGCGTTTCCCCTTGGAGAAACTATAGATACACAATAACATTGTATACCATATCATTACAGGAAAAAAAGCTACAAAAACACTTAAAACGGTTCATGAGAGTTCAGTGGTTCAACCTTAATATTATAAAGTGACGAGAATACTTGTTTGGCATACAAAAAGTATTCTTGTCACTTTATAATAACATATTAGTATCTTTCTGTTCATCTGAAAGTGTTCACTTTCTTGCTGTCAATAGAGACTCAATGAATTTCATCAAAAATATCTTCATTTGTGTTCTGAAGATGAACGAAGGTCTTACGGGTGTAGAACGACATGAGGGAGAGGAATTAATGACAGGATTTTCATTTTTGGGTGAACTAACGCGTTAATGTAATTTTTTTTAGGGTATGTTTATTAAAAGCTACTTTAGTTTCCCAATTGAACTAAGCCCTAATTCTGGCCAAATCTAAGCCCCGTCTGTGAAACCAGGCCATTATATTAAATATAGTATTGCCAAAAAATTTTTAAAACAGTCCTGTAAAATAAAATGCTCTGCTTTGTATTGAAAACCACAATAGCAGTTTTTTATTTTATATTCATATTTGAAATCTAAATTGTGAAACAAGTACAAGTTTTTAAATTACAATTCAACAACGGCTGTAAAAACAATGGAAATTGTAATTGATTAAAATTACAGACGCCAGGAAAAATAATCTCTCAGTAGTCAGAGAAATCAGATTTCTCTTCTTCAAGACTATGGAAGCTCTGTCAAAAAAAAAAAAAACATCCAAGGAGCAATCTACTAAAACTTGAACTAAAACTAGATGCTGCTGTAGTCAAAAATACATAAAATGAAGACATTAGAAAACATCCTCACCGTCTTTTGCCACGAGACTCGTTGAGCTCCATCGACACTCGTTTCCTGCGGTTTGTCTTTTTCTGTGACGGAGTCTTTGGCATGAGCTCCGGCTCAGTGCTGAAGTCACTGTACAACAAAACATCTTATTAACACGTCTAACGACCAAGAAGGCAACGGCGTGAATCTCACGTACACAAAGAGACAGAACACAGCAGTATAAAGCGTATAACACACTTCACCTCACCTGGAAAACATGCGATAAGCTTCCTGCTGGATCTCCTCCAGCCACACCATATGGACATTATCGATCTCATTGGCAAAATCCTGCAGCTTCCCATTAAAAACCTGCATGAGGGAGCGTGTGGTGTCCGGCAAGGAACTCATGGTGGCTCCCCTGGAAAAACAGAAGGAAAGTTTTTCAACATTGACTAATAAAGCAGTTCTGTACACAATAAGTCACTCGATCAAGCTGTCATATTGGAAATGCATTCATTTACACTCCATATTTCAGTGAAGTGAAAAAAAAACCAAAAAACAAAAACATACATTTGATTTTAAGTGGCAAATTTGAAACCGATAACAAGGTCCAGACTAATTAATATTCATAAGTATTTTAAATCCAGCTTGACATGAAAACTGCCTAATTTGACATCCGTCACAACAGTTTTCCTCAGGAAAATGGAGATTATCTGTTTAACACACTTTAAAAGTGTAAAAACACAATATTTTTTATACATTTTGAGCATGTAATTAATCTAATTTAGCAGTCCAAACATACATGAACATGTTTTAATATGATAAACACTCACAGATTCGCATGATACATCGATGACGCGAAAATACACAAAATAACAAGCGATTTAACTAAAATATGGATTTATGTCTGACAACGTTACGTCAAGAATCGACAGCTAACCTATAATAAGGAGTTAAAAAAAACGACACTTACCTCTTTAGTTACACTGCAAAAGCAAGACGCGGTTATCCAAAGTTATGATACTTCCTTCGATTTAGTTTATAAACATTAGATGCTAATTTAACATTAGAAGCTAGTTTATATCTTCGGCAGGGTTCGCTCGACTGCCTCTTGTTTTCCAGTCACCCGCTCAAAACGGTTTAAATAGTTTAAAATTCTGCTCTGACGAATAATAAGCTGCGAACGGCTGATTCTGGGTGGGACCAAAGTTTCCGTGTTTGTAATTGAACAATCCAGCTGCCTGTCACGACAAATTGGCTGAATCACAATCAAGAAGGTTTCGGGAAGGCTCTCATTGGAGGATACATTCGTCTGTCATCGATTCAAACCGTCCAATGCAGGACGAGAGCGTGAAAGTCCCGCCTCCTCGATGACGTTCCCGTGTTTGACATCCCGTGTGAAAACCGAGCAAAACACTACGAGTTCCGCGCGTTGATATTAATCTCATAGTATACAACTTTAACAGTTTGACAGGTTTAAAATGCATTTTTAACAGCCCTCCAACCGTTTTAACGCAACACACAATTTTATAACGAATTATTAGGATTAAATACAATAATCGCACTGTTACCATGGTAACAGAAGCAGCTAGCTTGCTAGCGTCGCGAACGGCTCATCGTTCGAGCAGACCCGATGTGTCTCACTCGATAGCGAACATCTTTTGAAACACTTTTCGTGTTGTTTTTCGCTTAAAATATCAATGACAGAAGCCAGGGTGAGTTTGTAAGCTCGCTAGGTTGTTCGTAATTGCAGATTAACATGTTGAGGTGATTATGAGATTTTCTAAACACATGTATATGTATTACTTTTCTATCTAAACAACAGTGTTTATATGTTATATTTGTCGCATTTGCTTCTAATATGATACTTTGCTCATTTCAAATAAACCAATGATTTACCAACAAGTACCATGGTAATACCATGGTATTTTTTTAAGTGCCTGTGAATACCTTGCATGCACCCTGCTATGTGAATATGGCAGTCACAAAATACCGTGATAGTACGACCACAGTACTTCACACGAACTTTAAAGAGTAGCTTTTATTTGCACAGTCTGTTTGAATGAGTTTAATTAATGATCAAGCGCAAGGACAGCAGACTGAAGGATCACGTGACCTCTGTCATTATTAAATAACTCTAATCCTCTTTGCAGGATTTATTTTTAGAGGATGGGCGAGACATGCAAGGTGATCAGTGCCTGAACATCAGGTAAATGACAATCCGCTGATGGAGATGTGCTGTCCCGCACCATGAAGAAAATATTCAACTTCAAGAAGAAGAAGGGCTCCCCGAGTCCCTCTGAGACGGCGAGCGTGCTGTCGGCCAGCTATGATGTCAAGGAGAAAGACCTCGGGAAGGTCCACAAGGCTGCGTTGAGCGGAGATGTGGCCAAACTCAGACAGCTTGCCAAAAAGAATGACTTGAACCAGCTGGATAAGGAAAACAGGTAATGATTGATAGATGATTGTAGTGGACAAAGCAAAAACGTGTTATAGAAAATGCAACCGCAGTGATTTTCACATTAACTTTAGACTTTTGTTCTGCAGCACTGCCCCAGGTGACCCCATCAGGCTTCTTAACATCTTAAAGGGATATGAAAATGAAAATTATCCCATGATTTACTCGCCCTCAAGCCGTTCTAGCTGTATATGACTGTCTTTTTTCAGACGAACACAATCCAGGTTATGTTAAAAAATATTCTGGCTCTTGGTAGTGAATGGGGGTCGAGATTTTGAAGCCAAAAAAAGTGCATTCGTTCAACATAAAAATAATCCATACGACTCCAGGATGTTAGTTAAGGTCTTCTGAAGCGAAGCGATGAGATTCTGTAAGAAAAATATCCATAATTATAACTTTATAATCTAAAAGCTGTTGCTGGAAGCCAGAGATGTACGCTCGTTCACGAGAGAGTCGAGCTGTGGTGGTAGAGTGACCTTTGACCTTACGTATGACGTAGGTGTAGCCTAACCTGACACCTCTTGTGAAAACCACATAACACCCTTCGCTTCGCTTCAGAGGGCCTTTATTAACCCACTAGAGTCATATGGATTACTTTTATGATGGATGGATGAGCTTTTTTGGAGCTTCAAATACTCAAACACTATTTAATGCCGTTACAAAGCTGGGAGGAGCCAGGATGTTGTTTAATATACCTCGAATTGTGTTTGTCTGAAAGAAGATGGTCATATACACCTAGGATGGCTTGAAGGGGATTAAATTATGGGATAACTTTCACTATTTTCTTTCAGATAGAAGGTTTCTGCAATATTGCCCGAGGTGCCATTTTCATTTTCAACATTTTCACTTGCTCCTCTACAAAAAGACCTATCTATGTGTCTTAGCTATGCATATTTATATTAAATAGAAATATTTTTTTGAATTTTGAAAATAAAAATGGCTTACTGGCAGCCAAATGGGTGTTTCATACTAGAAAGTAGCTAGTTTGCTAAAACAATTCTTAAATAGCGGTTTGGTTTATCCATTAAGATGTTTCTTTGGAGTAACATTTACAATATGTTTATTAAGAAAGTAAATGGGGGCCATTTTGATTCCAGGTTGACTTAAAATTTTTCTTCATGCATCTTTTAAATGATTCAAGGCTCTTAAAGTCGCATTTGTTGTTGCATAATGATTTTGAAGAAGCTTAAGTCACAAAATTCACACTTACGTCACCTTGTTCAATCAAAAGAGACATTCTTGCTAGTGCAAAGTTTGATGTCTGTAAGACTTTTTAATGTTTTTGAAGGAAGTCACCAAAGCTGGATTTATTTGACCAAAAATAAACTAATATTGTGAAATATTATTAAAATTCAAAATAGCTGTTTCCTATGTGAATATATGTTAAAATGTAATTTATTCCTGTGATCAAAGCTGAATTTTCAGCATCATTACTCCAGTCTTCAGTGTCACATGATCCTTCAGAAATCATTCTGATATGATGATTTGATGCTCAAGGAACATTTATGATTATTATCAACGGTGAAAACTGCTTTATTTTTGTGTAAAATGTGATTTTCATTTTCTTTGATGAATAGAAGGTTCAAAAGAACAGATTTATTTGACATAGAAAGCTTTTTGTAAAATTATAAATATCTATACTGTCACTTTTAATCAATTTCATGCATCCTTGCTGAATAAAAGTTCATTTCTTTTAAAAAAAAATCTTACTTGGCCTTTTTTTGCCCACAGAACTGCGTTGCACATCGCTTGTGCTTGCGGACACACAGATGTCGTTCAGTTTTTGGTGGAGAGCAAAGTGAAGCTAAACTTATGTGACAATCAGAACCGCTCCGCCTTAATGAAGGTAAACTCAGTTTGCTCTTGTGGAATCATGTGAATATAAATAAATGCTGACTGCTAAGATCTTGCTTGTGTCTTTTGGTTTGTAGGCAGTTCAGTGTGAGCAAGACCGCTCTGTGTCGTTGCTCCTGGAACATGAGGCTGACCCCAATCTGGTGGACATCAATGGAAACACGGCACTGCACCTGGCCGCCCGCATCCCATCCCTACCCGTGGCGCTGCAGCTCCTGGAGCACTCAGCCAACATCAATGCACAGAATAAGGTGAAACTTTATTGATTTTCACAGTATTAACCACACACACAACAGGTGTCTGATACATAAAGTGTAATTTATGCGGCATCAGACAGCAGAAAAACTTGTCTACTGCATAGTATACACTATAAATGCCTACTCACAACATTAGACAGAAGTTAACATCTCAGAGCGTTTACACAACTTATGGCAGGATGCACCAAAAATGATTGTTTTGCACATTGAAAGATCGATAGTTCACTCTTGAGATGTTTTGTTGCGGTTTGATTGACAGGATGGCAACACTCCACTGATGCTGGCTGTGATGGAAAACCATGCAGACATGACAGAGCTTTTACTGAAAGAGGGAGCAGATGTTAATGTCAAGAACCAGGAGCAACGGTAAGAAGGATTTATTTTTGGGAGTCTACTAAAATAGGTTTTCCCCCTTGAATGTTCAAAAAGCACATTTTTTCCCTCATATTCTTCATTGTTGCAGCTCCTCTCTTCCCAGTCTGTCAGTAACGATCTGTTTAGTTTCTGTCTCTATGAAGCCCCTCCTTCTGAAAAGCACAATGTGCTATTATTGGTTATCTGGAGCAGTGTGTTGTGATTGGTCGACCGCTTCGAGCGTGTTTGGGAAATGTCCCTCCCCTTACCATAACCGAAAGTTCAACACACTACTAACTAACTCAGCCAGGCCCCGCCCCTTTATTCCGTGTATGTCTTGGGAATTATTTAAATGAAGAATAATGAGACTACAATGGAGGCTTTTCAGGAAGTTCAGAAACAGTGACGCTGATATAGAGAAGAGCTCCCCCTGGAGTGGCTTTTCAAAGAGTAACAGAAGTCAAGGGTAGTCGTGGCCTAATGGTGAGGGAGTCAGGCTTGTAACCTGAAGGTTGCCGGTTCGATTCCCATGGCGGCAGGAATTGAGAGTGTGGATTGTGAATAAACAGCACTCTCTCCACCTTCGAAATCATGACTAAGGTGCCCTTGAGCAAGACGCCTAACTCCTAATTGCCTCACCTGTAAGCCGCTTTGGATAAAACCGTCTGCTAAATGAATAAAAATGAAAAAATGAAGAAGAAAATAAAAGCTATAACTACTTCCTGAGTCTTACATCATTTTGTCTGCGTGAGATTCTCCAGCTTTGTTGTTGTTGAGCTGTTAAAGCTCCGCCCTCTTCTGGAAAGGGGAGCAGCAGCTCATTTGCATTTAAAGGGACACACACGAAAACGGTGTGTTTTTGCTCACACCCAAATAAGGGCAAATTTGACAAGCTGTAATAAATGATCTGAAGCTTGAAACTTTCACATTCTGTCTGCCATTGTTAAGGTCTGCATTGATGATAGTGGCGTGCAATGGACAAATCAGCATGGTGCGTTTGCTCCTGCAGTATGACGCCGACATCACGGTGAAAGATGACAAGGGATGGTCTTCTGATGATTATGCCGTCATGAATGGACACCATGCGTAAGAGCTTTCTCACTCACAGTTTGTTCATATGTTGTTTTAACAGTGAATGTTGGTGATTTGTGTGCTTTTTGATGCATTGTAAAGATTGTTAGGAACAATTAAAAAGGTGATAGTGATATGCTCACATTGGCAATGGTTTTTTTAATATAATTTGAATTTCACTGCAGACATTGACAGCTTTGTTTGAAGCTTGTAGGAGCTCATACCAGTCGTTCTGTTCCAGATGTTCACATCTGATCATTGAGCATGGGACGAAGAGAAGATCCCTTCAGTCACCTTCCCATTTTACAGCCAGCAAAAAGAAACCGACGTCTGTGCTCGGCAGCCCAGGCGGTATTGTGGCCGGTTTGCCTTTGGGAGTGCCAGCTCTGGATAAAGATGGTGAGACCATTTGGAAAATGGTTTTCAGTGTTGTCTGTGCTCATAAATATGTATGTCAGTATTCCTGTAGTGTTGAGTGTGGTGATTTGATCTGGTTCTGTTTTCCCACTCCACACTCATCTGTCGTAGCAGCAGGAAGCAGCTCTGCAGGAGCAGGGAAAGGTATTACCAATGTGTGCCAACCGATGTGCTGTAGATCAGACACATCATTCTTTACCATCTCAGAGTTCAAGACACGATATAAGAGTAGTATGAGTTCATTCAGTAGTACTGAATGGTAAACCGTGGTGTGTCACATCATAGGAAGATATCCTTAGCGTGTTTTTACGCTTGCATACTAGGTTAAAGACCTATTCGCACCAAAATCGAAACGAAAAAGCGAGACTTAATGAAAAAAATCCAGTCATTAACATTCTTTAGTGTACAATAAAAACCATTTGAGAACAACTGATTTCTTGGTGTATATATATCCAGTATATATTAAATAAAGTCTCATCAATCGTCTCATGCCACTTATTTTGCTCTGCATCTATATAATATGTTCTAAATGTGAGCTAAAGGCTATTTGTCTTAACCCATTGGTCTTTGCAAAACGAAAGGGGGGAAAATGGACAAAAACATACTTTATCGGTGTGAATAGGTCTGTAGGAATGCATCATTTCACCACAAATTGATAAATTGATCTCTAAATGTGTTGTTTGTACTAGTTATGGGTTATTTATTGGCTAGGGTCTTGCAGGTAATCGCTTTCATATTTCTCTCATCAGATACAGAGGACAATTCCCACACTGAGTCCATTAGCAGGTGAGATGCCATTGATATTTCAGACAGGAATGGGTGATGGCAGCAGCAACAAATGATTCAATAAGTTGATCGAGCACTAATATGTATTCATTTGCAGGGCATCAAAAAGTGGCGCTGCTGATTCCTGGCCTTCATCAGATGATGATGACGAGTTAGATTTGAGCCCAAAGGTATCTGTTGTGCTGTGCATGAAAACAGCTCTGAATAACATGTGATGTTGATTGAAAATATTGTAATATTAGGTTAGGTAATATAACAATTTTTTTTCTTTTTACAGAAACCAAAAGTAAACTTAAAGAAACTCATAAGCACATCGAAAAGGGAAAAGATAGAAGGTAAGTTTTCATTTTAAATGTTTTTGTGAAGTTTGTGAGAACTGTGGTTGTGCCCTTACTGTATAGCAAACTCCCTTTAGGGCAACACAGACCACTTGGCAGCCATCTTGGCAAGGCTCCTTAGCATCAATTTTTTTTAATTTCAGTAAAAGGCATGCAAGTACTACTCTTATCCAATTTAAATATGGAGAGATTGCATTTTTTTAAAGCTATCAGCTAAACTTGTTTCAGTAACACGTCACAAATCATCACAAAACATCACCACTTAAATCAGACAAAAGTGGTATCATAAATTTTGCTGCTCAAGCTCAACTTTGTCTAAGGCCCTGTTTCTGCCTGGTATTAAGATGCGTTTTGTTCCATTGGATCACAAGTATACGAGGGAGACGCATACCTGTTTCCACCTGGTATTTAAATCCGTCTCTTTTGTCCACTTTCAACCACTTCTGTCCGACAAAATAAACTACCGCAATTTACATATGAGAGCGTCCAGAGACAACGGAAAAAACTATGGAGAGCATCAGCTTTTGTTTCTGTTCTGACAGCCGCAAGACCGGCCAAACACGGTGAGTGTGCGTTAGAAATCAGGAATGGTGAGAGAACATTGTGCTTTTCACCTTTTTCTTCTTCAAACCACACTTGGGTCCTCAGCCGACAAAGTTTACATCCTGTCTGACTAGCGCACTTCCCATAATTTTTTCGTATTAGGTCAGTAGGCGGAGAGTAGACTGTGTTTAGTGGCTGTTTGAACATATTTGACTATGTGAGCGTTTCCACTATGAAAGCAATCCGGTCTAATGTGTTTTCAACTACTTCTGGATTTGGTGGAAAGTGGACAAGCACAAAACGCTTTACACCCTGTTTACACCTGTATTTAGTGTTGTCCGCTTGTGATCCAATTGACCAAAACGCAGGCGGAAACAAGACATAAAAAACTATTGTTCAAGCTGTGTGTTTTAGAAAAATAAGATGAGGGGATGTCTTTATCAAAAAGTAAAAGAAAAGGCGGTATTTCCTATGTATGTTGTCCATGTCTGTAGTTATAGCAGATCGGGATGCAGACAAATCCTGGAGCGGGTCAGAGTCAGAACTGGACTGTGAGGATAAGGGTGTAAAACACCCCCCTCTATCCAGACCACTCCCCTCCAGCAGCACTTCCCTCCAACCCTCTGTAGCAACCCCACCCGCTTCTTTACCCCACCCACCCCAGATGAGCTCCACCCTCATCAGCAGCACCCATAAGGTAACCCTCACCATTTCTCTGTGTGGTACATTGTCTAACTCTTTCCTTCTTTGTTTTCATTCAACCCATTCCACCCTGCTGTGTCAGGTGGGCAGAGCGAGTTAACAGAGCTGCCCTCTGGTAGTAAACTAGACGTGGAAGGCAATGAAAGTCCAGTGGATGAATCTGAAGAAGGTGAAGATGATGAAGGTGAGGATGATGATGATGGCGAAGAAGAAGAAGAAGAAGAAGAAGAAGAAGAAGATGAGGAGGAGGAGGAGGAAGAGGAAGAAGACGAGGAGGAGGATGAAGATGATGAGGATGAAGGTGAGGATGATGAAGAGGAAGAAGAGGAAGATGAAGAAGAGGAAGCTGCTGTGGCTTGTGTGAGACAACAAACATTCCTGGCTTGCTTAAAACCATTGCTCTCGGTACAGCAGAACAATCCGATAAGGCTGATGAAAATCTCAACCAACCTGGATGGGACAGGATGGAGGACAGTGTCTCAGGGGACAATCCTCTGGAGGTAAGGACAGATCAAGAACAAGAGGTACCAGAGAAAATGGACGTGAAAGAAACGATTTCTGAAAAGGCACTTTTTGGAGGTGCGATTACAGGGATTCTCAATTTAGAGGATGGCTGTCTTGTATCAGCCGTCAGGGTCGAGGCAAGATTCTCAGATGAGGAGGACAAGGATGAGGGGGCCAGTGAAAGTCCAAGTCCAACTTCTTTACCAAGTGTGGATAGAACATCACACAGAAATCCAATAGAGAGCAAGAATGAAAACCATAGTGATGATGATGATTGGGAGGAGGAGGAGGAGGATGATCAAGATGAGGAGCTGTTGAGAATCGAGAAGAACAGTTTAGAAGTGGAGGCCTCTCAAGGAACAACCCTTGAATGTGAAGATGCACGACTTCCAGCTGAAGGAATGGCTGATTTTGACACCAGCAATCTGGATGTTCCTTCAGCATCACCTAAGTCAAAAGCCATAACTACTGCAGATGATGATGAAGATGATTGGGATGATGTTGGTGAGGAGGAAGAAGCCCAAACAAAAAAGCCTCTGAACTTATTTCTGACCTTGCTGGGACAGAAGGAACCGGAGAGCCCTGAGGTGTCTTGGGAGTCTGGCTCAGACAAAAGTGTAGGAACACCTGAAGAAGATAAAGATGGCAAGGAGATGCCAAGTGCAGAAAAACATCAGGAGGCTTTGGTTCAGGATGACGACACTTCAAAAAGGTCATTGTTAGAACCTATTGAGCACCTTTCCCAGAGTCCTTTACATGAAGAACACAGTGATGATGACAGTGAAGCTATACCAGTGTCCATGATTGTTGGTCAAAGTGTCGAAGACCAAAGTATAAGTCATGAGGAAGACAGCCAAGTGAAGCAAATGCAGTATGACTTTGCAAGTGGCTCGGTCAAAGTTTCTGAAATAGATCAGATCTCTGATGTCTCTGACGATGAATTGGAAGTAGATGATGGATGTATTGATGATCCAAGTCAACCACATACTCCAAATCTCTCCAACAGCAGCCCAAAACATTCCACCACATCAAGTCCAGTACAATTGGAAAAACCATTCCTGATGAGATCTCTCTCAGGTAGCCCAAATCATTTAAAAGCAATGAGCCCATTTCCAACAAGTCCAAAATCCCTAACGAACCCGAGTCCAAGGCAATCTGCTGGACCTAGCCTTCAACATTCAGCTGCAACTAGTCCACAAAACTCAAGTTTCTCAAGCCGCTCACCAAGTCCTCAACACTGCAGTCCATCACCTTCAACATTCATCCATTTAATATCGCAAGGTTTGGATCAAAAGTCACAGGAAGAAGTTATGAATCCAGAATCTCAATGTTCAAGCCCTAATTCTCATCGTGAGGATGACCTTTCGGTAGAGTTTGCAGATGAACGATTAAGAGAGGTGATTGAACCAGAACAAGCTCTTCAAGAAGAAATCCCCTATACCGTCATAGATGAAGTTGATCTCACTTCTGATTCTGATGGAGAAGATGGAAAAGAGGAAGAAATTGAGAAGTTGCATGAGCAGAACTCTGTTAACGAATCTGCAATGCAAGAAAGACTTTCAAAGCAAGGATCATTTCAGGTACTCTAGACGATACCTGTAGCTTGTGGATAGGAGGTGGCAACTTGTGGTTTGTAGTTGTAGCTTCTAGATGTGGTAGCTATGGGTAGGACAAACTGAAGATGCAATCCTGACAAATCTGTTCTTGCTCATCCCAATTGTTTTGTGTCTTTTGTTCTTTTATGCATCTAATTTCATTGAATTGTACAACTTTTTGATTGCCTTCAATGTAAAATGTTCATGTTGGCTTGCAACTCATGTTCTTCCAACAGGAAGAGGCATTCACGGAGGATGAGGACGAGGAGGATGTAGAAGAAGAGGAGGATGAGAGGGAAGAACCGGAGGAAACGTGTGAAAAGTCTAATGTTCCTCAAAATGGTGGCTCTAGCAAAGATAAGCGAAGAGGTACAGTTTCACAGTTTATGGTTTGAAGGATTTATTCTTCAAGAATTTTGGCATCTATTTTGTGACCATGAATTACATGTTGACTAGATGTGAATGTTTTTCCAGATTTCCTTTCAGAATTGGGGCTCGAAAAAGAAGATGAAAATGACGACTCTCCCTGGGATTCAGAGGTCAGTTGCAAGGCATATTAATCAAAGCAAAGCTGGTGAAATTTCCGTACAGTAATGCATTTTATGCCTATAGCAACAAAATCACCCTAAAACTGGGTTTCCCCAACCAGTGCTTATAAAACCCCTACAGGTTTGTGATGGAACTGCAAGGTTTGTGGAATTGTGATAATGCTAATGTCAATCTAAATTAAATATAACTTAGCTAAACAAAAAAAAGTTGTTATTATTATTATTGTTTAATACATTTTTATTTAATTATAATATTAATATTTACTTAAATTATTTAATAAATTATTACATTAAATTAGCTTAATAAATGTATATTTAATGAATAATTATATTATTTAACAATTATATGTAACAAATGTATGAAGTTAATGTAATGCAAAACACACATGTCATTTAAAAATGTATTTATTGAATAAATTAGATGTTTAATTAGTAATTATGTAATTTAATAATTATATTTAATTTAATTTAATTAATGTAATACAAAATACACAATAAAATTATTTTAGTTATTTAAAAACGTATTTACTGAATAAATTAGTTATATTTAATTAGCAATTTTGTAATTTAATAATTATATTTGATTAAATTAATGTAATACAAAATACACATAAAATAGTTTTAGTTATTTAAAAACTTTTATTGAATAAATTGTAGTTATATGTAATCACTAATTATTTAATTTAACAATTGTTTAATTAAATAAACTGGAAAATTAAATTAATTTAAACAATACACATATAGCTGTTTTATTAATGTCAAATTAAAAAATTATCAATAAAAAGGAAAAAAAATGTTTGGGGACCCCTGTCCTAAAGTCATCTGTGACCTGCAATTCATTCTGGTATGTTCTCTCTTTTTTCCTTTAACAGTCTGGTTCTGAGAGCCCACGGAAAAAGCAGGCCAGTGGTCCACACACTCCTGCCAAACCACATAAATCCATGTCCAGGATTTGTGAGGAGAACGCTGAAGGTATGTATGGAACTGGCAATGACTTATTTATTTATTTTTACTATATAAAAATATGATTGCATTTTAGCGTGTAATACCATAATAGCTTTGTCTGCAACCATTTCATGCTTAAAATTATGCTGAGAAAATTGACATTTTCCATTGCTTCTACTTAACAGATGTTTTTACATGCTATGCTAAATAATGAAAGTGTAGGTTACCTGTAGATTTGCATTTCATAATCTCATTGAATTCTTTTGTAGACTTCTTATACGTTCCCTCCTTCATAAGAGGAGGGAGGGACGTTAATTTATTGAGAAGTTTAGGCCAGCCAGGAGGTTGCAGGCCGATGGGTAGGCATTCTGATATGCCTCATGAATTGCTGTTGTCCTGCTGGATTAATCATCACCCATAATCCCCTGCAGTGTCTCCAGCCGTTACATTAACACTCTGTCTTCAGACCTTGATCTCTTGTCTTATGCGTCTGTTGTCATCTGTGCATTCATGGCATGTGATGAGACATGGCATGATGCTCAACTAATATTTGCTTATAGAGCTTATTGTTGCTCATGTTTACATGTAAAGTTTATTAAAATTAACATTTCCTTTAAATTGTTTGAGTATTTGGCCACTCTCCAGTTCATAGGCATCATGGGAGACCCCCATCGCTGCATGTGCATGCCTGCGCACTCGCCACATGGAGGCTTTGTCCATTGAGATTTGTTTTTTTTAGGGGAGTTGATATTTCTGATTTTTTTTTTTTTGTCTTTCAGTTTTAAGAAATGATGAGGATGATGTAGAAGAGAAGGAAACTGAGCTACCAGTAAGCATCATTTTAAAATGGCAATTATAGAGCTTGATTTGCATTTTAATATTATAATATTATAGTAGTTATATTAATAATTATATATTATTTATATTATATAATGTAATAATGAAATATATTTAATTAATGTTAATTATATTTCAATATTAATGTACTGCTGGAGCTCAAATAGTAGATCAGTCTGAGCTACAGGAGTACTGTAATATTGAAATATAATTAATTGGATAAAGGCATCTGTCAAATGCTTAAATGTTAATGTATATGTATAAATATAAATAAATAATAATTTTTGAACTTTTGAATTTAATAATAAATGTGACATTTTTCTTTACAGCCCAAAGTGATCAAAAGAGAGCCTGTCTCTGTTCTTAGTAAGCTGATGGATTCAAAAGAAGCCAATAAGAAAACAGGTTATCTCATCAATTTATCTTTTTAACACAAAATTTTAATACAAAATTAAACTATTTTGTATGAAAGCTTGTTTCCCCAATGAATAAAAAATTAAAAAGCTAATTGCGACTTTTTATCTCATAACTCTGACTTTTTTTCTCAGAATTGCGAGACATAAAGTCAGAATTTCGAGTTATAAATTCAGAATTGCAAGATATAAAGTCAGAATTTCTTGTTATAAAGTCAGAATTTTGTGATATAAAGTTAGAATTGCAAGATTAAAAGTCGCAATTATCTTTTAAATTTTTATTCCATGGAGGAAACAAGCTTCATTATTATCATGTTTTGCTTCTTGAACAAAATTCTCTGTTCTTGCAGACCTGATGGAAGAACTTGGTTTGGGGGATGCTGATGATCTTGAAGGTAATCTTGAGGTTTTTGCTTCACTAAAACATTCCCAAATCAATCTTCAAATTTTGCACTGAATGTATGTTTTGTATGTCTGATGTGTTCATGTTTTGTCTCATTTTACACAAAAGCAAATCGCCAATGCCCTCAAGGTCAGATACTCAAGTGCTTGCGCTCTGTGTACCTTCGTTGGACGTTTATAGTTCTGCTGATGCTTGCTAATATCAGAGCCGTGGTCTAGCAGCTAGTGCGTATACTGTGGGTGACAGAAGTTTCAGTCCAGCTTGCTTTTTTCCCATTTCCCTGGTCTCCTCTTGACTATCTTCTGTCAAATGGCGAAATTGCTGAAAATAAATACATATTTAAAATTTAAAAAATACTTTTTGTGAATCTGCTTATTTTGAAAGATCTTCTGTGGGAATAGTCTTCAGCTCCACACTGGCAGTGAAGATAGTCTCTTGGCTATATTGGTGTTGGGCGATATGCTCCATAGTCATCATCCTATCATCATCCTGTGAGATTGCGAGATTGTATTGTTTTTTATCAACACTTGAATGTGGGTAAGCAACATTTTGAGCAAAAAGCTGAGAAAATCACATCTGGATTCACTACGAGGATCAAAACATAGATGGAGTAGATCGTGAACACCCTTCTCAGTCCTGTAGTTCATCCTGGGTGAACATTTCATTTGGTAAAATTGGGCAGTTTTGATTTTGATGCCGGTTAATGTTGGTGATCTCGTTATTTTACATATGCATTTGATTACATATGACGTTGCTTGCTTCTGCTTCTTCTTTTCCTGTGTTTTGATCAGGAGATTAAGTGCCCTCTTTTGATCCAAGTGCATGGCGCAGGTGCACGACGGGCGTGTCGGAATCCATTTTTTTCTACTTTAAAGACGAAAAAAATGGTTGGCACGCCAGGCACATGATCCAAAAGGGTTGTAGATACCGGTAGTCTCTTAATGAGTCACGCGTGTGTTTTGGGCGTAACGTGCAAGAGTCTCATCTCCCATAAAATCCAGTTGCGCTTGCGTCATGGCGGATTCGCTTTTTACATGGACGAATTTGCAAGCGGAAAGACCGAAAACTTCTCCAGAGAGGTGTCCTTGTATTTTTAATAATTGACATGTTTGTGCGCGTCCTTGTGTGTGTAACAAACAGAATGTGCGAGCATTGTGAACGCGTAATAGGCGCGTATTACTAAAATAACAAAAAATACTGTGCCATTGACTTTAGAGCAGGTTTTTGTTGGTCAGTGGTATTCAGTTGCCTCGACACGCCAACAATGCGCATAAACAGCCCTTTTTTCAAACCAGCATGCTCGTGGGCGAACAGAGGGATGCGAGTGCATTTGCTGTTTAAACAATGTGGCTGTTAGGTGTGAAAATGATAAGTGCGTCTGGCTGAAACTAGCAAAAAACATTTGCGGTGTGCCTGGCGTCGCATTGCGCCGGGTGTATGACAGGGCCCTCAGTCCTCAGAAGATGCACAATACCGCCCCCTACCATATAACGGTGAAAACACGTAAAATTACGTCAATGGTGGGGAATTAGAGGTAAAATGTTTTGTTAATGTTCTATGGAAACAAAACAAAATACTGACGAAGCACAATGCTGTTTTCGCCGTAGCTTAAACGACAACTGCATAAGAATGATGTGTCTATTCACAATTTGTAAACTTGCAATTCAGTTTTGATGTGGGATGTAGTCTTGTAGTCATTTTCATTGAGTCCTCCTCAATCCACGTATGTGCATGTTAGTGTCCCAAGTGTGGTTATGTGGTGATGTCATTATGAAATTAGAGAAAGCAAATGAATTTTAGGTCCTCATATTATATCATATATTATATATACTAATATTATAATTTGATAATAATAATAATCTGATAGTAAAAACAATAACAACAACAACAAAAATGATCATTTAATACATTATCGGGAAAACTATCCTATTATCATCTCATATCGTCAAAGGCATCAACCATCGGCAATTTCTCTGTCTGTTGTCGCTACACGATACGGTCGTCTATCGGCACAACCCTAGTTTGCATTTTTTGTTTATTTTCACTGCCTCTCATAGATGCTTCAGACTGGGACTCCGCCAGCACCACTAGTAAGGCCAGTAAGAACTTCCCAGTTCATAAGTTGGAGGAGGAGCCAGTCTTTGAAAGCCCAGCAGCTTCTGCACTATCCATAACACCCCAGCAGCAAGAACTGGACACCAGGGAACATGAAGAGGCCAGTCCAGAGATAAACAAACCCACAACATCAAGCACACAACCGCTTCCTAGTCCACGATCTCTCAACCCAAACGGCAGCTCAAAGCCACGACCACTGCCACGACTGCGCTTGGACTCGAATCAGAGCCAGAGAGTGAAGGTGAAACTAGAAATCTTTATGATAATGAATCAGTTTCTAGTGAATTTCTGAGTAATTGATTTATTGATACACAGAATCAGACTGGGATACAGACACCTCCAGTCCAGCCAAGACGACAAATTCACTGCCAAACATTGCTGAGCCTGACGCAGGTGAATCTCTTCAATGTACAGATGAACATTGAGGGTTCAGTACACTTTTATTGTGTAGTAACGTGTCTGTATTTCTCTGCAGTTCAACCCAAAGCTGAAGATGACGAGAGTGAAAACAGTTCTGACGCAAGTGAAAAAGCAGATCAGGTGGGCGGAATTACTTTTACAAACTCTATGGAAGGCATTTCTGACAATTTTATGAAAACAAATGAAATAAAACTGAAAACCTGTTTAATTTTTACCGTCAAAATGCATCGTCCCTGTCAAATTAAAAAAATGACATTTAATTTTCACTACATGCTGCTTTAGAGAAGAGGAAGAGTTGTTGTAGTAGAGTGTTGTTGATGCCGTCATTTTACATGAACGAGGGTCAATTAAACGCTGGATTTGCACAAAAGATGAACATGACACATGCTTGTGATGAGTTGAATCAACTCCACAGCAATTACATCAATCCACTAACCGTTCAGAAACGTCTAAAAGTTGGAACTTCTTCCTGAGTCTCTCCATGAGTGTCGGTTTGAACAATGTAAGGATGAACACCGTCATCATTTTGTCTGCGTGAGATTCTCCAGCTTTGTTGTTGTTGAGCTGTTAAAGCTCCGCCCTCTTCTGGAGCAGCAGCTCATTTGCATTTAAAGGGACACACATAAAAACGGCGTGTTTTTGCTCACACCCAAATAGGAAAAAAAAATGTTTACATTTTTTTTTTTTTTTTTACATTTTTCATCATTTAGCAGACGCTTTTATCCAAAGCGACTTACAAGGGGAGCAATTAGGAGTTAGGTGCCTTGCTCAAGGGTACTTTAGTCATGGTATGGAAGGTGGAGAGAGTGCTGTTTATTCACAATCCCCACTTTCAATTCCAACAGGCATGAAAATCCCTCACCTTTCGGCGAAATTCGCCGTTTTGAAACCAAAATAGGTGACCTACGTGAATCGTGTAGATTCGATTAGAAAACTTTTTTGGGGGGGGATTCATATCCAGTGAACTGCGATTCAGTGAATTGCGAACAGGTGCGCGTGCCAGAAGGGAGCGCGAGATTCAGTGAACTGCGATTCAGTGAATTGCGAACTAGGTTCTTCCACTAAATAGCGAGTGAGGGATGATTGACAGATGCGTAAAGCCTATCATTAAAAAGAGACTGAAAATCAACACCAATAAAGATTCCCGCTCGATCCCCCTTCCACTCGCGCCTTTTGACTGACGAACAGTCGGCGACAGTAATCGCGGTACTTCTGACTCCTGAAGGTAAACAGCCTGGGTTCGATGTGGAAAGGTGAAATATTGTTTTGAGTTAACTTAATCCTCTGGATTCGATGATCACACGGATCGCATGGATTATTTTAAAATACTCCGTCATTTATGTTTCCTCAGATAAGAGGAAGACATCAACAAGCCATGCAAATTATAAAATGCTCAAGTAATGTTGAACAATAAATCTTAATAAATTTGAAATCGCTATGGCTTAGTGATTATGAAAATTTATTAATCTGAATTACATAACATTGTATTGGCTGTCAATCATGATGGAAGAGTTCAGTTACAGCATGTCCACCATCTCTTGTGGGGGTTATGCATTAAGCCATTTGTGGTGCCCCTTCCACATTGTGCCTCATATACTGTAAATGTTAGACCCAGTGACGGGCTGGCATGAAATGGCTTGCATAATACTTAGTAAGGAGGCCATAATAATTTTTGACTCATGGCTGAAGTTAAGTTTCTCCAGCTCTCCCCAAGTTGGCAAAAAAGCATCTCAAAATGAATCAGATTGATGCTTTAAAATGTGGAATATTTAAATGTTTCTTCCGGGGGAGCATGCCCCCGGACCCCCCTAGAGGAGTAATATCCTTCTCACCTTTTTCACCCCTGACCCATTTTCATGCCTGTTCCAAAGCCCGACTCCCTCACCACTAGGCCATGACTACCCTGTTGTTACATTACATCTTAATGAAAGGGGCATTATAGGTGCCCTTTAATATTGCATTTTCTTTCAATTAATACTGTAATAGCATTTAAATTTTTCATTTGACAGGAATGATGCATTGTCATGATAAAAAAAATAAATTATTAGATTTTCATCTTAATTTATTTTTAGCGCATACTTTGCAGAAACTTTCCAATAATGAGAAGCTTAATCTTTTTTTCATTTTTATCATTTTATTAATTTCTATGAAATGGGAAAACTCTGTTTCCTACTGAGTTAATTGTTGAAAGTACAGTTTTAGGTATAATTGGAAGCTACAGTGTTGTGTTTTCTTCAATGGATTTGGTCTTTAATGTCACCATGTGCTTCCTTTGTGCCTTATTTTAGTTAAATGTGGTGTTCGTGACAGTGATACAGTTTTAAATGTTGGCACGAGTCACATGCATGTGTCCTAAGTTTGGTCTGAAGTCCTTGTCAAGCAGGCTTGTTTGGTTTTTCATTGTTAATTCTATTCTTTTGTCCAAATATGCAAATAAAGGCAAGAGAGGCATTACAAACATCTTCTGTAAACATAAAAAAGCCATCTAATGAACCGTCGAAGCTCCCAACCTCTCCTAGAGAGGACGAACAAGAGGAGAAAACTGATGAGACTCCCTGGGAGGAACGATATGAGAAAATCTGGGTGGAGAACGAAAAAAAGGAGACTAAGTCCCAATACAAAAATGTGGCCGCTGAACTAAAAGAGAAGTTCGGAGAACTGGAGCACAAAGAACCAGGTGACCTTTTGGAACAGGAATGGGAAGAAACACAACAGGATGATGAAGAGGAAGAAAAAGAGGTAGAAAAGGAAGCGGATGAGGATGATTCCGATGAGGAAGCGGGAGAGCCAATGGTGCGGCCCACCGCCCGGGCGAGAAGTGCCATACTTTTGCCAATCCCTGAACAGAGAGAGTCAGGTCTGGAGGATTCTCAGTCTGAAAGCGTCCACCGCACGGTTAGTGTTGAGGTCAGCGAAGCAGAGCTTCCCACAGATCAACACAACCCTCAAATCATCCCAGAAGCCCTGGCGGATGAGGCCCGGCAGCCGGAGAGCCGAGCAGATGGCACAGACGATAATGAGGGAGCTAATGGAGGAAACTGTCCACGAGAATCTGGAAGCGATGTAGATGAAGAAGCAGAAGAGCTTCACAAACCCCCATTACTTGCTGAGAATGAGCTGAAAGTCCCACCTAAAACTCTAGAAGTGCCCTCCTCTGACTCCGATGAGGTTGATGAGGGACTGTGGAAGTCCAGAGTTGAGGTAGGACCCCGGGAGGACAAACTTGTATAACAAATGAAGACTTTCAGTTTTGCTTCTGTCTTCTTGTTCTTCATTCATGTAAACTCAAAATGTAAGGTCTATACCGGGAAAAACTCCAGCTTCAAAAGCAGAACCGTCTGTTCTGTCATCTTATAATACTGACCAGATGCTGACCAGCCAAATAACACAACTCCTCCCTACCTCTGTTTATGCTAATCATTAGCTCTGTTCCAAACCTAGTGAGCTGCCTATCTAGACAGCATCATGCTTCTGACGTGATGGCTGTTTGAAATGGTTAGCAGCAAAATTATGCTCCCTTCAGTTTACTGAAACCCATTATTTATGTGTTCTCTATGTATTTTTATCTTATTATTTAAGTTTCGTGTCATTGGCTTAGCGACATGTCAAAAGCACAAGATTTTTGGATTAAAATATCCAAAAACCACTAGAACAGTCTTATATTTTGTTGACTTGTATGCCAGAGAAATTAGCAATTTTAACTAGGACGTGTGCGTACGTTGCCTATCAATGACATCATACGTTTTTTAGAAACCATGGAAGCACCAAAGACGCTTTAATATATTATGTTTCATTAGACAAGGGAACAACTGTTTGGATACATTTATAGGCAGAAAACTAATCATCGTTACATAGCTCAACACAATCTTATTGTTTGAATCGTGTTTTCTTGATTATATTAATATGATATTCTAATACCGATGTAGTTTGTCTCATAGTGTAGCATTATAACATCATTTTCAACACACTCGAATGTATCCAATATCATAAAACAGCGCTGATTCACCCCACACATACGCTCAACCGGAAGAAGCGGAAGCGGCGACTTTGGCATAATAAAAGTCCCGCTGCTCTCCAGCCGCGTGTCACGCTCGTCACTCATTAGCAATTGCTCCAGCGCCCTCGTTCAGCTCCAACGGCGCCTGTCCTGCCCTGCTTCAAAACTACGGAACGCTAATAATCTCGAGCCCAATTCTTTTCCACCGGGTGTAGACGTGAAAACAAAACATCCCACGATTCCGTGAAATAAAGCCGTCATCAAGCTACGACTTTTGTTTTAAATAAGCGACCTCTAGTGGCAGAGAATTACATATTGTGCCTTTAACTCAGTTCTGAAAGTCTCACATGCGCTTTATATAAGGAGCTGCTGCCTAAATGGGGTTTTTGTGAGGTTTCATGACAGTTGGCATGGTGCCTTAGAAGGCGGCTGCTTATGTAGGGAGTAGTCAGTGAGACAGCATGCTAGTTTTTGAAACGGAGCTATTGTCTTGTTGTCAGCAGTTTTTAAGCTAGCATTTCTACTCATTTCAGTGTTTTTCTAATCATTTGCATTTTTCGTGCTTATTAAGACCCCATTAAATCTGTTATTTTACTATTATTTATATAATGTTATAGTGTTTTAAATTTTGAATTTATTTATTATTTTTTTAATGTTTATAAAAGCCACCTTTTAGTTTACAGCACAGCCTGGCCTGATTTGTTCATAATGTTCACATTGTGCAACAATAAACGTTATAAACAGTAGTGTGCTGCTTCATTTGCAAACTGATGAATTAATGATTCGACCATTGGTACTGTGCTAAAAGACATGGGCTGCAAAGCTTGATTTCATGGGGTCCGTTGTGTCATCTTGTCCTGTATCTGTCTTAATGTTTGTAAGATGTCAGTGTGACCTGACCAGCACTTGTGTTGAATCCAGTCTGTCACTCTATTAAATATTTATCACTTAGTTTTATGCACTGGTGTCAAATGATTGACTCGAGGCCTCACATGGGCGTCAGTTCACACCTCATCTGTCGTGTGCATGTGTGCCAAGGATGGTTTCCTTCAGCTGTCTGAAGATGTCTCCTCATCTTCGTGAAGATCTGTCATATTAGTGTTAGTGTGTGTTTTTATGATGTCTCAACTGTTTTCAAATACAGTTTTTAACCCACTGTGGTGAAAAACCTCTTTGTTGATGTTGGCTTGAAGTGTTTTAATGTTGTTAGCGCTTCTTTTTAAATAAGAAAAGAAGACATGCTGTTTTTGTGTGGCGTTTTTGCTGTGTTTGGTCTTTTATGTGGCTGTACATGAGTGTTTGCATGATCAGTTGACTAAATTAGTGTTTCCCAGAAGTGGGTTTAAATGTGGAATTTCTTTCCTTAATATCTTCTGATTAGGGTGGGAAGGAACAGACAGTTGGTATGAGGGGAGAACACCAAGCCAGTGCTTTATGGGATGCTGAAGGATCCAGAGAAGAAGCTGAACTTGACCAAGGAAAAGGGAAGAAAACTGACACCTACTCTGGGAACCCAAAACCTCAACAGGAAGGGAAGGCTGACAGCAGGTGTTTGGGAAGAGAGGGTAGTGTTTCACCAAGACATCTGACAAGAAGTCCAAGAAGGTATGCATGTTACATTACTAGATGGAATTAATGTGAGTGGAGAATTTCCTTTTTGATCCAATCACATAAACTATGCTTTCATCCAAAGCTACGAATTTAACTTATGGACAAAATGGGAATATCGCATAAAATAAAGCAGCATTAAAAAGTCACTTCCTGGGAAATTGGTGCAAAATATTTGTAATAAAAATGGAGGTTATGTGTGTGTGTAAATATATATATTATATATATTTTATATTTACATTTTTTTTATATGATAGGTAAAAATAGGTGGATGGAAACTATACTTTTATTTTCCTTTTAATATTAATTTTAATTTTAAAGTTAAAATTTAAAATGACAATTATTTATTTATTTTTGCTCTGGAATTCCGTTTTATCCCATGTGCTTAAGGAGAGTTTCAAACATTGCTGGGGAAAAAATGACTGAGGACACCTTGAAGTAAACAGCCTGATAGATTTTTCTTTTTTCCATCTAGCTCTAAAGAATATACTTGCAATCAAAAAAAAAAAAAAAAAAAAATTGCCATGGTATAAAAGTATTGTGTTATATTTTTAACTTGTCAGTCTGTTATGTTTAATTCTAATGAAAAGAGCAAAAAAGCCATCTCTTTTTTTTTTTATCATCATTGCTTTGAATTATTTCTTTTCTGGGTGTTTCCCAGGTGGAGGGTGTGAAGTTGACATTTGTTTTATTATTTTGATTAAAACATTTCAACTTCATGATGAGATCTGTGCACCTCCAGTACTGACAGGGCACCACCGCATGGTGAGGAAGATGAAATGGAGGAGGAAAAGAAAACTGTAGGTAGCCAAGCGAGAAATCTCTGTGTAGCTCCCCCGCTGCAGGGAAAACCCTCCCGGCCCGTGACCCGCCATAACGGAGACCTCGAGTCTGTCTTTGATGATAGTACTTTAAGTGAGCTGTCGGAGGAGGACAGGAGGTATACATGCAGTATTTATTTGCTTTTAATGCAGCTTCATTATAAAATATCAATTTTTATCTGTCGCACTTTCGCAGCAGCAACATTATAATTATAACTTGGCCTGTACAGAATCTGTGCCCATAGAATTCTTGCAAATTTGAAAAATATTATCAATAAAAGTCTTTTTTAGACTAGATAACAATAAGAATACACTGTGCTCTGTTCTGCAGAGTTCAACCATTTTTACCCACAATCAGTGTAGAATAAATGAAAACAAATGAAAAGAGTGCAGATTCCATTTGGGCCTTGTTATAACATTTAATTTTTAAAGAGAATACTGCATTATATCTTCATTTTAGAGCACCAAACTTGCTCTATGGTTGACTGTTGATGACTGATTAAACATAAGTTTGTCTAAAATCATGTTTTCTCTGCTTTCCCCTCTGTTCTGACAGATCTCCATCTTCAAGGTGTAGGAAAGAGAAGGTGAGTTTGTTTCTTAACAAGGTAACCCCTGTAGTGTTTGAATGTTATGACAGTAGTTACCAAACGCACCTTTGAGAATAAGGGGCCGTCCACGTATCGCGTCTGAAAACGCGTGGAAAGACATGAAAACCACCCTGTACAGCTATGATCAGCTGTTCGGCTCAGCTGTTGATGTTTTGTTATGGAAAGGCCGAAGCTGATTGGTTGTTTCTTGTCACATGACCTGCGGTGTGCTTGCGGCATTCTGAAAAGTTGAGAATTTTTCATCTCGCGTTTTCACCTGGAAAACGCACCGCATGCGCATCGTTACATTATGAGCACCTACACTTGAAATGACGAATTTGAGCGAGCAAAAGACACGATATGTGAACTAAGAAGGAAGATATTTGTTATCCTGTAAAATGTCACTCATTATAAATGTACCAGTTTAAAGTTGGCAAGTTTCAATAGTCTTTTCTTCCTTATTGTGACATATATCTGAGTGAAACGGCTTCTGGAACAAGAACGATGATCAGTAAACATGGCATCAGAGAAGAGATGTCGCTTCGAGAGGGAGAGGATCTTGATAAAGGATTACAAGGGCACATGAATAAAAATAAAAAGAATTATGTGTACTTATGAATAATTTATAATAAATTCCGCAATATTCCAGTGAACTAAAAGGAATTTTGGTTTCCTGGTGACTTTAGCATAGGATACTCATTGTTTTTTTATTCATCAACCTTTTATTGTCTCCTATGCAGAGCACTGGGGAGCTGGAAATGGCGGATGATTTTGAAGATCTCACCCAGTCTTCTGACACAGCCACTGAAGATCTGGAGACTCCAGTATCTGGATACCGCAACGCATCTCTGCTCTTCAAACAGCTCGACTCCAGCTATATGGGTGAGTCGGTCAGCTCCAATCAGCAGCAAATAAACCGAGAATCAGGTGTTCAGCAAATGAAGATGTTTGCTTAAGTCTCCTGTGTCTTATATCCACCCTGCAGACTCAGTGAGCGTGGTGAAGCTACAAAACATGTTTCATGAGTATGAGCGCACAATCCAGAGGGAGAGAGACCGCCACAGTCGTCTGGCGGATAAAACCTCTCAGCTGGAGCAAGAACGCAATGAGCTGAAGATCCTGCTGGATGAGATCAGAGGCAGCAAGTCCAGCCTAGAACATCTCAAACTGGAGCTGGAAACAGACATGAACAATCTCAAGTGAGCTCAACTCAATGCATGTGGAAGGAGGTCGGCAGCTCAACGGGGTTTGGAACGGTGCCATTGATTCTTTCTTTCTCTCTTCTCCTGAAAGGTTCCTTTTGAGACAAGAACAGGAAAAGCATCAGAGCGCTCTCATGCTGTACAACAAAACCCGTGAGCAGCTACAGAGGAAAGAGGAGCAGCAGCGGGCCGAGGCAGAGGAGCGCCACAAAGCCGAGCTGAAAGTCCGGAGTCTGGAACTGGAGATCAGAGCCCTGAAGAACAGCATCAAACAGGTCAACAGCAGCAGACCGTTTGATTTTACTGTCCCCTGCTGGTGAAACCACTGTTTTCTCAGTGTGTGTGTGTGTGTGTTTGTATGTTTAGCTTGAGGAGGACAGAGATGAGTCCCAACGTCTCCTGTCTCATGAGCGCAGTTCTCGCGCCCTACATGAGGAGTTACTCAACAACCACTTGCGTAAGCAGCAGGACATCGAAGAGGAGAACCTCCGAAACCTCAACAAGAGCAATGAGGTACCGCTGTCCTTTTACCAGCTTTATGTGTGTTTGTCGGGGAGTATGTAGAAATGTGCTACTTGTGTTAGCAGTCAGTAAGTTCACTGCAAATAACAAATGCATGTAGTCAAATATGCAGTGATATGATAGCTTTACAGTCAAATATGCAGTGACGTCTGCGCCGATTGCCTCGTGGTGAGCACCGACATATAGCGCTGTTGCTCTTCCGGCAACCAAGTTTGAGTGTCATCCCCCTCTTTCTCTCCCGCTTCCTGTCTGCTTACTGTCCTATCATAATAAAGGCAAAAACATTTGTATTTCTTTAAAAATAAATGCAGTGATGTAGAATCTTTACAGTCAAATATGCAGTCATGTCATAGCTTTAAAATCACGTGCAGTGACGTAATATCTTTACAGTCAATAATGCAATGACATTGGCGCCGATAACCTTGTGGGCAGCACCGACATATAGCGCCTTTATGCTCCGGCAACCAAGTTCAAGTCCCGGCTCGCGGACCTTTCCCCATCCCCTCCCCTTCTCTTCTTCTCCCACGTCGCTTCCTGTCTGCTTTCTGTCTTAACATAATAAAGGTAACAATAGCAAAAAATGAATCTTTAACGTAAAAAAATGCAGTAATGTCATAGCTTTACAGTCAAATATGCAGCGACGTTAGCGCCAATAGCCTTGTGGGCAGCACGGCGACATATAGCCCTGTTGCGCTTTGTGCAACCAAGCTCGAGTCCCGGCTCGCGGACCTTTTCCGATCCCGTCCCATTCTCTCTCTCTCTCCAACGTCGCTTCCTGTCCTAACATAATAAAAGTAACAACGCCAAAAAAATGCATGGCTTAGCAATCAAATAAGCAGTGACATCATAGCTTTGCAGCCTTCACATCCCAAGAAACCATGAAGAATATAAAAATAATTGAGAACAAATTACCAATGTAACTAAATCTTAAAACTGTTTAAAAACTGTAACTATTTAAATTCCCCTCTTCCCTTATTTAATGAAATATTTTACAATCAAATACTGGAACTTCAAGATTTAGGTTTACTGCATGTAAGCAGTGAACTTAGTCAGCAGATCTTCTCTGTAACCCAACTGCTCTAATCCTGTTCTCTGACATGTGATTGGTCAGATTTTCAGGCTTTGTCCTAATGACCTGCGCTTAGGCATTAACTTATGTGTTCTAGAGCCAATCACTCCCGTGCGATCAAACCACATCCTGTGTTGTTTAGTAAGGACTTGAACAATATTAAAATGTGTTTGTTGCATGTTAATTACTGATGCTGTTCTCAGGCCATGTCCCAACTAACTGAGGCATCGGACCGTGAGCGAGAGTTGATGCAACAAAACCGAGTCCTTCAGGATGAGCTGAACGGCGCTCGGGCCGAGCTGGACCGCTCGCAATGTCACAGCCGGCAGGAAGAGTCTCGACTCGCGGAGGAGAGAGACGCTCTACGCGAGAGACTGGAGGACACCCGCAGGGACATGAAACTGAGCGAGGAGGCCTTGGCCCAGACCGTGTTCCAGTACAATGGGCAGCTCAGCGCGCTGAAGGCCGAATGCTCCGTGATCACAGCTAAACTGGAGCACGAGAGGCAGGTGAGGCAGCAACTGGAGGCCGAGGCTGAGGCGAGCAGGGCACGACTGCAGGCGGCTCTACAGGAGGCCGAGAGATGTCAGGTCAGATGTTTCATTGCTCTTTTTTTTGTTGTTGAACCAAAGGAAAAAGGATTTTGGCCTCAATTTACTGTTTATCATGTTAGGTTGACAAAGCTGGTCTTCAATTTAAACTTCTTCTTCTTCTTCTTCTTCTTCACCACCAAACTCTGCTCAGACTTTCAGACTGTTCTGACTCTGTGTGCTATATGTTCACAAAATGATCTGACCTACGATTTTTGTTAAACGGGTGATTAAAACTGCAAAAAGTCCCATAGACTTTCATTGAGGGGGTCAACACTTTTGTACAATAAGACTTACAGTGTATTTAAGCTGTGTATCACTAGCAAAGCTTAATGGATAGTCTCTAGAACAACATGTTAAAACATGCTAGCAACATGCTAAAATATGTTAGCATCATCTTAAAAATGCTAGCAGCATGTTAAAAAAATGAATGCTAATTCCAGCTATCAGCATGCTAATATATGCTAGCATCATCCTAAAAACGCAATCATGGTAATTCATGTTAGCAACATGTTTTATCATTCATGCTATCAATGTGTTAAAACATGTTCACTTCATGTTGATTAAAGCTAACCACATGTTAAGACATGTTAGCAATGTGTTCTAAAACATGCTAACAACATGTTTTTCATGCTAGCAGCATCTTAATTATGTTAGAAACGCGGTAAAACACAGTAGCAAAATGCTAAATCATGCTAGCAACATGCTAGTGCGTGTTAGCAGTGTGCTAAAATGCTAAAACAGTTTAATACATGCTAGTAATGTTTTTCTTTCTTTCTTTCCACTTCACTAAATTTAAATCTTATGAAAGTTTCAAACTTTTGACTGCCTTTGTCAAGCCAACATCAAAGTTTGTCTACAAACGTTTCACTCTAGTTATTGTTGCAACCTCTCAGGCATCACGCACAGACGTGGAACGCACACTCCAGCGAGACCGTGAGGAGCATCAGCGTGCACAGGAAAAACACATCTTTGAATCCAGCACCCAACGGGACACCATCCAGTCCCTCTCCCAGAAACTCAGCAAGGCCGAGGCGCGTGCCAACAGCCTGGAGAACGAGTGTCACCGCAACGCTCTGACCATCGCGGAGAAGGCCGTGCTGTTGGAGACTCTGGCCCGGGAGAAAGACCAGGCCCAGGCCAAACTCAAAGAACTGGAAGCCACGGTACTGAGCGAACGGGAGCAGGCCAGCCGTGCCGGGGCCAAACTGGAAGCCACGCAGGAGCGGCTGGTCCAGACTCAGAGCGAGGGCGCACTGCTACGACAGCAGCTGGAGGAGGCGCTCAACAAGGGCACGGCAAAGGACAAAGCTGTAACAGATGTGCACCAAAACTTTGCCGAAATGCTGAACCAGTTACGTGCTGATGGAGAAGAGAGAGTCCACCTGGTCGAGGAGAGAAGCAAAGAGCTGGCGAAGACGAACGGCGAGCTGAGAGAGCAGAACTACAAACTAGAGCAGGAGAAAGCTGAGAGAGAGGTAGAGAGGTTTTTCTCTCTCTATCTCTGTATGCATGTTAATTTTCTTTATGAAGACCAACAGAAAAATTGAAAGTACATTGAAGTAAAATCCAACTTTATTTTCAGATATTCATTGGTATAAAACTGAAGACGAATAAATGCTGTTCTTTTAAACTTTCTATTCATCAAAGAATTCTGATAAACTTGAGCAGCATGACTTATTTCAAGATTTATTGATTGAGCAGCAAATCAGCATGTTAGAATGATTTCTGAAGGATCATTTGACACTGAAGAATGGAGTAATGAGGAGAACTGGCCCCCCGACTAAGCCTGGTTTCTCCCATTTGTTGGAGTTTTGGTTCCTTGCCGCTGTTGCCTTTGGCTTGCTTAAGTTGGGGACACTTGCTTGATATTCAGCAGTGTTTTTGATATGCCTGCATTGGCGTCGTTGTATGTGAACTGAGCTGAGCCGGACGATTACGTCACTGTTTTCTGCAGTGCTACTATACCTAAATTAACTAGACTAATAACTACTGATCTTTGCAACGGAATGAATCAATAATATAATATGCTATGGACTCCAAACTTTTGAACATTTGTGTATATAAAAGTAAAAAATTTACAAGAAGCAACATGAAATATTTTTTATTTCCGACTGAAAAAGAAAATAAAAAGGCCAGAATATCTCTGCAGTGCAACACAACATAAAATGTATCTTTGGTCATTTGAAAAGTAGATCTTCTCAGGCACCTTCTCAACATGGTGCACACATCCGGTGTAGATCCAGTGTCATAAAATTTAAAAGGAACACGATCGAACGAGAGAATGAAGCTGTTGGGTGTTTTTGCAGACCTCGCTCCGACAGCTGCAGCAGGAACTGGCCGACTGTCTGAAGAAGTTGTCCATGTGTGAGGCTTCTCTGGAGGTCAACACGCGGTACCGAAACGATCTCGAGGAAGAGAAGGCGCGCACACTCAAGGATATGGACCGATTGAAGAGCAAGGTACCCATTAATCTACTCGTACTTCCTGATAACTGTCCATTCAGCTTGTGGGCAACCATTAACGGTACAATCCTGGAGCCTCAGGAACAATATATTTTCATTCATTATTTTCAGCATTCATATTCACTAAATAAATGGAGTCAGTTCTTATGTAGGCCATTCAATCCTTCTGTTTGATTCAATTGCTTTCTGTTCAATTCCAGCTTCAGGAGTCTGAAGAAGTGTACGTCCAGGCCGAGAGACGCATCAGCCACCTGAAGAGCTCTCTGGACGATAAGGAGCGAGAGGCCTGCAGTACCGCTCAGAAACTAGAGGAGGCGCTAGCTGCTTCTACAGGCAAAGAGCAAACCATCAGACAGCTGGAGGAGGCGGTGCAGAGGTACAGCAAATCAGAGTGAACTGAGTCTGCAAAAACATGATTTATGTAAAATAATGTTATCATGTAAGTGACGTGAGGAATTACAATCAAGCCGTTTAACTATAGAAAACAAATATTACGTATACAAATATTTATAATAAATGGAAAAAATAACTTAAGGTCATAGTAGGAATATAAATATTATATGATGTGAATATTAATATATTTATATTCATATTTAAGTATTTCAGTAATGTCATTTATTGCATATTATTAAGTTATCATATATGAATATTATATGAAATTATATGGATACATTTATATTTACGTATTTAAATAGTAATTTATTGTATAATATTACATTATTTAAAACGAATATTATGTGAATATATTTAAATTAATTTCAGTGATGTCATTTATTGCATAATTTGATATCCTTTTGTATGAATATTATATGAAATTAATAGTATTAATGAATTAGTATTTTATTACAATAATATAAAGTAATTAAGTCTATCTATATTATGAATTGTATTTAGATATTTAGTTTATATTACATTATATTTAGATTTGTATTTACATATTTCAGATTCAGTAATTTATTGCATAATTTGAAGTCACTGTAGATGAATATTATATTAAATTAAATTAATATTATACATATACATGGTATTAAAATTATATTATATATACTATATAATTTATAGTAATATATTTATATTAACTTTAACATATTTTAGTAGCTGTATTAGTATTTTAGAAGATATTTTGAAGAATGTCTGTAACCAAATAGTTGATGGACCCCATTGACTTCCACAGTATTATTTTTTCTCCATACTATTGAAGTCAGTGGGGTCCATCAACTATTTGGTTACAGACATTCTTCAAAATATCTTCTTTTGTATTCAGTAAAAGATAGTAACTCATACAAGTTTGGAACAACTTGAGAGTGAGGTGCTCTATCCCTTTAAGGGATGAAAATAGTTCATGAGATTATGACATCTGTACAGGTTAGAGATTGAGAATGCCAGACTGGAGGCCACGGCCAAACAGCAGACCAACCGAATTGAAGCACTACAGAAGGGCGTTCAGGAGGGTGCCGTGGTGAGTTCTCTCAAAAATCGCTCATTTAGCGCTCAGGGGTCGAGCTGGACCTCTAGTTTGTGAAGGACAAGTGTCCTGACTCAACTGATGATGGTAGATTTAGACATTAATCCTCATTAAACCTCGTTTACCCTCTTGCTCATCTGAGCTTTGACTTCAGATGAACTCTGGTTAATTGTGCAGGAATGAGGCGACTGTACATGTGAGTCAGTCGGAGAGGAGATTTCATGTAAACTGATGGTATAGTCACTCTTTTCACAGCTCTCAGGCTCATCACCTGGAGAAGGGGTTGGTATCAAACATCTAGATGTGATTCTAGCAATTCCCTTTATTGATTGTTTTACTTTACTTTGAATTACAGCTCTTCTAGACGTCAAATCTTACTGTGATTACACTTGAAATGAACGGGAAACAATAAAGTGTCTGTATACTTTATTGCTTTTCTATAGTTGGGTGGTTAGCGGGGTGTTTTCTCTGTTTTGGTGGTGGTCTACGATTCGACTTTGATTGTTCTTTTTACATTTCTGGTTTCTGGGATCTAAAGTGTTCAGATTAAAAGTAGATCTAAATCTGCATGATGAAGTGGTTGGATTTTTAATTAATCGGCAAGGTCCTGTTGCGTATTGACCTCTGTGATATTCTCAGGTCAGGAATCGTTTGGAAGATCTCGTCACAAACCTGCAGAGCAGTAAGATGACGCTGGAAGAGCAGCTCAACCGAGAGGTACACTTCATAACAAACGTGCCACACTGAATATGTAGGAACTGCTTGTTTAATTGTGCTCCTCTCTAGGTGCAGAAGCAGAGTATGCTATCCCATAATGCCCAGGACTCACAGACTCTCTGGGAGGAGGAGCTAAAGAGCCGCTCACGACTGGGACTCCGCCTCTCTGAGCTGGAGAAAGAGAAAGGAGAACTGACCAATCAGGTGCCAGATAGACATAATAATATCCTACTTGCAGGACTCAATACAAGTGGCTCAAATTTTCAACTCTACCATAAAAAAGTAATAAATAAAACAAATTAGGTCTAGTTGTTGTTTTTGACCCATGTATCTTTAACGAATAACGTTATGATACCAAAAACTACTTGTCTATCTTATATAAAGTTAAAAAATTATTATAGACAAGTAAACAGTCAGTAATAAAATAAGAATTTTTACATATTTTTGTGTGAATATGTCCGTTCAAGTGCAAAGAGAACTCCATTCCATACTCGTATGCCTTCATAGTACCGAATTGAGTTATCTTGCTTGCACTTTAATATTCATAAACACATGCAAATGATAAACTTCTGTGACGATGCTGCACTGTCTCTCAGTGGATATACAGGGAGTGCAGAATTATTAGGCAAATGAGTATTTTGACCACATCATCCTCGTTATGCATGTTGTCTTACTCCAAGCTGTATAGGCTGGAAAGCCTACTACCAATTAAGCATATTAGGTGATGTGCATCTCTGTAATGAGAAGGGGTGTGGTCTAATGACATCAACACCCTATATCAGGTGTGCATAATTATTAGGCAACTTCCTTTCCTTTGGCAAAATGGGTCAAAAGAAGGACTTGACAGGCTCAGAAAAGTCAAAAATAGTGAGATATATTGCAGAGGGATGCAGAAGTCTTAAAATAGCCAAGCTTCTGAAGCGTGATCATCGTTTCATTCAAAATAGTCAACAGGGTCGCAAGAAGTGTGTGGAAAAACCAAGGCGCAAAATAACTGCCCGTGAACTGAGAAAAGTCAAGCGTGCAGCTGCCAAGATGCCACTTGCCACCAGTTTGGCCATATTTCAGAGCTGCAACATCACTGGAGTTCCCAAAAGCACAAGGTGTGCAATACTCAGAGACATGGCCAAGGTAAGAAAGGCAGAAAGTCGACCACCACTGAACAAGACACACAAGCTGAAACGTCAAGACTGGGCCAAGAAATATCTCAAGACTGATTTTTCTAAGGTTTTATGGACTGATGAAATGAGAGTGAGTCTTGATGGGCCAGATGGATGGGCCCGTGGCTGGATTGGTAAAGGGCAGAGAGCTCCAGTCCGACTCAGACGCCAGCAAGGTGGAGGTGGAGTACTGGTTTGGGCTGGTATCATCAAAGATGAGCTTGTGGGGCCTTTTCGGGTTGAGGATGGAGTCAAGCTCAACTCCCAGTCCTACTGCCAGTTTCTGGAAGACACCTTCTTCAAGCAGTGGTACAGGAAGAAGTCTACATCCTTCAAGAAAAACATGATTTTCATGCAGGACAATGCTCCATCACACGCGTCCAAGTACTCCACAGCGTGGCTGGCAAGAAAGGGTATAAAAAGAAGAAAATCTAATGATATGGCCTCCTTGTTCACCTGATCTGAACCCCATTGAGAACCTGTGGTCCATCATCAAATGTGCGATTTACAAGGAGGGAAAACAGTACACCTCTCTGAACAGTGTCTGGGAGGCTGTGGTTGCTGCTGCACGCAATGTTGATGGTGAACAGATCAAAACACTGACAGAATCCATGGATGGCAGGCTTTTGAGTGTCCTTGCAAAGAAAGGTGGCTATATTGGTCACTGATTTGTTTTTGTTTGGTTTTTGAATATCAGAAATGTATATTTGTGAATGTTGAGATGTTATATTGGTTTCACTGGTAAAAATAAATAATTGAAATGGGTATAAATTTGTTTTTTGTTAAGGTGCCTAATAATTATGCACAGTAATAGTCATCTGCACACACAGATATCCCCCTAAAATAGCTAAAACTAAAAACTAAAACTTCCAAAAATATTCAGCTTTGATATTAATGAGTTTTTTGTGTTCATTGAGAACATGGTTGTTGTTCAATAATAAAATTAATCCTCAAAAATACAACTTGCCTAATAATTCTGCACTCCCTGTATTAGGGATCCGTTGAAAGGCTCTGCTTTCAAACGCTACCGTGTGAGTGTCAAAAATGTCTGTTTACAACATGCTTTTGAAGCGTTGATCGTTGTAGCCAATCACAGATGCAATGTGACGTGAACACAATGGCCAATCAGAGGTGTTTAAGAATCAGCAGCACTCAAAATGCTTGGGGGAAATGCTGGTATCATCACATTTTTAAAAATTACTACCGGAGTCAGTACTTTTGACAACACTATTTTGAAATATATTTCCCATCACATCATGGAACACACACTAAAACTGTTTGAGATGTCATGCCAACTATGCCAAATATGTCTAGGATCAGACTGCCTTAGTTTCGGGCCAGAGTTTCTAACACGCTCTGTGTTTCAGATGGAGCTTGAGAAGAAAAAGGCCAAAAAACTAGGCGAGCAGAAGAAATCTATGGACACCCGTTTGGAGCAGGAGATGAAGAGAAACACGGACCTTCAGAAAGAAATGTACAGGTGACCCTTTAACCTTTAACCCCGACCGCTGCAGCTCTACACCTGTAGACGTGTTTGAGTACGTAGAGAGGCCGGCGGATCCTCCTGCTTGCAAATCTGTGAGATAAACGCACATTGCTTTTTCCATGCTTTTTATATTTGCTGAATTTTGCTGATAACTGACTCCAAGTCTGTTTTTTGTTGCTATAGTGCTGTAGAGTGACATTCACACTGCGCTTCCTAGTGATGCATTTCCACATGAAACAGGATATTCAACAAGACAAACAGGCTTCATTTTGGCTTTGGGGAATCGATTAGATGATGAAAAAAGTGTCAGATGTGGCAGATGTTTGGATGAAATGGAGTTAAAAATGTATTTTGAATCGTTTAATTGGCAAATAAAATGATTTAATTGTAGTTAAAGAAAATCATTCACAATCAGACCAGCTAAAAGAAAGAGGATCAAAATTTATTTTGACTTTAAATATATATCATATTATTTATACGGCCAGACTGACCTATTAGATTATTTATTATTTATTAGGATTATTTATAAACTATTATAGTATTTATTAATATTTTGTATATTAATGATTAGCTTTTTCATGTTTTCAGGTTTTATTAAGTTTTTTAGTTTGTTTTACTACATTGATGATTTGCTTTTGTCATTTTTATCCGATTTTGTTAAATAAATTAAATATTAAAATATAATTTCTATTTAGCTTTATTTTTATTTCAGTTTTAGTTTTTCAACTTAAAACAAACATTTTATTTCAGTTAGTAGCCAGTTAAAGTTTTTTAAAAATAAGTTATTCTTCTAATATTTTTTATTTCATTTCTAACTCGTTTCTAAATAGTTTTAACAATAACCACGTTGATACAGAACGTCTCTATTCATTGTATCATCCTCTATGTGTTAGGTTGAAGACTCTATTGAAGACCGCTAAGAAACAGCTGCGTGAACAGGGCGGTGTGCAGCTGGACTCAACCCTGGGCAGCTTCAGAGGAGACGTGAGCCACCGACTGGAGGCAGAGAGCTCCTTCGGGAGAATGAAGACTAGGGTACAGTCTGAACTTCAGGCATTTACACACATTTGCAGCCTGTGTTGCAGCTTTTGCCTGACTCCAATTCTGTTGTCACCCTTCCTCTGGCGCAGATGGATGAGCTCCAGTCTCAGTACGAGCGCGAGGCGTCGCGCTGCTCCCGGCTGGAGGAGGTGAACAGACAGCTGAAGGAGAAGCTGGCGTCTGTGAAGAGCCTGAGCCGAAGCCACGAGCAGATGGAGCGCAGCAAGAGGCAGCTGGAGGAGGAGGTGGCCGGTCTGCGCAGGCAGCTGGAGGCCGGTGTGATGGACCAGAGCCAGGCCGAGCAGTACCGCCGGGAGACGGAGGAAAGAGCCCGACAGGAGATCCGACACAAACTAGAGGAGGTCAACCTCTTCCTGCAGGTACTTGAATCAGAGACTCAACATGCTCCATAATGCATTTCATTTCTTTTGTAAGCAAGGTCCCATTTTTTTTTTTTATGTCCTGAAAATAAGTATTTTATAAAACAATATTTTTTCTTATTATGTAAAGTTTTAGACTATTTTTCAATCTTCAGACACTGATAGAATTTATTTTGGTTATTATTATTATTATTTATTTGATTTATTTTTACAATATGATATATTTCTAAAATTTATTTTATAATTTAATAATAATTAAATTATTTCAAAATAATTTTGTTTATTTTAAAGGTTTAGACACTGCTTCACTCCTCAGATGCAGGCAGAATTTTATTATTTATTATTATTTAATTATTTTATAATAATATTTCTGAAATATAAAAGATTATGTATTTTTAAAGATAACTTGAGTAATTATTTTTATTCAAATTTTTTATTTTATTTATTCATTTGATTATTTATTTTACAATATTATATATTTCTAAAATGTATGTTATAAAGTTAATTATAATTATTTTATTTATTATAAAAGTTGAGACTCCTCAGTTACTCAGTTACTAAAAGTTACTCACTCCTCAGATGCAGGCAGAATGTTATTATTTATCATAATTTAATTTTTTTTTTTTTTTAAAGATAATTAGAATAATTATTTTTATTCTAAAGTTTTAGACACTGTTTGTGTGCTTCATTTGTCAGACGCAGGCGGCGTCTCAGGAAGCTCTGGAGCAAATGAAAGCTGCAAACGAGGCAAGTCAGCGCTCTCAGCTGGAGCAGCGCATCAAGGATCTGGAGGGAGAACTCGGCCGCTTACGCAGCGTTCAGCAGGACAGTCTGGTTCAGAGAGACTCCAGCCGTACTGAGCTGGAACGCTACAGACAGCTGTACGGTGAAGAGCTCCGCCTCCGCAAGAGTCTGGCCTCCAAACTGGAGAGGTGAGAGGCAAGATGGGAGATTCAAAAATTGAGTTTAGTTGCATTAACCACAAAAAAAAGTTTAATGGCAATTAATTATTTAATACAGAAAATGATGAGAGATTCACTATGGAAAACTAAAAGTAATAAATAAATATTAAAATACAAATAAATATTAAAATATTTATATATATATATATATATATATTAGAATAACAAAGTAGAGCAGAAAATGATGAATAATTTAACAAATTAAGCAAAAAAAAAATAAAAAAATAGTAAATAAATAAATAAAATAGTAAAATATAAAAGAAGAAATTAATAGATATTAAATAGGTCGAAATGGTGAAAAATTTAACAAATTAAGCAAAAAATAATAAAAAATTGTAAATAAATAAATAAAATAGTAAAATATAAAAGAAGAAATGAATAGATATTAAATAGGTCGAAATGGTGAAAAATGTAACAAATTAAGCAAAAAAAATAACACATTTTTAAAAACAGTGAAATATTAGAAATATAAAAATAAAAAATATAATATAAGGAACAAATGAACAAATATTATTTCAAATGATATCAAGGTAGGTGAAGGAAATTATCCAAAATTTACCAAGTAAAAACTAAAACTAAAAACAAATAAATCGATAAAAAACAAGAACTAATGAATGACACTAAATTATTTTTTTACCAGCCTTATTAATTTAATCAGCTCTAGTAAATATAAGCAACTCTTTGTCTTTATTTAGTTGATTTATTTATTTCTGTGCTTCATAATTACAGTTTTTTAATAATGTGCCATTAAGTGTCTTTGTTATTGTATTGTGCAGGTCGAACGAGCGGTTAGCGGAGGCCAACACTAAACTCCTGAGCGAGAGGCAGCGCAGTAAATCTCTGCTCACCAGCAGTATAGTGAACGGCAGTTTGGGAGGCCCCGCTCTAGATGTGGCCTCTCTGGGCTCTGTGGGGGCATATGGAGCCTCTCTAGGACCCCTAAACAGGAGCCTGGGCCTGGGAACGCCTCTGCTGGGCACGGTAGGAGAATCCCAGAGCAACCGCGTAGAGGCCTACCTGGCAAAGGTGAGCGCTGCATGAAGTCATTTCAATCTCTGTGAGCAGGTTTCCAAATCCTACACTTCACTGCCTCAACATTCAACACTAACCACGATCTAACACTTCCTGTTAGCTTTAGAAGATCCACCATTTCGCCACATAAGTTAGTGTGAAAAATCATCAGGTGGTGGTGATTCTAAAACTAACGAACAATGATATGTTTTCTCCTTCCACTCTCTTTCCCTTCATTAACATTCCAAATAACTTCTTCATCTGCTTTTCCTGTGGCTGCTGTCTGATGACCTCTTGTGTCTCTGATATCTTCAGCTTCTAGCTCAAAAGTCTGTTTCTCACCTGTCCTCTCTGCAGCCTGATACCTGAGCAGGTGTGTAGCTGTGTGCAGATCTCTGATTAACTGAACACACACACACACACACACACACACACACCTGCTTTAATATCTCTTTGCGACTTCACACATGAATTTTGAACAAGATTTTAATTAGATCGAGTTAAGCTTGTCTGTGGCATAACACATTTTAGTTACACAAATGAACCAAGTCATTTTATTTGTCCAGAATCTGTTGTTTTATTACTATTCATATTCTATTACAGTATTACAAGTATTACTACTAAATACTTTTTTATATTTATAATATTTTTAGGTAACAATGACTATTTTTTGTGCATTGTGCAACATTGAAAATATTGTTTTATGTTAAATTGTTTTCAAATAAGATAAAAGTTTACATTTTAATTATTGTTTTAAGTAAAAATATAACTTTTGACTTTTGGATCAAATTATGATATTAGTTTGAGTTCTTCTAGCGCACTGGAAATGGAAGGTAAAGTTGCATTGTGGGAAACAGTATTCTGTGTAGTGTGCTCTCGTTGTGTATTGCACACTTTGATAAATATAGTAGGTCATTGTGGTACTTAAAGGATTATTTCACTTCTGAATTAAAACTTTCCTGATAATTTACTCTATTCCACGTCATCCAAGATGTTCATGTCTTTCTTTCTTCAGTCGAGAAGAAATCAAAGATTTTTGAGGAAAACATTCCAGGATTTTTCTCCATATTGTGGACTTCAATGGGGTTCAACAGACTGAAGGTCCAAATGTCAGTTTCAGTGCAGCTTCAAGGGCTCTACATGATCCCAGACGAGGAATAAGAGACTTATCTAGAGAAACAAGCTGCCATTTTGTAAAGACTTTGAGCTCATTCACTTTGTAGATACTGGGTTGGTACTTCCGCCTACGTCACGCGTGACCTTTCCAACGTGATTACATAATGTGTGGATTATCGCGGAGCAGCACAAGAGAAGCATTTGTGGCTAAAATGTATATAAATGTTTGTTTGTTTTATAAAATGTCTGATGGTTTCTCTAGATAAGACTCTTATTCCTCGTCTGGGATCATGTAGAGCCCTTGAAGCTGCACTGAAACGACATTTGGACCGTTGAACCCCATTGAAGTACACTATATGGAGAAAAATCCTGGAATGTTTTCCTCAAAAATCTTAATGTCTTTTTGACTTTTTGAAAGAAAGACATGAACATCTTGGATGACGTGGGAGAGAGTGAATTATCAGGAAATTTTAACTCTGAAGTGAACTAATCCTTTAAGTACCAGGATGACCAACTACATTTTATGCACATTATTCATACAAATGGAACCCATTATGTCTTAATATAATGACTATTTAAATTAGATGTAATGTCTGTGATGTGTAACATGTTCTGCTATTCTCAGGTCTGTATTAGTCAAATTTTGATATTATTTTATCCCATTTCTTTGTGTGAATGATTCAGTTTAGCATCTCTGTTTAATATTAGACTAATCAAATCATAATAATTCACTCGCTGGGGGTTTTTGTTATGGACTTGTTTGCTCAGACAAAAACTAAATATATTACTGATTATGATATTTGATATTTTTACTGTATTTTCATCTAAATAAATTAAGACCCCCAAACTTTTGAATGGCTCACACTCGCATTTTGACATTACCAGCTGACCGATTACTAGTGATACGTTTTTTACGGGAACGCCGTGACTGGACTAAAAATGTCCAGGCTGAGTGCTAGGTTTAGAACATGCGTGTTTGATGAAATGAAGTTAGATGTGTAATCATGTTCCTCTGTTCCTGTTACAGATGCAGACGGAGCTGGAGAAGAATATATCGAAGGAGCTGGATTACGGTGAGTCATTAATACAACAATACATCATGATCGTTTTAAAAGTTTTGTATGAAACTGAAGTTATGATAGTCTTTTCTTCCGTGTTACGATGTACATCTGACTGAAACTGCTTCTCAAACAAGAACAAATGTACAGTCGTTGCCAAATGTTTTGAGAATTCCATAAATATTAGTTTTCACAAAGTTTGCTGCTAAACTGCTTTTAGATCCTTGTTTCAGTTGTTTCTGTGATGTACTGAAATATAATTACAAGCACTTCATATGTTTCAAAGGCTTTTATCGACAATTACATGACATTGATGCAAAGAGTCAGTATTTGCAGTGTTGGCCGTTCTTTTTCAGGACCTCTGCAATTCGACTGGGCATGATCTCGATCAACTTCTGGGCCAAATCCTGACTGATAGCAACCCATTCTTTCATAATCACTTCTTGGAGTTTGTCAGAATTAGTGGGTTTTTGTTTGTCCACCCGCCTCTTGAGGATTGACCACAAGTTCTCAATGGGATTAAGATCTGGAGAGTTTCCAGGCCATGGACCCAAAATTTCAACGTTCTGGTCCCTGAGCCACTTAGTGATCACTTTTGCCTTATGGCACGGTGCTCCATCGTGCTGGAAAATGCATTGTTCTTCACCAAACTGTTGCTGGATTGTTGGAAGAAGTTGCTGTTGGAGGGTGTTTTGGTCCCATTCTTTATTCATGGCTGTGTTTTTGGGCAGAATTGTGAGTGAATCCACTCCCTTGGATGAGAAGCAACCCCACACATGAATGATCTCAGGATGCTTTACTGTTGGCATGACACAGGACTGATGGTAGCGCTCACCTTTTCTTCTCCTGACAAGCCTTTTTCCAGATGCCCCAAACAATCGGAAAGGGGCTTCATCGGAGAATATGACTTTGCCCCAGTCCTCAGAAGTCCATTCACGATACTTTCTGCAGAAGATCAATCTGTCCCCGATGTTTTCTTTGCTGCCCTTCTTGACACCAGGCCATCTTCCAAAAGTCTTGGCCTCACTGTGCGTGCAGATGCGCTCACACCTGCCTGCTGCCATTCCTGAGCAAGCTCTGCACTGGTAGCACTCCGATCCCGCAGCTGAATCCTCTTTAGGAGACGATCCTGGCACTTGCTTGGACTTTCTCGGACGCCCTGAAGCCTTCTTTACAAGAATTGAACCTCTTTCCTTGAAGTTGCTGATGATCCTATAAATTGTTGATTTAGGTGCAATCTTAGTAGCCACTATATCCTTGCCTGTGAAGCCATTTTTATGCAACGCAATGATGGCTGCACGCGTTTCTTTGCAGGTCACCATGGTTAACAATGGAAGAACAATGATTTCCAGCATCACCCTCCTTTTAACATGTCAAGTCATGCAAATTGCTATTATAAAAACTTAAGCAGCAACTTTTCCAATTTCCAATATTTATGTAATTCTCAAAACTTTTGGCCACGAATTTAGGGCGGGGCTCGATTGAATGGTCGTGGTTTGCTATTGGTCGATCACATGTGAGTGACAGGTTGCCCCGCCCTCATCATCAGAGAAGAGATGTCGCTGTAAATCTGTATTCATTTGATGTGATGTCAGAGGTGACTCAACTATCCTTTTTCTCTTTCTCTCTCAGTGACAGGAGAACTGGAAGGAGGATCTGCTCGTTTGTCTCCCGTAGGTTCGGCCTCCGGCTCTCAAAACCTAAACGTGACCCTGGAGCAGAAGGACCCCGTGAGCAGAGCCACTCAACAATATCTGGAGGTGCTTAAGAAGAACTACATGATCTGACACACTGTGAACACAAACTCTCGCAACATAAACCCTCTCCAGATAAACTAAAAAACACAAGCCTTCCTGAAAGGCCTATTTCTGGACAAAACATCAAAAAGCGGGTGTTTTGACAGCAGTCTCCATGCTGCCCAAGTTTAACATATTATACAATCAAAGTACCTGTAAAATGGCGGTCATCAGGCTGGTTCCTGCCGGTCAGGAATAATGCAGTCTTGAGATACGTCATCATTTCTAGAGTAAAAATGAAACTGACGCCATCTGTTTCAGACTGCTGCAAAAATAATACAACCACCGAAAGGGCCAAAGTTTCAACACTACAATCAGATTGTGAACTTTAACCGAGTGTGAAGTGACAACGCACTTTTGTGCCTCGGGAGCAAAGGAGTCATTGCTTGAAGCCATATGGGCGTCACTCTCGAGGTACGTTTGAAGGGCAGCTTTCAGCGTTTTTCTTGCTTTCAGTACATGGGTTTTAGTTGACTATGTTTTAGTTACTTTGGCTGTTTTTGTAGTTGATGCATATTATAAAAAGTGTTACATTTGTACCGTTAATATTATTGCCAAGTAATGACAACGGTACATTCTACACTATCGTGCAATATACTCGTTTTAATTTTAAATGACGAAACTCTCAGTTGGAGATGTTTTTTGGGAAATGAATGCTTATACTTGAATGAGATGAAACTAGACAATGATCTGAGTTTTCTCGAGTGTGACGGTGTCACCGCTTCGCTGTGCTCAGGATGAATCGTTTCAGTGTCGGAGCGAATCTCAAAAACTCATGTATGGGGTCATATTTCAGATGTTGCATAATGTTAATAAAATATGTGTAATTTTTTTTTTTGCATTGTGATATTTTCTTGACAATTAAGTACGATTTATCACGTTTAAATCATACACGATTTGGCAAAGGCTGCGATTATTTAATGCGCAGCGTGTCAGAGCTGTACGGCTCTGTGATCAGTAGCAAATGCTTCTCCACCTGTAAGCCATCGGGCGCTCTTGCGCAGAAACTCAAAATATGCCCTGCCGCAGCAGAAGAAGATAACACGTTATATCGCTCTCACTGAATAAACGGAAGATTGAAATGCTTTGATTAAACATGACAGAAGCTCAACTGTCATAATGAAGTGAGTTTGGAGTGAAAACATGTTATTAATGTTGTCTTTTGTTGGACAAGATGTTAATAAATGCTTCTCATGCCTGGAAAGATGCTTTTTCAAATGTACATTATAAGCGACTCAAACTCGCCGTGCTTTCAGATGGATCAGCATTTGGAGCCGTACTTCACTGACAAGCTGCGCACTAAGAATCGAGTTTAAGCGATAATTGCGTGCTAGTTCAATGTTATTTTTCAAATTGTGTGATAAATCATGCAGCCCTACAATTAAGCACATTTTTCCCCAAAAATTCTATTTATTTTAGCTTCAAATTTTAAATTCTCATTAATATATATTACAGTTTCAAGAAAAAGTATGTGAACCACTTGCATGAATAATGTGAATAATTTTAACAAAATAAGCGAGATCATATAAAATGCATGTTTTTTTTATTTAGTACTGTCCTGAGTAACATATTATACTTAAAAGATGTTTAGAGACAAAATGTATTAATTTGATTAAAATAGCCCCATTCAAAAGCTTTTTAACCATTGATTGTTAATACTGTGTGTCGTTACCTGAATGATCCACGGCTGTTTTTTTGTTTTGTGATGGTTGTTCATGAGTCTTCTTTGTTCTGAACAGTTAAATTGACCAGCATTCTTCAGAAAAATCCTCCAGATCCTGCAGTTTCTTCGGTTTTCCAGCATCTTTTGCATATTTGAACCCTCCATCTTTTCACACTGAAGACAATTGAGGGACTCAAGCACAACTACTAAAAAAGGCTCAAACATTCACTCATACTCTAGAAGGAAACACGATGCATTAAGAGTCGGGGGGGTGAAAACTTTTGAACAGGATGAAGATGTCCAAATTTTTCTAATTTTGTTGAAATATAATTTATTTTTATTTAGTACTGCCTTTCAGAAAAAATAGAAGATACTTGCATGTTTCAAATAATATAGCATCAAATAAACATGAATGAACGTCAGAAGGAATGTTGCTTAAAGACGTGAGGACACACAATTATTCAAGTTCAAGTTAATCTACTAACTCCCCTAACTGCTTTGTTGGACAAAATGGCAGAATCTGGGTTATGATTGGTCAGATCGCCTGTCAATCAAACTGCCGGTAAAGGGACAATTGTCCTCAATGTGAAAAGATAGATCCAGGTAACGACACACAGTATTAAGAATTGAGGGTTCACAAACTTTTGAACAGGATCGTTTTAATAAATTCAGCTACTTATTTCTTGTTGACTAAATGTAAACATTACTCAGGACAGTACTAAATACAAAAATAACGTGCATTTTGTATGATCTCTTTTATTTTGTTAAAATTATTCACATTTTCAGATTCTGCAAGTGGTTCACATACTTTTTCTTGCAACTACATGTTTAAAAAATATTTATTGAAACATATGCATTTTATAAATGAAATAAATACACATAGATAAATAAATATTTATAAAATGCATGTGTAAATAGTTTTTTTTTAGTAAAGTATGATGTGTTTTTGATAGTTTTCATCGAATTTCTCTGTATGTTTTAGTTTTCTGTCAACTGGAATATGTAGAGTCTCTTCCAAACATTTCAGTATTGTTTTTGTCTAGAGAAATATGTTTAAAATGCTATAAAATAAAATAAGGTAAAACACCTTATGTGGTGTTTGTCATCAGACCAGTCAAAAACAGTGATCACTTTCATAATGAATACAAAAATCAACCTTTATTTATCAAATATAGAAAATGCAACAGCACAAATAAACACTCAGTTATAAGACGTCTGACTTGCTTCTGAATCATTCATCCAGTCTTGTGTCTTCATACTCCAAATCATAAAACTCGAATGAATGGATGTTTGATAAAAGACCAACAATATGATCCTGAGCGGATAGAGTTCATATTTCCATTAATTCTTCAGCAAAATCTCAGATCGTTCTCCAGTTTGTAGATTTTGGCCTTCAGGTTCTTCAGCTCATCCTGGACCTTCACCGTCCGGCTGTTGGTCTGTCGCACTTCATGAAGAATCGCCAGGTCTTGATTAGGGCCCACGTTGAGCGTCAACTAATGAAAGACACAGCCATTAATTCTTGCATAGTTATAATGAAAATATGATTGACTAATTGCATCTGCCAACTTCATATATAATGATATCAGACAATTTCATTATTTGTGTGTCGCTGAAAACAAGCCAACTTGCCACAAATGTTTTTCAGGAGGCGTATAAACGGTACAGAAGAGACAAATGAGAGAGATGACTGACTTTAAAGAGATGCTTCTCCACGTCTTTGACTTTCTGCCGCAGGTGTTTGATGTCGGTCTTGAATCCCTCCGCCTCCATGGCCCGTCTTTTCTCCAGAGCTTCGTAACGTTGAGTCATTAGCTGCAGACGTTTGGCCATCTTATCAGAGCGCTCCTGAACACACACACTCAAAATTCAGGAGCTAGTTTGACATTTAAGCGACCTCCTAATAAAATATGAAAATCTTTTAATGTCAAAGGCGTCTCACCCTCATGTCTTTCCAGATATTACTTTTTTTAATAGAACATAAACGGACATATTTAGCATGACATTTAAGCTGCTGTTATGACTCTCTGACATTCTGCTAAACATTGTATTTTGTGTCACAGCAGTAAAAACATTTGTTTGTTTTCTTCTGGTGAACTAAGAGTTTGTTTGCGTACTTTGAAGATCTCTCGACCCACGTCGTCCTGTTCTCTGATCTGGGACAGGTCCGTCTCCAGATTCACACACTGATCTCGGTACATGTCAGCCAATTTATGAGCCTGTTTCAGTTCCTCTTGCAAAGCCTGCTGGGAGAAAAAGGAAGAGACAGAAGCACTTGTGAGAGCTGGATAAAGACATGATTCAAGAATGGAGGAGAATACGATCGCTCCCAATAAACCAGTTTAATTAAAGCATGTTTATCCAGCACAAAGACATTATGAATTAAAGCAGACGAGATATATATATAGAGATTATATAAATATTATCCTTGAATAATAACAAAAATATTAATAATACAATTGATTCTTAAACTTTATTAATATAATATTTATCACAAATTTTTGACCAGGAAAATCTGATTCATATACACACCAGGATTTAATTTTTTTTTTTTAAATATATTATTTAAAATTTGAAGTTTATTTGTTTTTAAATTATATATATAAATATATATATGTTCTTCTAACCCTGATTGATGGAGTGTGTATTTTCATTTCAACCATGTAGGAAGATACATCGTGGCCATATTTCAGGATTCATCAGGCTCAAATTGTGAAAGAATGGAGCATGAAGAATTATTTTCACACATGAATTAGCACCTCTGAGTCCGGACCTTAAATTCACTGAAAGTCTTTGGGATGTGCTGGAGGAGACTTTACAGAGTGCTCGACTCTCGCACTGTCAATACGGGAGGTGAGCGCTCTCCTCCAGCACATCCCAAAGAGGGACAATTGGCACCTCAGGCATGATCAAACTCATGTTACAAAACAAAAAAAGCCATCAGATTCCTGACCCTGATCTCGTCCCGGTGTGTCTGGCTGCTCTCGTGGTTGTGCTGTGCGCTGAACAGAGGCTCTGCTGACGGTCGCTGCTCGTGGTAACTGACGTCATCCCGCAGTCGCTCCTGACAGGAGTCGAGCTCTCGCAGCAGACGGTCCTTCTCCAGCATCCAGCTCTTCTCGTGAGCTCGACTCTCGAACTTCAGCTGCAGGAAATCCCTCGTGCTCTCGTGCAGCAGATTCTGTGTGCGCTGGAGTCTGAACGCGGGAGATGAGAGTCACGTTCAGGTTTGATACTCCGGGTTCAGGGTTTGTTGAGACAGAAGGAGGGATGAACTTACTTGTCGGTGAGGGCCGTGATTCTCTCCTCGTCCCGCTGATGCTGAACCTGTCTCTCCTCCAGATGAATGCGTCTGTCCTCCAGCAGCGCCTCCACCTGCTCTTTAGCCAGCCGCGTCTGCTCCTCCATCTGAGCCTGCAGTGCCTCCACCTGGACTCATGGAGGAATAGCATCCATTCAACACACCGAGTATTTTTTAACTTGTATATGGACCATGTTTTAAATCAATTCTGATTTAATTCATCGGTGCAGTAAGAAATTTCTGAGAAATGCTGTTGAAAGTGAATCAGACCAAGCAGCACAACACACTTGTAGCCAATCAGCAGTAAAGGGCGTGTCCACTCGTAATGGAGGAGGAGATAGAGTGAGCCAATCAGCAGTAGAAAGAAACTGTCTCTCAGAAATCACTTACTTTTGTTAAGCATTAAAGACATTTAAGAAAGTTAATCCTTAATAAATGCATTAATATACACAACCATTCAAAGTTTTGGATCAGTAAGATTTTTGTTTTTAGAGATAATTAATTTATAATTTATTCGGCAAGGACACATTTAATTGATCAAAGGTGACAGTAAAGACATTTACAATGTTACAAGATTTCTATTTCAAATGAATGCTGCTCTTTTGAGCTTTCTATTCATTAAAGAATCCTGAAAAAAGCAGCACAACTGTTTTCAGCATTGATAATAATCATAAATGTTTCTTGAGCATCAAATCATCACCGTAGAATGATTTCTGAAGGATCATGTGACACTGAAGACTGGAGTAATGTTGCTGAAAATCCCAGGATTAAATTACATTACATAATATATTTATGTAAAAAACAGTTATTTTAAATTGTAATAATATTTCACAATATTAAATTTTTTTACTGTATTTTTGATCAAATAAATGTCTTTTAGTGAGCATAAAAGATTTTTCAAAAACAAAAATCTTGTAAAACTTTTGAACAGTAGTTTAATATTTAAGCCATAATGCTGCAGGACTCCTGATGAACACGTCACACAAAACCGCAGTAATACATTCAGGAATATTTTAACGCACAATTACAGTAAATCTAGATTCAGATGTTTTCAGCTCAAGAGTGCACACACACACACACACACACCTGCAGCAGTAATGTCTGGTTGTCTCTCTTGTATTGCTCTGAACTTGTGCCGTTTTCTCCTTCTTTGGATGATTTCTTGCTTCCTGTAACTTGAAAATGTCACATGCTCTTATCCTCAAGATGAGTCCATCATCTCAAAAAAATATGAAGATATCAATCCACCCATAAAACAATAATTTAGCTTTAAAACTTCTACAACTAAATACTATAGAAAGCAAATGCGATGGCAAACCTTTTGCATGTACAGGCCTTGGTTTTGCCGCCTTCGATTCCTCATGCGATCTCAGCTGGATCTTCTTTTGAGGGATTGTGACCTAAATAAAACTGAATTCATGAAAACTTTGCAGTCTGAAATAAAGCACTTCACAGACGGCCATATAACATCAGAGGAAGGTTGATTTGCATTCTTTTTAACCTTATTCGGAGGCTCGCGATGGAAATACGTGATCTCGCCTGGATCTGGCCCCACCAGTGCTAAAAGATGCTGGATCTTTTTCCGGTCCTCCAGCTCTCTGTGACGGTAAACGAAGACTTCAGCCTTGTGCTCATCTTCATGTTCATGCGATAATGATTTCAGACATCTGACCTGATTTTGAGGCGGTCGTTCTCGGCGTACAGTCGCAGCGCCTGCTCTCGCTCCTGGAACAGATACACCTGCATATCACTGAGAGCGTTCTGGAGCTCCGCGATCTCCTCCTCGCGCTGACGGACCTCCCACTGCAACTTATGCTGCACAACAACGCGCCGCGTTACACGTACGAGAACCAATGGAGAGAGCAGAAACACGATCCAGGTGACGAGGGCTCACCTGCTCCTCAGCGGTGCTCCGGTACTTCTCAAGCATCTGCAGCAGGTCATCGTGTTCTCCGTCAAACTGCGCCACCTTCTGCCTGTAGAACTCCAGCAGCTCGCGGGACGGCCGCAGGTACGCCAGACGCTCGGAGATGGAGGGCAGCGGAGATTCGAGCTGCGGCCTGAGCTCAGGACTGACCCAAACACAGAGAGGAGGAGGAGAAGAGCAGCTTCAGCACTTAAAGTGTGTCATTTTCAGACATGCTTCATACATGCATATGGTCAACAATGGTGTAAAACAATATTTGATATTTACAGAGTCGGGGAGTAACGAAATTCAAGTAACTTAGTTGCGTATTTAAAATACAAAATTTGAGTAACTGTATTCCATTATAGTTACATTTTAAATGGCTGGTAATCAGATTACAGTTACATCTGAAAAGTGTTTTAGATTACCAAAGTGATTACTTTGAGTTTTAATGTCATTTAAACAGCGATTGGTGATTCTCTGACTCTGACCGTCTGAAAAAGCGGAGTTAAGTTTCATGTTTTCCACTGTTTTCATGTTTTGTGATAGTTGTTTGTAAGTCATTTTATAACTGTAAAAAAAGGTCACTGCATCTTTTTCTCACAATTTGTTTTTTCCCCTCACAATTTCACAATTCTGACTTCTTTTTATCACAATTGCGAGATTTAAACTCACAATTGCCAGAATTTGGAGATATAAACTTGCAATACTATTTTTATTTATTGCAATTGTGAATTTAGTATGTGAGTTAAATGTCATAATTCTGACTTTTCTCAATATTGCGAGTTTATATCTCATAATTCTGACTTTATAACTCACAATTGCAACTTTATATCACGCAATTGTGAGATAAAAAAACTTGCAAGTATTAGTATTCCAAAATATTCTAAAGTATTTAGATGAAGTGACTAAACTTGAGTAATGTAACAAAATACGTTACAAATGACTTTTTAAAGCATGTATTTTGTAATCTGTAGTGAAATACATTTTAAAAGTAACCCACCCAGACCCAGATATATATACATACATATGCATACATAGTATATAAATCACACAATGTACAGGTCTCAGAACATAAAAAACTATTTTTAATAGTTTAAGCCTGCATTTATTTGATCAAAAATACTGTAATATTGTGAAATATTATTACAATTTAAAATAATGTTAGTCTATTTTAATATACCTTTAAAATATATTTATATCCAGTGATCAAAGCTGTATTTTCAGCATCATTACTCCAGTCTTCAGTGTCACATGATCTTTCAGAAATCATTAATATGATGATTTATTATCAGTGTTGGAAACATATTTATAACATACTTTTTTCAGGATTCTTTGATGGATGAAAAGTTAAAAAAAAAAAAAAAAACAGTTTATTTAAAATAGAAATCTT